>JAFCIZ010000001.1:0-475000 GCA_017871115.1 Cunninghamella blakesleeana | reverse complement strand
CTCTTTTTTTTTTTTTTTTTCTTTCACAGAAAATATAATAAAAATATATGGAAGCGTTTATTAAATGGTGTTATGAACAAGGCGTTGTTACTAATAATGTTGAAATAAAAAAAAGTGAAAATGCTGGTTATGGTATATTTACTACAAGATCAATAAAATATACAACAGAACCATTGGTATTTATTCCCAAAAAACTTTTAATAACAGTAGCACGGTTATTGATCGATGTAATCAATTTTGAAGGATATGAACTACTTTTAATGGCATATGAAGCTATTTTTAATCAAGTTGACAATAATATTAATGAGAGTATAATTACCACCACTTCTATTACTAATACTATATTAAAACAAAATCTTCAAGAATCAAAGAATGAAAAATTATGTTTACGTTTATTTTTAGCTTTTGAACTTTATCAATCGCGTCAACAGCAGCAGTTACCTCGTTTTTGGAAACCTTATATTGATGTATTACCTCCCCTATCATTTTTCCAACAGCATCATGTATTATTTTTACAGCCTGATAAAACAGAAAACCCTCTATTTGCATTATTGGAAGGCACTAGTTTAGCTTCGTCTATTCAAGCAAAACAATCCAAATTAACAAAAGAATGGAATCATTTACATCAAACTTATTCAAGTCAAGTAACTTGGTTAAAAGATCTGACAATGGAAGATTGGTTTTATATAGATGCTTTATTTTGGTCAAGAGTGGTAAGTTTAGGAAGTAGAAACGAAACAGATCAAGATGATGACAATGATGATCACGGCGAAGATTTAGCTCTTATTCCCTATTTTGATTTTGCAAACCATCAAATGATACCAAATATACGCTGGCGACTAATAGATGATGATAATGAGACTGATGAAAAAAAAAAGAAGGAGCATGGACTTCAATTAATATCATTTATAAATGACGATCAAGATGACGATAATGGTGATATAAAAAAAGATACCATTTTAGAAGCCAACCAAGAACTTTGTCTATCCTATGGTAATAAGCCTAATCAGGAACTTTTATTTTTACACGGTTTCTGTCTACTTGACAATCCCGTAACAAATCAAATCACATTGTCCTTCTTTCCATTCCTTAATCCAACTATGCAAGATGAAGAAAGTGTATTGAAATGGAAATGGTTACAACAGCAACCTTCATTTAAACCTTTGTTGATTATTCATTATACATCACCATTACAACAACAAAAATCCTCTTTTCCAACAATTGATATGTTTAAAGAAACAGGGTTCACTTTTGAATCTATTTGTATGATGTATTTAGTTGCCTTAGATCAAGATGATGGATTAATTTTAGAAAAAGAAGAAGGAAAGGAAAATATTACTGAAGGAATTCAAAAATTATCATTAACAGCGACAAATCATGCAACTGTACAACTTTATTTTACTGGTGATGATGGTGTGGACAAAAAAGAAAATATTATTACTTTTGAGCATTTATATCATAAAGTATTATCTTTGCCACACGCTGACGTGATCCAACTACGGGTAGTCACTTTAATAATGAATGCTATTCAATATCATTTACAGCAAATTGAAGAAAACGACTATCTTTTAGAATCTGGTATTATTGATGAAGATGTTGAAGCTGCATTAAGGGAATCGCCACTATTTATACCTATTCAAACATATAGAAATGAAGAAAGGAGTAGCTTACAGCGATCACTCGATGCTTTATCCAAACTATCAGATACTCTCATGCAAAGTGAAACTGTTTTAGAATACTTGGACCATATGAATTCTATGGAAAACGATGAGTAAATTCCTTTTTATATATAGGTAAAAAAAAGGGAAAGTGTATATAGGTATATTTAAATAAGGATAATTTTAATAGGAATACCACTATAAATATATGACTTTTAATTGCTTAAAATATTACATCATAAATAATAAAAATAACAAAAAAGTGTAGTACTGTTGAAAATTATTTATGCATAAATGATTCTTTTAATCTCCGTTACTAGTCCATATTTTTTTTCTTTTTCTTTCTTTCTTTCTTTCTTTCCTTTTTTTTTTCTTCTTTTTTTATTTATACCCATATAATATATTATCTTTATCTTCATATTATAGTAATGTCTGATTATCTTGGAGATCAAATTGCCGAGGATCCAACAGCCAATTACATTGCTCACGAAAAAGATGAATTAGGAGAAAATGTTGATTTTTTTACAAAGGATGAATTAAATCATATGGTTCATCCTTCGAAAACGGAAAAGAATTCATCAAAAACTTCAAATAGTATTAATAATGATATTGACCAGCATCATCACCATCAGTGTCATCGTCAACAACATGAGAAAAATACACACCACACATCAAGATAAATATAATTAAAATAAAATAAAATAAAATGTAATTATTAATGAAAGAAGGAAAAGATGTATGTAAATAATTCAATAGGATATATTAGTTTAATTGGTAAAATCATTTTTTATATATTCTTACGAGATTAATGTATTTTACTTATCTCCATGAATAAAAACATGAAGTTTAGTATTTTGTCCCTTTTTTTTAAAAAAAAGAAATATTGGCATTAAATACGTATTTTTCTATTTTTTATTTTTTGATGATAACTATTTTTATTTAATCATATATTAAATTTTTTTGTTTTTTTAATATTACTTATCTCAATTTTATTATATCCATTATTTATCAGTATAGGTAGTTCTTTTCTACTAATGAATTTTCGAAAAAAAAAAACCGACGGGATTTTAAAAGTTCAATATAGCTTGGCGTTTTCAAAGCCTAATATTTTTTTTTTCTTCCACTTTTCTTTTCCTTTTTAATATTATTTTTCTTAAAAAAGTGCATATTGAATATTTTTATTACTATATTATACATAAAAAAGAAGAAACTACTTGATAGACAAATATTATATAATTCATATATCTTTATAATAAATTAAATTATGGGAGTTAATGAGACCGATCCTTCTGTACCACCTTCTGATGAGCCAATGGAAGAAGAAATGTATACAGCTTGGGCTCTTTTAATATTAATGACTTTATTAATTGGTGCTTTATGGACAAGTTATTATTTACAACTTAGAAAAATACGCGCTATACATGAAACTGTTATTTCAATCATGGCCGGTAATTATATATATAATATTATTATTGCTATTATTATTTTTTTTTAAAAAGAAAAAAATACAAACAAACAGATAGATAGTTTGACTAATAATTATCTATTTATCTATGTTTCTATATATGTTTATAGGTATGATAGTTGGATTGATTATCAAACTTACGCCAGGTACAATTATTCAAAAAATGATGCAATTCAATCATGGTTACTTTTTCAACTTATTGCTGCCACCCATTATTCTTAATTCTGGTTATGAACTTAAAAGAGTAAAAATATGATAATAATAATAATAATAACAAAAATAGAATTATTATAAGCTAATATATATTTCTGTCATTTTTTTAAACAGCGTAATTTCTTTTTAAATTTTGGAACTATATTAACTTTTGCTATGGTTGGGACCTTTATAGCGGCTATTGTTACTGGGTAAGTTTATATTATATATATATATATATATATATAAGCTATGATAGAAAATAGAGTGATATGAATAGTATACTAATTGAACAATTACCTCTTTATATATTTATTCTTTATAATGCCAATAGTGTATTGACGTTTTTATATGCATCCCTTCATCTTGAAGGAATTAATATCAGTTTTTTGGATGGTATGATATTTGGATCGATCTTATCGGCTACAGACCCTGTTACTATACTTGCAATATTTTCTCAATTAAAAGTGGACCCTCAATTATTTTCCATCATTTCTGGAGAATCTTTATTAAATGATGCTGTAGCCATTGTTTTATCTGAGTAAGAATACTACTAATAATAATAAAAATAATAACTAAAAAAAAAAAAATATAAATAGTAACCATTTTTTCTATCTTTACCTTTTTTTGAAAATAGAACGTTAAGAAAATTTAGAGGTCAAGAATTACATGCCGTTAATGTTGTCAAAGGGGTTGGGTTATTCTTGAGTGTTTTTTTTGCATCGACATTTATTGGAGTATTATTTGGTGTAATTGTAGCTTTGATGCTTAAATATTCTCAACTTTATCGTTTTCCTAATATTGAAGCGTGTTTAATCAGTCTAATGGCGTACAGTAGTTATCTTTTTTCAAATGCTGCACAAATGTCTGGTATTGTCACATTATTATTCACTGGCATCACATTGAAACATTATGCTTATGATAATATGTCTTTAAGAACTAAACGTGCTACCCGTTATGTTTTTCAAATCTTATCTCAGTTATCGGAAAACTTTATTTTTATATATCTTGGTGTCAATTTATTTACTCAAACGGAATTGGATTACAAACCTATTTTTATTGCAATGACCACGGTAAAAATCAACAAATAAAATAATCTCCACCATACTTGATTTGTAAAATATATATAATGTTTAAATAAATTTGTGATTAATCTTTTTTTTTTATGTATATATATATATAATTCTAGTTATTTATTTGTGTAGCTCGTTATTTATCAGTGGCACCTTTATCGTTTATCATTAATGGTATATGTCGCTTATTAGGAAAAACGGAACTTTTACCAAAATCACACCAATTGATGCTTTTTTGGGCTGGATTAAGAGGGGCTGTGGCTTTTGCATTGGCATCTAGCTTAACGGGTGAAAGTGGATCAGCAATGCGAACAACTATTTTGGCAGTTGTTGTGTTGACTGTACTTATTTTTGGAGGTACTACTAATCGAATGCTCCAAGTATTAGAAATCAAAACAGGTGTGACAGAGCCAGATGATTCTTGTAGTGAAGATGAAGAAGATGTAGATCCACAACATTGGACATCACAGCATTCTCGAGCAGCTCGTCGACGTAAACAAATTGAACAACGACAAAGACAGCATCAGCGCACCCTATCAAGGCAATCATCCCAAGAGTTTTTATTAAATGTACAAGACAATGATGAAGATGATGATGATTACGATGAAGAATATGAAGACGAAGATAATAATAATAATACAAATTATCGACGCCATTATAGACAAGATCCATCCGATGTATCCATTGGAGGGTTATTATCAGGTCCATTGGGAGATCCGCTATCAGACCCAGGACAGCCTCATTGGTTTATGTCATTTGATGAAAAATGGTTAAAACCTTTCTTAACAAAAAAGCATATCCAAGCAAGAAATCAAACATTGGCTGAATATTGGAAAGATAAACGAAAAAAAATGGAAAGAGACAATCAGAATTTATTGGCGGGAATACGTGGTATGCAATTTGGATTTTCAACTGGTTCCTCTTCTTCTAATTCAAGATATAATAATCGTAACAATAGCAGTAATAGACATAATGATATAGAACAAGATGATGCTGTAACACTAAAATCAGTTCATGGTGAATCTAATGTTATTGATCAACTAAACGAAGCAGATGAATGGGAACAACAAGCAAATGATAGAAATATATTTAGTCAACCATCTAGTCAAAATAAAATTGTGATTGGTTCGGGGAGAGTTTTTGGACGATCACCTTCAACACCACCTGATATTTAATAACTATTTTTTTTTTTTTTTCTACTATTTTTATCATCATTTATTTAAAAAAAAAAAAATGCATATACATTTCATTATTATTACTATTACTATTATTATTATTATTATTATTATTATAATTATAGTTATAGTTATAATTATTATAATTATTTTTATTATAACTATTCTTTTTATCCCTATTCTTCTTTATTTTGTAATCATACCCTATCTATCTATATAAACATATTTATATATATTTATATATATTTATATATATTTGTATATATATATATATATATATATATATATATATAGTTATATATTTTATTAATTTTTCAATAAAATTACTATTAAACTTATTCCTCCAGTTCTTTATATATTTGATCATGGAATTTCTATTTTAATTTAAAACTTTAAAAACTTCCGTTCAACCGAAGAAAAATATTTTTTTTTCTTTTCTATATATGAACATAAAACCAACATTTTTAAAAGTCAGTATATCATCGACCGACGATCTTGTATCTAGAAAAACGATCTAATATAAAATTAGGAATATAGAGAGCATTATTCATTACCATTTGTTATTCCATGCATTGATATACACTTTTTATGACAAAAAAGTTAAATAAATACACAAAAATGAAAACAATAAAAAGTTAAGGAGAAATAGATCTATTTTTTTTATTATTATAAAATAAAATAAATTATCAATACATGTATCTATTATAAGGTAATTGGGAATGATATGGGATCATATGACGATGGCGGTAGTAATAAGGAGAATTACCGGGATAAAACATAGAAGGTTGTTGGTATTGTAAATAAGAAGGATAAAAAGGTCTAGATGGGTAATACGGATATTGCTGTTGTTGTTGCATCATCATCATTGCCATTGGGTTGGTATAATAAGGATTATTATAATAATTACTATATTGATAAGGTTGATAATAATAGTTCATATTTGGATAAGGTGTATACGATGTATAAGGAGGAGGCATCATCATCATATTATTATTATATGAAGAAGTTGGATAATAATAAGAATTATTATAATTTGATGATAATAATCCAGGTTGTATTTGTTGTTGTTGTTGTTGGTTATTATGTTCTTGATATTTATTCAACCCATAAGCTATTGCTCCTGATAATAGTGCATTTTTTAAAAAATGTGATTTTTCGTCATTCTCTTCACCTTCACCTTCGTGATCGTTATTATGGTGGTGGTTATGGTGTTGAAGATACTCGTTGCCTAAAAAAGTAGCTGCCGCTGCTAACCAAGGATCAATACCTTGATTGCCATTATTATTATTATTGTTATGCTTAAAGTGATCAAGTATATTATTGAACATAGTTTTTATTAATATTATTATTATTATATATTCATTAAAATTTTATAATGGTTTTTATTATATTAAAAAGAAAGAAAAAGAAGAAAATAAAAAGAGAGAGAAAATAAAAAATAAATAAATAAAAAAACAGTAACTAAACTTCTAGATAAAAATAAACAATACGTGACAAAGTAAACAATAGCATGTTTATGGTAAGAAGAGATTGAAAAAAAAAAAAAGAGGTAGGAAACATAGTTTTTTTTTTATTGGGTGATAAATCTAAAAAAAAAATAAAAATGGATTAAACCGCCGATCGACTCTGGCGGATTTTCAAAAATTTACCATTTAGTGCTTTTTTTTTTATGGCAATTTTTTTTTTTTTTTTTCTCTCTTTCACTTTCTTTTCTCTTTTTTCTTATTCTTCTTTTCCCTTTATATAATCAATTTTTTTTTTCTCTCTCTCTTCTTCATTTTTTTTTTAAATATTATATTTTTATTTTTATAATAAATGACAACACCATCGACCACTTTACCATCTATTCAATTTCTTTTAACGGAGCAAAATAATGAAGGTAGTAAAAATAAGAATCAAGCTATAATAGAGAGGAAAGAGGGAAATTAGTGGTAGAAAATAATATTGGTATTAATTATAATACACTTATTTTATTATTTTTCCTATTTATATCATAATTATATTTTGATATGAAAAAAATAAATAAAGGTATACATAATTATACATAAATAAGAGTCAAGGGGGGGGGGAGAGGGAAAGACGGATGAGGGTGATTTATTAAAAAAAAAAAAAAGATCTATATAATTCAAGAGTTAAAAAAAGTGTGTGAAATATAATAAAATAATAATATGGTAAAATTAATTTTATACTTTTCTCTATCTCTTTTTTCTTTTTTTAGATAAAAAATATACCCGTGGACATCGAAGTACACATAGTGTAAGCTCACTACCTTCTGAACTGCAGAATCTTTCTTTAAATGGACCAAGTCATGAATTGCTTTCAAAAGACGACACAAATATTTTAAAACCAAGACCAAGTTGGATGATTGGCCCTTCGGCTACTACTCCACCACCAATTCCTACTTCATCATCAACTTCAACATCGTCATCATCGATAACCCCTCCCCCATCTATTGTATTTCCTTCCAGTAATCATTTAACCTCTCCATCGTTATCAACCTCAAGAAGACCACAAGGAGCTCATCATCAAAGATCAGTTTCTGACTTTACATTAACACCACCATTGCCACCACTGACTTCATCCTCTTCCACGTCAACTAATTCTACATCCATGATCAATAATAATAATAACAATAATAACAATACAATTCCTAGTTATCATTCATTAAATCATCATCATCATCATCATCATCATCACCCTCATCATCATCATAATAGCATAAATCAATTTCATACTACCAATCAAAGTAATGATAATAATAATAATAATAATAATATCAATTCACCAAGTCACCAGATTCGTATTCCATCGCCTGTACCACCTCCATTATTACATTCTACCACCACTTCTCACCAAAGACCAAGACAATTTTCACATCGTAGAGCGGTATCCGCCACAACTGCTGATCATATGATGTTACCACCTAATACTACCAATACACCTCCACCTTTGCCTCCACTTCCATCATTTCATCGATCTCATTCCAATAGTCCTCCTGAAGAATACTTGTCTTTAAATACAACAAAAACACAGCCATATAATGCATTTATTGATCAATCATCAAATAAATTGGATACAATTATGAATAAAATGAATACAAGTAATAGTAATAATAATAATAATAACAATAATAACATGGACAATGATCGAATCAATAGCAACAGCATCAGCATAAATCAAAATAATAATCATAATGGTAATAATGAACATAATAATAAAATGAATCATTTTGCTACAACTCACACAACTGTCAATGGAATGGAATTGCCAAGAGATATGGCGACTGGTCGCTATTTATGTCCTTATTGTCAAAAAGCTTTTTCTAGACCTTCCTCTTTACGTATTCATACTTATTCTCATACTGGTGAAAAGCCTTTTGTCTGTACTGAAGATGGTTGCGGTAGAAGGTTTTCTGTACAAAGCAATATGCGAAGACATTTACGTGTACATCGATTATCAAGAAAAAGTCCTTTAAAACATGAAACCTAAGTATATATACATATATATCTTTTTTATAAACATATTTTCCTCCCTTCATTTTCTTTTATTATTATTATTATTATTATTATTATTATTATTATTATATAATAATACTAATATGATTACTATTTATTATTATAATTATTATTATTCTCCTTTTTATATAATATATATATATTTATATATCATTTTAAGTCTCCCTTTTATTATTATATAATTATATATATATTTCTATTTTTTGTTTGTTATTCTTTTGATGAATTGTCACAAACAATTTTTGTAATATTTATTTGGTATTGATTTAGTTTATATTTCAATTGATTCTTTTTTTTTTTTTATAGAAATTTATGATCCATTCTTTTTTTAATCCCTTCACTCCCTTAATCTTTATTTTTTTTTTTTTTACCTATTTATTTATTATTATTTACTAACCATTTGTTTATCAAATGGGATATAAAACAAATAAAAATAAAAATAAATGCACCTTTAGATGTGTATATATTCACCATCATTCTATCTATCATTTTTTTTTTAATATAATAAAATGATAAATTCTAATGTATAAAGATGCATTTCTAATTTATTTTAAATATCATACTATACCTAGAATGCTTAATTTTTATCTTTTTTTATTTTTGATGATGATGGTGTTACCATGAATACATATATTTTACTTCAACCAATTGATAAATTGTACTAATACTTTTATTACTTTATATCTTTTATTGAGTTTTCATATGTATATCTTTATATATATTATTGTAATAAATATAGTACTCTTTTTTTTTTAATTCTTTTTTATCTGACTAAAAAGAATCAATACTAAAAGGTTTTAGAATTTTTTTTCATCAACATGAACTCAGATGTCATTTCCTTTTTAGCTTATGCACAGTTTTTTTTATGTAAAAAAGAAAAAAAGATTTTTTTCATTAATTAAAATATTTTAGTTCAAGAATAATATATAAATAAATAATTAAATTAAACAATTGATCATTATCATTTTGTGACAATGATATTTATATATATATATATATATATATATATTCATTATCTATTATTGTGAGAAAGAGAATAAACTGGTGCAAATGTGAAAGTATATATACTTTATCATAACGACTATTTATTTCACTCTCCTAAAAAAAAAAAAATATCAAGAAATAATGATGATCTTTGATATTCCTTATACATCAGTTGATAATTACCCGCGTACAAAAAATAATAAAAAAAGTAAGAATAATAATGAAATAAGTGTCACTAATTTTAGCAAAGGAAAAAAAAAATTATCATGTATAGAAGGATCAACATTTTTTTTTGCTCTCCTTTTTAATTTTTTTTTAAAAAAATAAAAAAAAAATAGATTTTCCATCGAACTACCTTTTTTTTTTTATAGAAATTTTATAGAATTTTTATACTCAATGATTTAGTTCATAAGTCTGAGTTAAACTATCAAAAAATAAAGAACTCGGTTTTTTTTTAAGGGTGAAAAGGGTGCCTATACATTCGTAGAATAAATAAAACACCATTTTTATAATCAGGGATAAATAGATATCAAAGTGTTTAATATTTAGAAAAATAAATAAACATAGTTAACCTCACTAAAAAAAGGTTTAAATGATTACCCCTCTCTTTTATTTTTTAAAAGAAAAATCCCCTCCTCTTGTCAAAAGAGTGACTTAAAAAAAAAGCTAAATAAAAAAGTTCTATTGTATATATTATATCATTTTTTATTTTTTATTTTTTTTTTATTTTTTATTTTATTGTATAAAAATAAATAGCGTTACTTGAAGCAATAAAAAGAATAAACACAGTATTAAAAACAAAGGGATATATATATACATGTCATATTAATAATAATAATAGCAAAGGTTCAGTCTGTTATGTGTTGTCAAAAAAAAAAAAAATCTAGTGTATATAGAATAAAGTTTCCTCTTTCTTTCCTTCCTTCGTTCTTTATATATATATCTAAATTATCTATTTCTTCATTTTAGTTTCGTTGAATAAAACATGTTGTTTAACTATCATTATAAATTTGAAATAAAATAAAAAACAATGTTAGCATATATAGTTCTTTGTATATACATATCTGATTTCATCGATATATTGATTATATTTATATTACCAACAGGATCGTATTTCATCATGGATAACTTTGGGCTGATTCTAGGTCTGGACTTGATATAATTAAATCCTGTTCCAGCTGTTGATAATAACTTGACTAAAATAACTCTAGCTTTAGCTTTTTTTGCCATGATAAATAATAACAATAATAAAAAAGATTGAATAAAAAAAAAGTAAACATATTTTTTAAAAAAAATAAAAAAATATTTTTTAAAATCCGCAAACATCTTCTACCAATGGTCACGTTTTTTTTTTTTTAAAAAAAAATTATGCTTTAAAAAGTACTGAAATGTTTAATTGATTTGGTTTACTGAAATAAATAATAAAATAAAATAAATTAATAATTTTAATAAATACCGTAATGTAAATGATATGTTATTATAATTGTAATAATCTACTAATGAATCTTTGTTTGGTTTGTTCAGCCAAAGCAGGATTCTTTTCTTTAAAATCAAGACCAGGTTTTAATAAAACAGTGAACGATGTAACTATATATATATTTTTTTTTATAAAAAAAGATAATATAGGAATGAGCATAAATATTTTTCCTATTTCTATGTACTATTTTCTTCCATTTTATCGATATATATATATATATATATATTTACCAATATGTTCTCTACGTTCTTCTTTGCAAGATTCTGGAGCATAATCTATAGCATAATTTAAGAAACTAGTGATATACAATAAAACATTGAGATGCAAATAAGGAAGATCTTCTTTTAGCTAGAAACAAATATTAAATATAAACATAAAAATAAGTATAAAAATACGAATATAAGCTTTTTTTTTTAAAAAAAAAAAAAAATGTGATTTTTTAATCCTCTTGTCTTTTTTTTTTTCTTTACTGTTTTAATAAGTTCATTTGAATCTGCTGCTGCCAGAGCACGGCTATAAAATGAAGTAGGAATGACTGGTTCAGGTAGGCAATCTAAAAATGCTATTAAAACATCTACCATAGAATTGGCACCAACACTTTCACTACTTTTAGATTTTTCATTGTCACTATCATCGTCTTCATTTTCGTTAATGTCTTGAGATGTTTCGCCTAATAATATAGCTGTATCAAAAGTATCCCCACTATCTAAGCATTTTCGAATATAATCTGAAATGACACGATCACCATGAGATAAGAATAAATCTTCCTATAAAATTGATAAAAAATTAAATAAAATAGAGATAAATATATATCCATAAAATACGATAGCATATGTTTATGTAGATTAAGTATAATAATCATTTGCTGTTTTATTACCATTGATAACATATTTTTATTCCATAGGAAGGTTAACATTCTCCATAATTCTTTTGGAAGATTCACTTGTTGCTGAAGCTGTTGCTGTTGCTGATTTTGATTTTGATCATTTGAAGATTTTGATTGTTCACGTTGGTCACGAGATGATGAAATGACTTCTTGAATAGGAACAGTCATTTGGGCTAATTGATCCAATTTCATACCAAAACATGTTGGAATATACTTACCATTGATATCAATGAAGAAATCTTTTCCATTCTCCAAACGTAATACCAAAATATCTTTAATTTCTTGTTTTCCTTCATTAAATGGTGCTGACATGGAGGAATCAATCATAATTTCAAAATGAAGCACCACTTTTTCACCAGGGCCAATAACACCTTGTAAAGGATAGACTTGAAGCCAATTAGGACATACTTGAGGTTCGTCCATCTTTGGAATAAATCGGAAAGATGCCACTGCTTTTCCAGTATTTTCAAGTATCAAGTTTCTTTCCTTGAATTCCATAAATTGAACATCATCAAACGAGACATAAGAAGATGACAAGGTTCCTTTGGTAATATCATCGGGTGTTTCGATCAATTGTTGTATTAATTTTTGTTTGGTTTCTGATTGTTTTTCCACATTAATATCACGAACCTATTTATATATGCAAAAGTTGGATTAGAAGCTGTCATTTAAATCAGGTACCTTTTTTGTTTTGATTTTTTTTTTTTTTTTTTAAATATGTATATATATATATATATATATATTTGTTAAATACTTTAATATCAAATAATGCTTGAACCGGTTTGTGATCACTTAACATCATTTCCATGCAATCATCGTAAGAAAGTTGGGTTAATGTTGGTTTATTATGATCCATTGGTTTTTTCCACAAAATTCTATCAGTCCATGATGGCACACGCTTTTTAGGACTATTTTTTTAAAAAAAATAAAATAAAAAAAGTCAATAAATAAATATACGTAAGTTAATACTTTGGAGTTGATCTAATATATAAATTAGGGTATAAAATTATATTTGAATATATATTACAAGTTGTTATTTATTACCTTGTATCATATTGATTGGTACCAGCATCATATCTATAAGTTGGGAAGAAATTGATAGGACCTTCTTCAAACATAGAGAAAGCTCTTCCAGCTTGACGTTCAATAGTAAGCTAACAAAAAATATAAAAAAAAATTAAAATTAAAGTATATTATATTTAGAGTTTAATATATATATATATATATATATATATATATTTAGAAAAAGAAAAAGAAAGAAACAAATGGGTTATCATAAATGTAGACATACCTGATCATATTCTAATAAATCTTGATATTCATCTTGATTTAACTTAGCATTTACTTCAGTACGGGTCAAATTAACACGATAATTAAGATCACCTAACCAAATGACATGGTCTGCATGAAAAATAGAAGCTTGTTTTGACCAATCATTCGTTACACCATTGCGATCTAAAAATGTGACGCCTTCATCACCACCACTATTCCAGGAATGGTGAATGTATTCTGTTTTTTTATCAATTTGATGGTTGAATAATATTTTTTTACAAATTTCAGTAAAATCTTGATTACGTCGATCACAATTAGATGCAAAAGCTGCTAAATGACTTGCTACAAAACAAAAGTAACTATCATGGAAACGAAATCTAACCGAGCATCCACCTTTATTCCCTAATCTGTTCATAATTCCAACACCACAATAACGAGAATCTACTTCTGTAATAAAAGGTTGATGTTCAGTTCTTGCTACAATAATTATAAGCACTGTAACTAGTTGTAAAGATGCCACCTATTTCATTTTTTATAACAAAAGAATGATGTTTTATTTTCTTAGTCCCTATTTTTCAAGAATAATAATAGTATAAACGTATATGTATAGATTTTAATTTGAAACCATTACCTTATAATAGTTATGTTTCTTTCCACCCAAACTGTTCAATATAGCGTCTACCCACGTATTTTCTTTGGTAGCATCATAATAAAGATAAGCTTCCGCATTTGTTTCCATTTCTTGTAATCTAAATATAAGAAATAAAATTTAATTTCCGCTTTCATGCATTATTGCTTTTTTTTTTTAAAAAAAAGAATAATACTATTATTTACCCAATAACATAAAAATCAGGATCAATTACATTGCCATTAGAGTCTTTTGAGGTGCCTAATAACCAAGTAGATAAGGATTCAGTGGGTAAACTTCCATGAACATTCCAAGTACCAACAAATATTCTGTTTTTAGTAAAATAAAAAAGAAAAAAAGAATAAAATAAATGTGAGTTATATATAATCCATAATAATACTAACAATGCAGAATATTATTGTTGTTTTTAATATATGTACTTACTTTGAATTTTGCCAATTTACAAATTCTTCTTCTTGATCTTTTAGTCTAGCATTAATCCAATGTTCTTTTGCATGACTCGATTCAATGATTGGACGTCTAATACTTGAACTAACTGTTTTGTTACGACGAAGTTGAAAATCAGCAATAGTTTGAGCACGCTGAAGAGGTAATACATGTGATATAGCATTAGCTTTCGAGTGATTAGATGATTTGCTACTCGTTGAAGAAGTTGTTTGTTTACGAACTGGTTTTTTAATTTCTATAAAAGATTATAGTAATATGCAACAATAAAAAAAATAATCGTCATGAATATATTTTGTTTTATTTCATTATTAAATTTTTATTTATTTATTTCATTTCATTTTTACATACTGTTAGTGCCGGTATAAAAATTCACCCATTTATAATCTTCGGTAGAAACTAAATTATATATATATATATATATATGTATGTATGTATTTTTTTTTTTTAAAATATATATATATATATATATATATAATAAAAGGCAAAAATATAATTAGAAACGTGTCTTTCTTTTAAGCTCATACTATTTATTAGTTTTATTATTATTTATGAATTATACCTGCATTATCGATGGATTCCCTTAACTTGGACAAGAAAGTAGGCATAACATCTTTATCATTGAATATTACTTGTAACTTTTTTTCTTTTTCGGCTATTGTTAAAAGTAAACCTATAAATTGTCAATACAAAGCAAATTTAAGTAAATATAATAATAATAATATTGATGTGAGCACGTGCCACTTATATGAGTATTTTAAGTTTATATATATATATATATATATAAATTTATTATTATTTACTAGGTTGAGTCTTTTTATCAATTTGGTTCATTTGGGAAACATCAGCCTTTGTACCCTTCAATATAGGTAGTACTTCTGTTGGTGTTAAAAATATATCTTTTATATATAAAACTAAACTAAATTCAATGAAAAAAAAAAACAAATGAGGTTTGAATATATTAGAAAAATATACAAGTATTTAAGGACAATAACGGTAATAATAGTAATTAACCCGTTTTACCAAGTTTCTGTTGCTGATGAAGTATTTTCCGGGGAGGTTTTATGTTTTATAAGTGCTAAATAATGCTCTTTTGAATCGAATCCTTGTAGTTGAACGCGAGCGCTGTAATATCATTATTATTATTTTAAAAAAGAAAAAGTTAAGGATAGTAATAAGTTTAACAAGAAAAATGAATTGTAATATGTATATGTATAATAAAAAAGGATATAATTTCAAGAGCATCATTCTCATTCAGTAGTCCTTTAATTTGTTTTATATCTTCGTCTTTATTTTGTCCTGTCATAGAAATAATATGTTTAAGTAGTAATTTAATATAAAAAGTATAAAAAGTATAAAAGAAAAGAAGGGCGAAAAAATTAAATTCAAACTGAACACCTTTTTGGAAATTAATTTTAAACGCAGGCTGGTGACTTGAAAATTTATAAAAAATAATCGCGCCTTATTTTTTTTCCTTGCTCCTTTTCATTTTTTTTTAAACTTAATAATTTTTTTTTAAAATACAAGTCTATAATAATGTCAATAAATTTACGTGAAGAAAATTTTGTTGTTATTGATATAGGCTCTTATATAACAAAAGGTGGTGTTGGAACCCATGATACAAATAAGCCTCCTGCTGCTGTAATATTATATATATAAACATTTAGTATCTATTTAAATATCTTTTTCTTTAAATAATAACAACATTAATATGCTTTATGCCATTATTCATTTTCCTTTCAATGCTTAATATTAATGTCTATAGTTTGTTAATATGTCCGATCATAATAATCCAATTAAAGACAATAATATAATCTCTTGGGAAGATTTGGAAGCAAGTTGGTAATAATAATAGTTAATAATAATATTAAAAGTATGGAAATGATAATACCAAACACTATTTGTTAAACCATGTATCATTCATCATAAAAATAACATTAATATAATGTATTAGGCAACAAATTTTATTTAAAGAACTTGGAATTAAAAAGGCTCGAAATGAACATCCAGTATTATTTACTGTGCCTGTACATTGGAATAAGTTAGAATATGAACGCCTAACTCAAATAGCTTTTGAAAATTTAAACGTGCCTGGTTTATATATTGCCCCTCAGCCTTTATTAGCCTTATATGGATGTGGATCTGTTTCTGGTCTTGTTGTTGATATTGGTCATAATTCAACTGGTATATATATATTCATATATAGGCAAAAATAATAATATGTATGAATAATTATTGACTATTCCTATTTTCCTTTTTTCTTTTTTTTGATTGTATTGCATTGTATTTTATCTGCTTTATGTAATTAACAGATATTAACGTCATTGTGGATAGTATCGTTCAACAATCATCAAATTTGACAATACCAATTGGCGGAAAGCATTTCGATCAATATTTATTAACGTTATTACAACAGGATAAAGATTTAGTACAACAATGCCAAGATGCTAATGTTGATTTGGATGAAAAATTTGCACACCATGTTAGAGAATCAGATATATTTCATGTTGCTTTTGGACATTCATTACAACAAACAGCAACAAGTGTAGTAGAATCAGATATAGCAGGTGTACCAGTAGCTACAATGGAAGAAATTACTGATAATGAAACCTCTAACGATGATGACGAAGAACCTGTAAATATTCCAGAATTTGAAGAAATTGAATATAATGGTCAAAAGGTAAAAGAATAAAAAAGTAAACGAGTAATATTAATATTAATATTATTAATAATCATTAATAATAATTCATTTTCTTATTTATTCATATATTTATTTATATTTAATAGTTTAAAATTGGTCCTTATCGTCATAAAGTATATGATCCGTTATTCAAACCTCAGTTAATAAAAGTTGACTCATTACCATTAGCCGTAGCTATGCAACTAGCAGTAGATAATTGTGAACCACCAGAAATAAGACCAAAATTATGGGAAAATGTAGTATTAGCTGGAGGATGTGGACTTATAAAAGGATTAAGGAGACGAATTAAAGGTGAAGTTGGAAAACTTTTACCAATATCCGAAAACGCTGGTGATACTCAAACACGCGTCATTGGATTTTTAAGGATACCAGATTACTTTACTGTACTCAAAAATAAAGAATATCAACAATACTCGACTTGGTTAGGCGGTCAAATTGTAGCAAAGGTATATAAATATAAAATAATTATTGCAATTATAATATGTATATATGTGTATGTATGTATATTAATTTATATTTATTAATTGATATTATTTTATTTATTTAGTTGGTATTTACGGATGCTAAAAATTATGTCAGTAAAGTGGATTATAATGAATCAGGACCATCAGTTGCTCATACAAAAAGTTATTAGATATTAGATGCCATTATTATTATTATTATTATTTCTATCATTTTGATATTTTATTAATTATAAATAAGAAATAGTAATAATAAAAACTATCACAACCTTATTACTTGATTTATATTTATTTTTGATCTTTGATATAATTGAGTTTTTATTTTAATAGAGTTGGATCATTTTTATTGGAGGAGCTTGATTTTAAAATTTTCTCCCTTTCTTTGACATAATTTTTTTATTTTTATTTTTTTTCTTCACCTTTACTTCTTAACCATCATATTTCCTTTTACCTTTTATTTTTTTTTTCTTTTCTCCAGCATTGAAAAATAATAATAATGGTATTGTCTGGGAAATTAAATCACAAGGGATTTATTTTCCTTTGTTTAGCTTTATTCTTTATATTTGCTGCATTAATACCTCAAGTAAAAGCTTGGGAACAAGGTACATATTTATATTCATATTTATATATAAAAGCAGTAACATCAAATGTATAAACCATAGTTTAAAAACAATATATAATAAACTTTAGATCTATTCATTTGTTAACTTAAAATGTATTCATTTATTTTATTTATATATATATATATTTAACATAGCCGATTTTGAAATTTTCGATTTGGTGGATGAATTAGAAAAAGCTGAAGGCAAAGACACAACTTTCTATAGTTGGTTGAATATTAAGGTATTTTACAAACAGTATTTATATTTATTATATATTAAATAGTAAATAAAATGATAGGGAGGGATATATATACAGATATGTTTTATCGGTATACTAATAATATCACTTATTTTTGTGTTTTTTCTTTAGCCAAGTGCTACACCTGCAGAAATTGGTAAAGCTTACAAAAAGATGTCACTTAAACTTCAGTAAGTACTTTTTTAAAATAAAATAAAATAAAATAAATAAATACAGTAATAATAAAATAATCAATAACATTATAGATAATCTGTATATAGTAAATATGATAAAAAGGAAAGGGTTATTTTTAACAATATTATTATTATTGCTTTATTTTATTCATAATAGCCCTGATAAAAATAAACAAGATAAAAAGGCCAAGGAACGATTTGCAAGATTAGGTAAAGTAGCCGCCATTTTACGTAATAAAGGTAGCCGAGAACGATACAACTTCTTTTATAAAAATGGTGTTCCTAGATGGCGAGGCACTGGCTATTATTATGCACGTTTTCGACCTGGAGTTGGTTCCGTCATAGTATTCCTTTTCCTCGTTTCTGGTGGTATGCAACATATGGCTCAATGGATCAATTATCACCAAGAAAAACGCAAGATCCTTCAATTTGTTCAAGATGCTCGTGAAAATTTAAGTATGAGTGTTCCAAAAGGTCATGGTGCTCCTACCTTAGGTCGTAGCTTCCTTGAATTAGGTCATGGTACTTTCCGCTGTGAAATCAAGTCAGACCACTATATCATTATTCATATGAGCAATAACAAAGAAGATGAACCTGTCCATTTAAATACAGAATGGGTTTATCCTCCTCGTATTACTGATGTTTATTTAATCAAATGGCCAATGGGACTTGTCAACAAGGTATTGGGTAGAAAACAAGATCAAGAATCTGATGATGGTATGTATGATGAACAAGATGACAATACTCAAGATAGTGGAGATTATGATGACGAAAATGAAGATAATAATGGAAAATCTGGTAAAAACAATAAGAAGGATAAAAAGAAAAAGAAAGTGAAGAGTGAACCTGTCAATGTTACTGGAACTAAAGTTGGTGGTAGAAGAAGAGCTATAAAAAAATGATTAAATACAGAACGTCATTTTTTCTTTATGTATGTGATCATTTTATTATATAACCATTTTGTAGACAGTTATTTAAAGCATTATTCATATTTTTTTCTAAATAAATATAATACATTATAATCTTAATTTAAAAAATACAAAAAAAAAAAAAAAAAAAAAAAAAAAAAAAAAAAGGAAAAAGATTAACAAATAGGGTATCATTTAATATATTGTAAAATTATAATATATATATATAATAACACAAAGTTTCAAGTATATACTGGATACCAAAAAAAATAATAATACTAGTAGTAAATACAAAAATGATCATTAAGCATACAGGAATATTTCACCTTCAGTACATCCAAATAATAATAGTTGATCTGCAGTAATTGTTTTGAAAGCGCTAACTTGTGATTTCATAATGGATGGCTTAAATTTAGAAGAATATGATTGTGACTAAAAATTTATAATAATAATAGAAAAAAAAAAGGTATAAGTATGTATTTATACATATGTATATGTGTGTTAATTTATATATGCTAATTATTATATTTTGGGAGAAAAACAATCTTACTTCATCACCAAATGGTATAAATGATACAGAATTGTTTCCATTGATAGATAAAATTTCATCTTTATATGTATCCAAGGATATAACATCCAAAGTTGCAGGAATTGTTTTGACGAGAGCTAAAGGATTTACATTCCAACAACAAATCAAATGATCGGAAGGTGCACAGCTTACCAATGAATCGTTTGCATAGAATTTGAGCTATTTTTTATATAAAAAAAAAAACAAAATGATAATAATGTTTAGTGGTGTATTTAAATTTATAAACTTTTATTATTACTAGTATTATTTTATATTCCTTTACCAATGAAATTTCAGTTTCTCCACCTTTCCAACTAGCTACTAAACCTCCAGTTCTTGTTTCTAATAGTGAAATAGTACCGGTAGAATATCCTACAGCAATGAGAGTTTCAGATTTATTAACAGCAATGGTTCTAACAGTTCCAATAGTAAGCGATGCGCTTGTTTTCCATGTATGTAATACACAATAGTTATGGGTATCCATAAAACTAATAGAATAATGTTAATAGTATTAAAAGCATGCAAATCAATTTTCATGATTTCGTTTTTTATTCCTATTTTTTCCTTATAGTGAATTTTTTTATAATGAAATTCTTTTTATTTACGTTAAATAGCCTTCCATAGTTGCACCTACTAAATTACGAGAGTTTGAAAATGGTTTAAGAGAAACAATAGTAGATCTTCCGCTATTATATTGATATATTAATTTTCCAGTTTCTGGATGCCACAACTATTTAATAAAAAGAAAGAAAAAATGTTCAAAAATTATTTTTATTTTTCACACACATATATACACACATACACATACACATACACATACATACATACATACATACATACATATATATATATATATATATATATATATATATATATGTATATATGTATGCATATTCGCTCTCATATATTTATATCTATTTAATTAATTAAAATAGAATAACTTACATGCACTTGGCCATCACTACTAGCCATCATATCTGTTTGTCCATTATGGGCTGATAAAAAGTGGATATCATTAATAAGTCCTCTTCTATGTCCGTTATAGGTAATTAAGCATTCTGAATAAGGATCTGTTTCCCAATTTTCAATCCCTTGATGTACATTTAGTGACCATAATTTAACTGTACGATCTCGTGAACCAGATGCAAATAATTTATCAACTTCATTCAGAGCGAAGCATTTCACAGCAGAAGTATGACCTAAGTAGTAAATAAAAGAAGAGAGTGGTGATTAGTTTTTTAAAACTAATAATAAAATAGTAACAATTGATATACCTGCAAAACCACGAAGTTTCAAATCATTAAATGAAAATTGCATAGATTTTGACATTTCCTCTATGAAAAAAAAAAAAAAAAAAAAAATATGAATTAACATCACAATTTTATATATATTCAAATAACTATTACTCTTATTATAAACCATATACCTGAATTTGTTGATAAAAACCTATTCCAGTTCCTAATAAATATTAGAATTAGTTCACATATTTGTATATAACTAAATTAATAGAAAAATATTTTAAAAAATAAAATAAAAATTTCTTACTTTTTGTCATCAGGTGAAGGTTTCCATTTAGTTTTCCAAGGTAATACACTTGTAGGTATTTTGTTCTTATTACTAATACTATTTTTACATATATATCACAAAAGCATATTGTTTAGTTAGTTTCGAAAAATAGATTATAGATCATAGATAGCAAAATTATAAAAGGCCGTGGTAAAATTAATAAATTACCTTTCTTTTTCAGTTTGTTTTTGTGGAGTAACTGTTACTGATAACTGTTGTGATTTTTTGTTTTGGTCTTTAAGTGTAGGAAGGGATTTTAAAGTAACCAATTCTTTACTACTGTCATTGGTAATATATTGAATGGTAGTGGATATATCTGATAATGGAATGAAATTATACAGATCTCTTGTAGCATACTCGAACAGTTTTGGTGAATCAAGTAGGTGTGCGTGATCATCTGATCGGTTGATATCAGTTGCTTTGGATTGCGTATCTTGCTCTTTAGGTTGATTTTCTTTTCTAGGTAGTTTTAGCCAAGATTTTATCCTACTTTCATTTGGTACTTGTGAATCTGATGTTGTTGCAGATGAATTTGATACATTTGTATCTGGAATAAACGTTGATCCATCAATTGATGAATTTGTGGATTGAGATGCAGAAGGAGCTATATTTTCCATTGAAAAATCATCGTACATCATAGATTCGATAGCAGCGCTATAGATATACAAGTTAATAGAAATTAAGAAGGAAAAAATGTATAGTAATTAATGCTTAAATCTTTATATTTTAGAATTATATATATTGACTTACCTAGTCGGAATCAAACGATGCATTGTATTTTTTGTAACAATTTCACACAATTTAGAATAGGCATATATCATCTAAATATAAAAACATAATTCAAATTAATATACAAATTAAATCATTGTTGATTAATTTAACTTTAATTTAAACTAATATATATGATATAAGTTTATATGTACTTGATAAATTCTACGTGGATCAAGACTTGGAATTTCATCAACTATAGAAGAATCATCAGCAGAGGTTATGGAAGTAAAACCAGAAAAGTATTTCCTTAAAGTTGGTATAACCTATTTTTTAATATATATATATATATATCAATGTCAGCCTCTGTTTTTTACATTCGCATATATATTTTGCTATTAAAAATAATAAAATTTATCTTACTGTAGATTCCCAATCAGTTAAAGGTAATTTTTTTGTCAATTTTAAAATATAATCAATTGTTTTCATACTGATAGTTAACTGTAAAAGAGACGAAGTTTGCGCTTTCCCATTATGTTGCAAGTTAGTACTGTTTGATGTAGGTTCCAATAACTTGTAAATTGTAGACATGAAACCTGAATTTAATTCAGTAATAATAGCATCATTTGACATATAAGGCAATGACCTTCCCAACAATTCAATAACCACACATGTTATTCTTGCATTTCTTTCGGTTATCATTTTTCCACTCTTAGGAAATTCGATTAATGATATAAGATAAGTATATTGTACTGCTGAAAATGTTTCACCAAATAACGTTCCTATAATAGTGACAACTGTAGATAATACTGTAGGTTTAATTGTATCATCACGGAAAAGTATTTTAATTAATTGCCGCGTAATGTGTTTAGACGTAAGTACAGGACCAAGTTGTTTGCATATCTGTATCATTGCACCACTTGCTAATTCAGGTACTGAAGTTGGTGTAGATGGCGGTGGAGAACATGATTCAATTTCTGTGCCACTAATTTTGGCTTTATCCAGTTGTGATAATTCAGACATAGATGAATAGTTTGAACCAATTGTGATGTTTAACGCAAGTGCTTCAAGATAGCAAGGAAGCATTTGTTGAAGAAAGACTGGAATTCCAAATCGTTTGATAAATTCATTTATGACTTTAGTTTCAAATAATATTCGTGGGATCGATGGGCGTAAAGTCTAGAATAATATTATTTTTATTTATAAAAAATATGAAACAAATTATCAAATAATATAAAATATATAAATTAGTATGTTATAAGTGTTTATATATATGTTCACATTGATATATTTGAATAGATACCTCAAACATAGATATAATGGGTTTCAAGAGATGTATACGAGTTTTTTCACGACCCAACCTATGAGCTAGCTTAGAAAAAAGGTTAATAGAACCAATTCTAGTTTCAGAATGAGTGAATAGCTGTGTAAAAGTAGGCAGTATAAGTAAAAATACCTAAAATATATAATAAGTGATAACAAAATAAAAATAGCAAATAAATATATATATATCATGTATATATTCAATCATATATATAAATAAAAAAAACCTACTTCGTCTTCAAGTTCGCATATGCGGTCAATCCACTTGTCAGCTAAATATAGTCTTCTTGACCATTCTCTATAATATAAACAATACACAATAAATACAAATTAATTTGACTCAACTTCGTCAATGTAGATCTATTAACACTATATTACATACGCTTGATAGAAAGCCGCTAGATAATCATACATATCAGGTACATGATCAGAGAGAGGAAATGAAAATTGAGGGTTCCTTATTGTCATTGAAGGAAAAGACGCCAAAAGAATAGATTTAGCAGTAGGTCGTTCGTACCAATCTTCTGATTTGAGTTTTGATATAACGCTAATTACATCGGGCGAAACCTATATATAATTTTAAATATAAAAAATTACATTTTATTCATCATAGAAGGGATAAATAAATAGTATTGTTTTTTTTAAATCATATATTACTTACGTTTGATCTTTTATTACAAGAAATATCATAGGAACTATTGAGGTTATCCAATTCCATATAATTACTTGATGGTGCACCAGATGAATCATCGTCGATATCCATAACAGTTTGATTTTCAGACATTAATATTTTTTCCATAACTTGGCCAACTGAAAACATATCATAAGCTGTTTCAATAGAGTATAAGTTTGTTGGGAGTGAATCATGATCATTAGGATTAATATTATACCTTTGTAAAGAATCAGGTAAAATAGGATTGACAGGTATCTCTGTTATATTATCTAATGCTTTATTATATGCTGAAAACTTCAGAGTATCTTCATAGTGTAATAAATTTTCCATAAAATAATCATCTGGCATTTCTGTAGGTAATTTAATTGGTTCATTTCGTAATGACGAGGACATATTGCTATTGTTTCCAGATAGTAATCCGTTTGCATTTTCAAATGACAATGGTTTGCTTGCTACAGAGAGCGATGTGTCAATGGATGATGTTGTTGAATGGACAGATGAAGCACGATCACATGTATTAACAGTGAAACTAGATGAACTTTCATTTACATTGTATTTATTATTTATGTTAGGTAAAGAAGATGATATTCCAATAGAATGTTGCTGTAGGACTGGTGTTATCAAGTGTTTTATACTTTTTTGAGAGGATGGGCTAGTATTGGTTGATTGTTCATTGGTTGATGTTTCCAATTTAACGGTTGGCATTTCCTCCGTTGGCCGGTTTTTATTTTTAATCATTTCATTTTCGTATTTACTAATTTTTTTTAAAAAAAAATAAAAAAAATGAAAAATGAATAAACAAAAGATATTACATATTATTATATAGTGTAATAAAGTAAAGTTTACTATATCCTACTTACGTTTGAGATGTTTTCCAATTACAACCACGTTGTGGATGATTTTCTTTAAAAAGTTGTATAATACCATGTTTCATAAAACTATTTTGTCCAGCTAACAATGGGAGTGCAACATTTTTAGCTTCTACTGCCTCTTTTCCTAATATTACGCGCATAATAATAAAAACAAAAAATAAACATAATACAATATAAATAAACATAAGACTGTATATTAAATAACAGTTTAGAAATTATAAAAATAAATTTTCTTACCTGTTAAATAACTCCCAAAAGTCAAATCAATCCAATGATGTAAATTCGATGAAACATAATTGCTTTCAAGGGCCCTTGCATGTTGTAGAATGAAGTCTTCGGGGGAAGTCGACCAACTAGAATTAAATAATATAATGTAAACAGTTATACGTTAGACTACTGTATTATAAATCATGTTTTGTTTATTCAAAAATACCTTGGAATTTGAAGATTGGGCATATCAGCATGAATTGATTTAAAAATACTAGGATCTAAAAACATTTTTTTTTAAAAAAAAAAAAAAAAGCAATTTTAACGAGTGTTATAATTTATACACAAACGCACACGTAAACTTACATATATGTATATATATATATATATATATATATATATATATATATTCACTACATTACCTGTATAAAATTCAGGAATACATTCATCAGGAGTCCATTGATATAAACGTTGCATAGTGGATGGATATTCATTAGGTTCATACTTTGAGCGTACAAATTGGCATAAAACCTATTATTGCAAAAAAAGAAAAAAAAGAAAAAGAAAAAGAAATAAAAAATATATTGATTAACAAGAAATAATAAATAGCTGATATAATGCAAATAAATAGTAAACATACAGGTATAGGCGTTCTTCTAGCAAGGTATACATAATATGTAATATCAGATAAGATATCAGTAATATGATGGGGAATAGGACCATCAAAAGTAAAATCCAACTGTTCATCGCCTACGAATCATAATTAAAATTTTACATATATAGTATTATTTGGATACTTTTGTTTTAATTATAGTGAATATAAAGCTTTGTAATCACTATTATCATTACCTTTATTTATTCTAAATTTTGTTTTCGTGAAATCACGCCAACCATCTTCAATACACGATCCGGAAAAATCGGTAACCCAAGGTAATATTGGATGAAAGTTAGGGTCTCCTTCACGTCTACCTATTTTTTTATGTATAAGATTAAAAATAAAAATCGAATAATAAATAAGCGCACGGCTAATATATGCATATACATAACAAAAATCGTGTATGTAACTTTATTTTTTTTATCTTTTTAACTGAATTTACCTGCAAGGTGATTAAGTATCATAATATAAGAATAATTGGATATATCTCCTCTTACCCATTGTATCACTAATGGATCTTCTTTTACATCTATAAAATCAAATAAAATAAAAACACACGTTTAGTTGTTGTAGACACTATTTCATTTCTTTTTAAGGCGCTTCCTTTTTAGTTTTTATATATTATCATTGCTATTATTTTACCATGGCATAAAGGAAAACGTTGATCATGACGGCAATTTTCATTCAATTCTAATTCATTTCTATCAGACCCAAAATGTAACCCAGCCAACTGAATCCAAAGATTTTCGTCCACAAAAATATTAGAAGCTTTTAAATTGCCATGAATAATTCCACGACTATGTAAACTAGCCATTGTCCTTAATAATTGATAAATAACAAAACCTTTTTTCATATTTGAATTAAGCACCCCAGGATTATAAGTAATTAAATCTTGTAAAGTTGTCCCATGATAAATGGCAAGAAAATGATAAGCAGTATCTGATTCCACAATAGCAAATACATCGGATAAATTGGAATTAGAAGAATCAGTGAGCGATTCATCTATTTGTGTATCTTGCTCTTTAGTGATTTTTTTTAATATTAATTGATTTGCTTGGTCATTATCAGGAGCTACACGATATAAAATACTATTTGGCCAAAGCATGGATTTTATTTTTTTGATAAATATCTATAAAATAGAACACATACACACACATATATATATGTATATATATATATATATATATATGTATTAGTAATTAGCAGCATATATATGTATACAAACATAATATTTATATTTATATTTATATTTATATTTATATATATATATATATTATTTATATTATATTTACAGAATACATATCAGCTTCTGATAGGTTATCGTCATTAAATATAGATTCAAAATTACTAAAGGTATCAGTCAAGTTGTTCAGTTTCCCATCAATTTCCTTCCTTTCTAGTAGTGCGCGAATATAATTACTTATTGGCCATTGCTTTTGATAATGGGATGATCTACCGTTGTTTTCAAGAGAATTAGTTTGATGATATAATGATAATCTAAATACATAATAAAATAGATAAAATTACTGATATAAGTATATTATAAACTAAGTGTTTAAATCCTACATGTGTAGATTAATATGTATTTACTTTTTAACCGTTTTCGAAACTTTAGGAAAAACATTAACATATATATTTACTGTTGGCGATTGCTTTTGTTGATTTGAATCAGTAGGTATATGACGAACATAAACTGGCGTTTTAATAGTGAGTAAATTATCTTTATCCGTTTGTCCACTTTTAATGGTTTCTATCCAATCTGTATCTACCTATATATTATAATCATAAAACAGATTAACAATTTGTAAATTAAATTGTTACTCTATGTATAAGCTATACTGATTACTTTCTGTATTATTATAATCATTATTTACCACACAACAAGCAGCTGTACCTTTGTTTTTCTCGGGAGAAAAAAAAGGGAAAGCAACATCTATCTTGAGATCTTTTGCAATTATTTCTTTTAGTTCAGCTGTTGTATAACCATTATTCATTGTTTATTTATATTAATTAGAAAAAATAAAATAAAATTAAATAAGAAAGAGTGGGGGGAAAAAGAATTCAAGTAAAAAAATTAAAGTTAAAAAAAAGGAGCTCTGCCTGTTTCAATTTTTTTCTAACTGACGAAATTTAAACCCAGTATAATGCAAGGAGCGAATATCCCAAAACCAAGTACTATAACTCTCTCATTACTGTATATATATATATATATATATATATATAACTAGTTATTATATCCAGTTCTTTATAATATAAATGCAGTTTTTTAATCTTCACAGTTCACTGCATATTTTCTATATATCAATAATTATATAAAAAACCAAGTCATCAATATAATGATATACTTTCCAAAAAATAGTGCTATTATTATAGACAAACACTAACTACTATTGATATAACAATAACTGTTTTTATAAATTTTATCTATATTTTTCACATATTTGTATGTTTCTCTGTATAAACTAAAATGTGTAGTGGGTATAGTATGTACTGAAAATTATTACACTGAAAAAAAATATCCAAAATGGGTAATTTTATTCGTGTCGAAGTTTTATTTTTGCATTCGAATTTGTAAAAGAGAATTTGGAAGTTTTAGTAAAAAATTGAAACACATATACAAACAAAATTATAAACGAAATCAACTATAAATTTTAATCATTATCAAAAAATAAATAGAAAAAGGTAATAATACATATGATCACAACTTAAAAAAAGATTGTACAGAGTTAGATTATTTTATACTTTACAGCCTAACGCTGCCGATGATTTAATAAAAATACTATCAGCTATCACAAAATAAAACTAAAATTATTGTACAATAGGAGCCATATAGAAATAAGTGTATACAGTGCTCATAGCTTATACATAGTCACATTCTTATTTTTATCGCGATTTTACCATATATAGCTCCGCTCAATACTCCTATCAATTAATAGAAGAGTATTTAACTACAAAATGTATAAAAAATCGTCCATTTTAAAATATTTATAAAAGTCGTGATTGTAGTATGTATTATTAGTACATGCTTTTTATTATGCAATTTTTTTATTTTTTACTAATCTGTTTCAATTATTTTATCAGTTCAGAGTTTAATTTTAAGATACCACTTTTTATTTTTTTTTTGGTTATGGCGTCGATTTATATGATTAATACTTTTTTTTTTATTTAAAGAAATTGATAAAATACGTATAAAAAACTATTGCTTTTGAGAGCAAATTCTAGTTCACTATTTTAAATTAATCTAAAATATAGCAATAGTCGTTTGAAAAAGCTTACTCGAAAAAAAAAAGGAAAAAAATAAAAAAACTTTAAAAACCTTTGCGCAATAACTTATTAATGTTATTAATATTCTTAAACGTAAATTTTATATAATAAAGCCAAATTGAAAAATGTGTATATATGTAGAGGGTACTATATTATTATAATACTCGTAGAAAATATCTGACACTTGACCATCAACAACAAACCAAAAAGAGATAAAAAAAATTTGGAGGGTAGGTAGATCAAAAAAATCTGGGTTTAAAAAATTAGATTTTTTTAAAAAATAAAAAATGACTCTTATTTATTTATTTTTTCTTCTTCTGTTTAACAGTTTTTTCGTCAAAAATTAAAATATGAATAGTCAAAAAGTTGGTATTCTTGGAGGTAAAGAATAAACTATTTTTTTTATTTAATAAGATATACATATAAATATTTATTATAAATTTACTTTATTTTACTATTTTACTTATTCTTTATTTCTTTTTTTAGGTGGTCAACTTGGCCGTATGATGGTTGAAGCCGCTTCACGTTTAAATCTCAAAGTAGTTATTCTTGATTCACCTTTAGATGCACCTGCTAAACAAATTGAATCTACCCAATCCCATATAGCTGGCGCTTTTAACGATGCCTCAAAGATCCGTGAACTTGCACAACAAGTCGATGTATTAACTGTTGAAATAGAGCATGTGGATGCTGATGTTTTAGGTGCTTTGGAAAAGGAAGGTCACAAGATCCACCCTTCTGCTTTTACTGTAAAAACTATTCAAGATAAATATATTCAAAAGAATCACTTAGTCTCTCATGGTATCCCTGTGGCTGATTATTTGGAAACACCAGATGAAGAAGCAGTGATCGATGCTGGTAAACGATTTGGTTATCCTTTCATGCTTAAATCTAAAACCATGGCTTATGATGGGAAAGGTAACTATGTCGTGAATTCACAAGCAGATATCAAACATGCAATGAGTGCTTTAAGTAAAACACCCTTGTATGCTGAAAAATGGGCACCTTTTACAAAAGAATTAGCCGTAATGGTAGTACGTCGTGCTAATGGTGAAGTACGCTCTTATCCTGTTGTGGAAACTATTCATAAAAATAGTATCTGTCATCTTGTCATTGCACCTGCTCAAGTTGATGGAGCTACCTTGATCCGTGCTCAAGCTGTTGCCGAAAATGCTATCAAAACTTTTCCAGGTGCTGGTATTTTTGGAGTTGAAATGTTTGTTTTAGAAGATGGCTCTATTTTATTAAATGAAATCGCTCCTCGACCTCATAACTCTGGCCATTATACAATTGAAGCTTGTGAAACCTCTCAGTTTGAAAATCATATGCGTGCTATTTTGGATATGCCTTTAGGATCTACTCAATTAAAAGTCCCTGCTTCCATTATGGTGAATATTTTAGGTACAAATGATAATATGGAAGAATGTTATCAACCTTGTCAAGAAGCTTTATTAGTGGATGGGGCTACAATTCATTTATATGGTAAAAAAGCATGTCGTGCTGGCCGTAAAATGGGTCATATTACGGTGGTAGGTGAATCCATGATGCAAGTACAACAAAGACTCCGCCCTATTTTAAATTCAATTGAACCTGGTATTGAAAGACCTCTCACTTTACGTCCTTTAGTAGGTGTCATTATGGGTTCAGATTCTGATTTACCTGTAATGAAGGTTGGTGCCCAAATCTTAAAAGATTTTGGTATTCCATTTGAATTGTCTATTGTATCTGCTCATCGTACTCCTCTTCGTATGGTTGAATATGCTAAGTCTGCTGCTAAACGTGGTTTAATGGCTATCATTGCTGGAGCTGGTGGAGCTGCTCATTTACCTGGTATGGTAGCTGCTATGACTCCCTTACCTGTTATTGGTGTCCCTGTAAAAGGTAGTTCTTTGGATGGTGTTGATTCTCTTCACAGTATTGTTCAAATGCCTGTAAGTTGTAATTTTTTTTTTTTTTTTTTTAAAAAAAAAGATAATATTAATAATAGTAGTGATATAATAATATTAATTTTTTTCCATTTTTTTTTAAAAATAATGTATATATTTATAAATATATTTATAGCGTGGTATTCCTGTAGCAACAGTAGCTATCAATAACAGTACAAACGCCGCTTTATTAGCTATTCGTATCTTAGGCGCATCTATTCCTGGTTTATTAAACAAAATGGAAGAATATATGGAAAAAATGGAAGGTGAAGTTATGCGTAAAGTCGATAAACTCGATAATGTGGTAAGTGAGAATAAAAAATAATCTGAAGGAGCAAAGCATCGGTAATGGCTTTTTTATTAAAAAAACTCATGTTTTATTATTATTGTTGTATTTTATTTATTTGTTTTAGGGATGGGAAAACTACTAAATAGGCAACTCCTTTATTATCAAAGTTTTAATTGTATATAGTAATTCACTAGTTATAGATCATGATATTTAATAAATATATTTTAAAATAAATATATGGAAGAGTTAATACGAATTCCTAATATATATATACTGTAACAATGCATATATGAAAAAAAAATTGAAATAATATGAACACAAAGAAAAAGAATAGAAGAGATAGTATAAATATTTAAAAACAAGTGGTTACTTAATCAATGTATATATCATAATGAATCATATATTCGTATAATATTCTCTTTATTCTGAAAAAGAAAATAAAAAGAAAATATAAAAAATAAACATACACGTATTATTTACTATAAACTATAAATAAAATTCTATATATTATGTTTCCATCCATTTAAAGGCGCCCATAAGGACATGCTTTCTTGGAAGTCTTCCAGGTGAAGGGGATAATACTGTTATTTTTTTCTTTTCTTCGTTAACATCCGATCTAATATATAAACCATAAGAATTGATAAATGAGCAAACATCGAAAATATGTTATTATTACTATTATCGTAGATTATATTGTTACTTACATATATATAAAACCCACAACGCTACTTTCTAAAAGCTTTCCTTCGTGTTCAGAATCGTCCGCATCTAAAATAGCCATGACAGAATGTAAACACATATCATAGCTATCTACTTTGACCACATCCGTTTCACTAACTGATTTTTCTGTTCCAATTGGCAACGCTGATGAAGGTGCTAACGTTTCTCCAACACGCCATACGTTTATATCATTTACGTTAACTAACATTGAATAGGGTGATAATTCACAATTTGCTGTGCCATAAAAATATTCTTGTATTTTTGATCTTTGTAATTGGGTTTTAAATTGTCGATCCCGTTCCACTACACCCCCAGATTTTATCAGTTTTACAATGGATATATTTTCTTTGTTCCCGTAGATTTTAGTCATGTCGCTATACAATCGTTCATGCCCAAGTACAATCACTACGTTTACTATAATGTATAGTATAGTATAGTATAGTATATATATAGTTTTAGTATTAATTATTCATTATATTTCTATATTTATTTTACTTTATATATATATATATATGTTACCGGAAAAAGCCTCTATAGCATGTTGAATTAATTCATAACCAACACTGTCGATTAAACCTGATGAATCAATAATAATACCAGATGTTCTACTTTCAGGATCAGCAGCAAGGCGATTATTCACAGTATGAGCCAATCTAGATACGACTAATTTATACATTTTTGGATTTTCACTTGGATTTTCATAACCATAATAATAAGCTAAAGGCATAGTAGATGATCCCATGGAGGCAGCTGTTGTAGCCGATGATCCAAACCCTTCTTCAATATCGATAATATGATTAATTGCAGTTGCAGTAACAGCGCCAGGAATTGTGATGGAACCCTACTTGTAAAATAATAATAAAAGTAAATGTGAAAATAATAAAAATAAGAATCTTAATAATTAATACCAATTATATGTAATACTAATAATACTACAAAAAATTATTTCATTTACTTCTGCTGTATCTAATGATACGTAGATTGGTTTTTCACCCTGACGATAGGCATAGCTTGCCATTATTTTGCATAAAGAAGTCTTCCCAACGTCATGAGGTCCTATTATTAATACCTAAAATAAATAGATAATATATTTATGAGTATCATGGTGATCTGAGTGAACACACACACGCGCACAGATATATATATATATTTATATTTTATCTTCTTGTAGTTTTTCTCCATTATATGTATGAAATACCCTAGGTCCTAGTTCATTTGATGATTTGGCTGTTATTCTTAAGTTTTGAATTGCTAAGTGTGTGTTTAAATAACTTGTCATTGGTGTTTCATTTGCTGTATATTCTACAAGAAAAGTTCCTTTGACGTAAAAGCAAAAAAAAAAAAAAAATGAGAGTTAAGGATATATATATATATATATTTCAAACGATTATTTTTTTTGTTGAATATAATTAAATATAAGTATGAATCATATTGAATAATAAAAAGGATATTTCTAAAGTACAACCATGCCATGTGTAGACTGCAGCTTTTCGTCCTGTAAAAGTATATTCTACCCCGTTGGCTAATTCTGTCCCAAATATTTCTGCTGTTCCATTTACCAACTTTATAGAATATAGATAATAATATAAATATTAATTCAACTGCTGTATTACCATTTTTTATATTTACTAAAATAAAAAGAATAATCCACTTACTTTTATTTGAATCTGTGCTTTAAAGTCAACTTCAAAACGAAACTCTGAATCTGGTTCAAGATCAATTTTTCGTACTTCTGAATCCTATTTAAAAAAAACATGTATAGATTATCGATCAATGTGTTATTAAATACTTATTTTTTATTTATAAAAAGAAAAACATATACAAGTATTAAGATTGTAAGCTTACATCCTCCTTCATTATATTATATATATATATATCTATATGTGTCTGAAGTTATAAAAGTGAAAGAAAAGCGAAAAAAAAGCACACTAATTTTTTTAGAAAAAACTACCGTGCAAATATTTAAGTCCAGTCTTTTTTTTTATAATTTTTTTTTCAACTCTATTTTTTTTCCCTTTCCTTTTAAATTTATTTTTACTTTACCTTTTTTAATGGCTTCTGCAATTAACCTTTACCTTGCTAAAGTTCATAATTTATCGAGAACAAATAATGGCACTCAGCTTTCTAATTTATTATCGTTAAATGATAAACATACTGTGGCTATAGTAGAACAAAATATAAACGTAAATATTTATGCAACGCCTTCATAATATTATTTTTATTTTATTTTATATTTTTTAAAAAAACAAACAGCAAAGAAAAAACATAAATTGCGGATTAAATATCTCATATATAATTATTATTATTATTGGATTAGGTAGATAGGTTAGAAACACTATGCAAAAATCGATTAGAATCACCTTGGGACGAAATCACAGCAAACCATTTAAGAGCAGTAGTTTTTAATGATGAAGGCTTGTATCTTCAGGCATTTGAAGCACAAAAAGATCTTGTCCAGTAAGTTATATTTTATAAATTAAATATACAAATATAAATATGTTGCTTGATAAACAACGATATTGAAAAGTATATTAATACAAATATTTTAACGTTTATTATCCTAAATTGGTTTGTAGGTGTTTTCAACGTGCTATGCCAGGATTTACCAAATGGTGTTTACCAGTTTTATACAAAATAAATAAAAATTTAAGAGCTCTTGCAGCAAAGGTAGCAAAGTTTTATATAAGTTTATTCATTTGTATATGATGAACTTTTTTTTAAAAAAAAGTTTATTATTAAGACTAATACCATAATAATGTATATAAATATATTTTAGGTGGATGAAGAAGCATTACATAATAGTGAAGGTCAACGTAAGAAATTAGAAGAAGCCGCCAATGTAATCAGTAAATCATTTACATACTGTATTACGGATAGGTAAATACATATCGTTATTTAATTTATATCATCATTTAGAATTAGGATTATAAAAAATAATATTTTGGCGTTTTTTTCTTTCATTTTTATAATTCTTAATTAGAGGGCCAATGAATGGATCAAAAAAATTTGGAACGTATTTTATGATTGGATTACTATTTAGAATATATTTTCAGGTAAATAAAATAAAACTAGTATCAAAAAAAAGAAATGACACGTATACGTTGAATCTGTTTTTGTTAATCATTATTACTCATAATACTATTCCTATTATTGTTTTAAAATATGCAAATATATAGCTTAAACAACAAAACTTGTGTAAAAACGTATTACGCGCGTTGAAAGCTGCAGATATGCCACCAATTGAAAGGTTTCCAAAAAGTGATCGTGTTACATTTAGATATTATCTTGGCCGACTTTATTTTTTAGGTGAAGATTATGCAAAGGTATATCTATATAAATCTATATAAATTTGAACAATAGAAAGAATAAGAATAATTTACAAACATCAATTAATATGATCATTTAAAATATTTTTTTTTTTTCTTTTATGATATTTAGGCTGAAACAGAATTACACCTTGCATTTTGTGAGTGTAATAATCGCCAACAAAAAAATAAAGAGTAAGTACTTATATCTTATAAAAATAGATTACTATTTTTTTTTTTTTTTTACAAATGTATACAATGCTTATTTTTTTTCCTTTTTTTTTATTTATTCCTTCAAAAACAATATTATCAATAATAATAATAACAATAGACTTATATTACAAACATTATTACCAGTTCGATTAATTCGAGGTATATTACCATCAGAAGCATTGTTAAAAAGTCACCCAAAAACAAATCAAATATATGGAGATATATCTAGAGCAATTAAACTAGGAAATGTAAAAGCATTTAATGAAGCATTAACTAAATCTGAGAGTATACTTATTCGGCAAGGAACCTATTTTGCAGTAGAAAAAGCTCAAAGTATTGCCATGCGCCAATTATTCCGAAAAGTGTAAGTGATATATCGGCTCTTTTTATTATTACCATTATTACCATATTGAAAAAATGATAAATAGATCTATTCATATATATATTCATTTTTATTTTTTATTTTTTGATACTGTAGGTATCAAGTATTGGATAAAAGTACCAGAATATCTGTTCCAACTTTTAAAACTGCACTGGAATTTGTAGGTTTAGAAGTAGATATGGAGGAAACAGAATGGATGTTGGCTAATATGATTTATAAAGGATATATTAAAGGATATTTATCACATGAAAAATTAACTTTAGTTTTAAGTAATGTTAACCCTTTTCCCAATCTATCATCAATTGTTCAATAAAAAAGAATGGGATACTATTTAATTTTACACCTTGGTTTTTTGAAACTCAATTTGGGATAATTCTTATTTTAATTTTAGGGTCTAAATATTTTTTTTCTTTCTTTTTCTTCTTTCTTCTTTCATCTTTTTTTAAAAAATAAATAAATAAATTAGTATGAAATTATATTCTATCCTCATATTAAAAAAAGAAGCAAAGTCAAAGATTATTGCTTCTAATTTTGACTTGTCAAGTTTTGGATTTTTTCAACGTGGAGGGTAAATTTATCATTGTTATCATAATAAACATCTGGATTAAAATAAAGATCTATTTTTTTTATCAGTGTTATGAAAAAAACAATTACATTATCGCCAAGACTTGCCTATTCCTTTTATATATATTAACATCCATTCATCTATATAAATATACATTATGATTTATTAGGGTACAAGAATTTATGAACTTTACAGCCATCACTATTGTAGACAGAGTTAATCCTGGCCTTCGTCAAAGTATTGAAAAAGAAGGTAAGATATATATATATATATATATATATATATATAACATCAGCTAAGAGTAGTGATATAAGTTTAGAATATATAAGGATATTATCTATTTTTAATTTATATAATATAAAAATGATAAAAAGAAAAAAATGAGAATGATATAAATATATTATTTGGTCTTATTTAAAAGAGTATAATTAACTTAATTATTAAATATATCTTATTTTATCTTAATGATAATTTTTTATTATTATTTTTTTATTATTATTATTGATTATTTTGCATAGAAAACGTGGCACATGTATATCTTAACCAACAAGGCATTGCTATTGCCATATTCAGTGACAAAGAATACCCCTCAAGAGTAGCCTTTTCTTTAATAAATAAAATCATGGATGAATTTTATGTCAAGTTCTCCCCAGAACAATGGGATAGTAATGAATTACTCCCTTATCCTGAATTAGCCGAATATTTAAAAAAATATCAAGACCCTAAGCAAGCAGACGCTATAATGAAAGTTCAAAATGAATTAGATGAAACTACGGCAATTTTGGTGAGTTTTTTTTTTTTTTTTTTTTTAAAAAAAAAGAGGGAAAATAAAAATCATATGACAGAATATCTGATGAAGTAAAATCTATTTGGTTTCATATTGATTACCATTATTAATGTATTATTATTATTATTATTTCTTGTAGCATAAAACCATTGACTCAGTACTTCAACGTGGTGAAAAGGTATATTAAAAAAATGAAAATATAGATTGAGATAGAAGTAATCGATAATATAATAATTGGAAATGAACAGGGTATTGACGGCACTTATTATCACTTTATATGTATATATATTATTTTTAACAGTTGGATGCATTGGTAGATAGATCTGAAGCTTTATCTAGTCAATCAAAAATGTTTTATAAGACGGCTAAAAAGACTAATTCATGCTGTGTAGTGATGTGATTTATATATAGTAAAAATATATAAATATATAAATATAAATATAAATTTATATATATATATATACATATAAATTTATATATACATATGTGTATATATATATATATATATATATATATATATATATGTATGTATATATATATTATTATTATTATTATTATTACTTTTATTTTACAATACATACATTAATATTATTACTACTGCTATAATTTTATAATTCTTTTTTTTTTTTTCTTTTTTTATCCTTTAATACATTACATAAATTGATAAATAATTATGAATATGTGATTTTCATGCAATTTATAAAAAAACAAATGAACCTCCGTCTATTTATATTTTCCCCGCAAAAATATAAATATATAATTATCTAAATATTATATATGATCTTGTAATGATAATAGTTGTTAATGAAGATGATGATAATTTTATGTGGTTTTATCAGCTTTTTAGTATAATTTTCATTTTTAACATTAATTAAACTTAGTGAATAGATAAAGCAATAAAAATAATTATAAAATACTTTTTTCCGTGAACAAAAAGGGAACTGAACTAAAAATAATTAGGGGGATAAAAAAGACCGAAAACTGTTTTAAATTATTTATTTCTTTTTCAGTAATATTTTTATTTTTTCTGACTCTCACTCTATTTCTTCTTCTTGCTTTTCTTTTCTTTTCTTTTCTTTTGGTATATATATATACATATATATAACTAATAAATAAATATATATATTTGTTTTTTATTTTTTTCAGTCATATAAAGAAATAATTTATGTCAGCCATATACCAGTTTTCCAGTTTACCATTTAATATTCCTTATATCAATAAACGTGCAGGCAACACAAATGAAGTTATCGATCAACAACAAGAAGAGCAACATCATTCTCCGATGAAAGCTGCTTATTTTGGTGATTTGATACGACTACAACAATTATTAGATGAACAATATGATTTCGATACTTCATATTCCAATGGATTACGTCCACTTCATTATGCTGCGTCTCAAGGCCAATTCTCCACTGTTCAGTTTCTTATAGAAAAGTGTAATGTTGCAGTTGATGCAACGGATCATGATGGCGAGGTATATATATATATATATATAAATCAATACAAAGAAGGAAAAGTTTGATAGCAATACTAATGATTAGTACCTTTTATTTATTTATTTATAATTATACTCATTTTTATGCAAACGAACAATAAAAATACTCCATTTCCATCACCATTATTAACTTTATTTTTTATATATATCATAGACAGCATTACTTAAGGCATCTTGTGGAGGTTATTTTGATATAGTTAAATATTTAATAGTAAATGCTAATGCCAATATATTTCATCAAGATAACGATGGTTGGTCAATTTTACATAATGCCTGTTCGCATGGTCATTTAGATATGGTGCAATTTTTATTATTAAATTCTATGGATGTAAATATAAAAAGTAGAATGGATCATACTCCACTAAGTATGTTTTATTTTATTTAATAATAATAATAATAATAATAATATAAAAGATAGTCATATAATATATATAAATATAGGATGCTTTATGTAAATAATTAATTAATTTTATATTCCTACTTCTTTTTTTTTTAGTTAATGCTGCTACAAAAGGTCATTTACAACTTGTGCAACATTTAGTATATAAAGCTAATGCTAATCCATTTTGTAAAAATAAGTTTGGTGAAACAGCTTATTGTGCTGCTGCCGTATCTGGTGAAGTAACTATATGTGAAGAATTAGAAAAAGCTGAAAGGTTGTGGAAGCAACGATATCATGAAAATGGTAAGTAGAAAATATATATATATATATATATATATATATATATATATATATATATACATATATTTTAAAAAAAAGCTAAAAATGAAAATGTGTTTATTTTTTTTTAAGGTTCTGATTATGATGTATTAAAAGAGCATACAACCGTTCCTGTGATCATTTATGAAAACCAGCAATCCGTATTATCGCTTTCTGGCATAACACAAACTATATATACCCCACATCCTCAATTACCTTGGAATTTACCGTCTGGTGAAGCCATCACTAAAAATACTGTTTCACTCCCACCGATTGACACCGAGCAACAACAAGTATGGACATGGATTACAAATTGGGTAATTGATCATACACTTTCAGACATAGACCAAGATGGATTTCAATATGCAAAACATTTGGAAGTAGAATCAATATCATGGAAAAAAAAACCACCAACTACTGGAATACGCTGTGTTAGAAGAAGAAGATGGGTAAGGATCATGACAAGACGTACTTTTAATAATAATAATAATAATAATCATTATCCTTCAACAATAACAACTGCAACAGAAATTATGAACCAATCATCTTCGGAAGAACTGACATCAGATGACAGTAGTACACAATCTATAGATACCTCCACATTGGATGATGATCATAATAATAATCCTGGAAATGGTAATTAAGCTTTTTTTTTAAAAAAAAAAAAACATAGATAGAAAAATAGAAAAAAGAATACAATACATATAAGTATTAATCGTAAATCATTTTATTTACCAATGATTTATAAATATAGATTTAAACCAATCTAATGAAACCCATGAACCTTATATAATTGAAGATTACATATATCGACAGCAACAAGCAAGTAGACCTACAAGTAGTACATCTGTTGCAAGATCAGAAGCTTCTTATATTAGGGGTGTTAACTATATAACAGAACATCATTCTCCACATCCTGGTCAACAGCAAGAACAAGAAAATAATAGTAATAGTAATAGTAGTAGACCATCGTTAGATTTACGATCCTCCTCTTACTCTCAAAGTAGATCTGGCATCGCTCGGGTATGGGAAAAAAATGAATATGCAATGGATTGTAGATATTGTGGAAAATGGTTTAATTTTATTAATCGAAAACATCATTGCAGGTAAAAGAAAAAAAAAAGGCTGATTATTTTTAATGAATAAATAAATAAATAATAAATAAATAAAACAGCATCACACATTTTATTTTATTTTCATTTACACTCAAACATTTATATTTCTTTTTTTTTTTATATATATACACATATAGACAATGTGGATTAATCGTTTGCGACAAATGCTCTATGAATCGAGTTATGCTTCCTTATTCTGGTATTATTCACGATCCTCAGCTACCCGTCGATCAACATTATAAAATCTCCTTACAACCTCAGAGGGTATGCGACGTATGTTATGAAGGACTTGCTCAACCTTCTTCAAGAACATCTATGCAAAGATCATCTAGTAAAGATAGTATTATGTCATACTGTCCTGTTTGTGGGTTACTTTTAGATAATTTTGAAACAACGGAATCAAGAGAAAACCATGTTCAAGCCTGTTTAAATGCCGGTCTATCCTCTTCATCTATAGCTGGGTCTAGTTATATATGTAAAGTGTGAAGATATATATATGAAAAGAAAAAAGAGAGAGAAAAAAGTTTAATCACTTGACACCAATCATTTCGATCTAACTTTTTTTTCTTTTTTCTTGTCTTACTTTAGTATATCAAGCACCGTCAAATTCAACTTTATTAGGAAGTGAGTGTGTGATTTGTTTCGAGGAATTTGCGGAAGGTAAATTAAATTTATATATAAAAAAAAAAAAAATAGATAATGGACCAAAATGCAGATAAGTTAATGCTATATTATTTATTATTATCATATTCATTGATTTAGGTGACACAGTTGCTCGACTTCGATGTTTATGTAGTTATCATCATACCTGTATTCATGAATGGTTTTCTTTGGGTAAAGGTTGCCCTATTCATTCTCAATAAAGTCATTTATATTATTATTATAATTTATTTATATATAGAATGAAAATAATTTGTTACAAGTATTGCATATATATATATAAATTTTTTAATTTAATAGTAACTTTATTTAAATGATATCATTTTCTCATAAAAAGGGGAGCTAGAATATTTTTTATATAATATTCCCATAAAAAAAATCATTTGGTCTTTTTTTTATTATTTATAAATATATATTTGCGTATGTGTAAAAATATGTCTTTAAACGGAATATTATTTAAAAAATTATTTATGTCTAATTAAAAAATGATGTTCCTTATATATTAAAAATAATAAAGAATTGTTATTTTTTTTTTTTAAAAAAAAAAAAAAAAAAAAAAAAATACTAAAGTCTTTTTTCTATATTAGTGTGATTTATACAAAAGAGATAGAGAGGATGATTAACATAAAAAAGGAAATGATGCATATAATTATGACGTTCTCTTTTGAAGCTTTGAATGATTGTATTTATAGTAAAAAAAAGAATTTTGATTGTACCTGGACTTTGTTAGCTTAGGATCTTAATATATTCATGTACTTCCTCTTTTTTTTTATTAATAAGTTATTATTTCCTTTCTATGCATTTATTAGTTATTATTATTATTATTTATTAATATAATAAAGGTTCTTATTTTTACCTATACTGATTATTCTTATATATAGTTATATAGTAGCATATAATATAAAGGCTACGTATATATTTATTTGATATATTTTTTTATTTATTTGCTTTGCTTGGAACAGGATAAAATAATAATTCTTTTATTAAAAAAATAAAATAAAAAAAGCTTGAAAGCTATCAAGTGTAAATATAAAATAGATAGATAAATCCATGTTTTTAGATAGAATAAAATAGGTAAATAGATTTAAATAATAGCATACCAAAAAGAGAGAGAGAGAGAGAGAGAAAGATTCAAGTAATATGAGATGATAATCTTTTTTGCACAAAGAAAAGTGCGGGTGTTTAAAGGGTCATGTGTTCACCTGACTTTTAAAAAAAATAAGCATGATGTTTTTTTTTAAAAAAAAAAGTCTATTTATTTTCCTCCTTTTTTCTTTCTCTCTTTCACTTTCTCTTCTCTTTTTTTTTTTTTTTTACTTTTTTACTTTAATTTTTACTTTTTACTTGTACTTTAACGATACCTTCTTCTTCTTCTTTGTAATCTTATTTTTTCTTTTTCTTCTTTTTTTTTCTTCTTTCTTCTTTTGTAAATTTTTTTTAAAACCTTTTTAAACCTTTTTTCTTTATTTCTTATTTATTATTGTATTTAAAATGTTTACCCTTTTCTAATTCCTTTTTTATTTTCATCTCAATTCATTTCTACTTTTACTACATACAAAACCATTATAAAAAAAAAACGAAAAAAAAAAAAAGCAAATCGATATTATATTCGAGTCAACCATCCATTACTTTATTTTTTTAATCTACAACCCATTCTTAAAATCAAATACAAACCATCTCTTTTAACATGAATATTATTTTTTACAACTGAATCAATCAATCTACCAAGAACTGAACGGTTTTTTTTTATATATATATATACTAACAACAACCAATTTAACTATAATAACAACTATAACAATTATAACAACTAACAAACAAACAAACAAACAAACAAAGCAGAACAATCAAAAACTTTTTATTATTATAAGCAACCTATTATTATCTATTCAAAACTATTATTTGTGGGATATTTTAATTTTCATCAAACCCGAAAAAGGCAATCAATTCACACTTAGTAAATTATAATTTATTAAATTTAAAACTCCTCAAGCTTCCTATTTAAAATATCAACCTCTTATTATTATTTTAAAAAAATAATCTCTTATACATCTATTCTATATCAACTGCTTCCTTTTTATCTAGCTACCTCTCTCTCTCTCTCTCTTTTTTTTTTTATTATCTCTCTCTATCTTTATCTCTTTATCTATATATATTTAAAACAGCAATGTCAGCACAAATTGAATCAGATTATTGGGAAACTATGTCTTCAACCATGATTGATAAAGTCATTGATAACGATTACCAGCTTTTGGAAGAAATAGGAAAAGGTAGCTACGGCTGTCTCTTCTTGGGTCAATCTTTAAAGGATAATGGCTATGTAGCAATCAAAGTATTATCTAAATCCGGGTTAGATCATCAGCAACTTCAATTACAACAATTAGAAATCGATATTCAAGAATCCTTAAAGCATTCTTCTTTATTAGGCTTACATCGAGTAATTCATGAAAAGGATTATATTTACATGGTAATGGAGTTATGCGATCAAGGTGATTTGTTTGATTATGTGGTACAACAGCAAGATCAAGAGCAAGCAACTAAAACTTGTGATGAATCGGTCGTGAAAACAGCCTTTTTACAAATTTTAGATGGAATTGAATATATGCATGCTCAAGGTGTCTATCATCGTGATATTAAATTGGAAAATGTGTTATTGCAATCTGTTAATGAAGATGACGATGAACAGTTTACCTGTAAAGTAGCGGATTTTGGTTTAGCAACAAGAGAACGTTATTCTTTGGAATTTGGCTGTGGATCCACTACTTATTTAGCTCCTGAACATTTCGATGATGAACATAATTTTGATCAAGCCAATGAAAATAGTACAACAGAATTCATTCCTTACGATGCGGCAGCTTCAGATGTGTGGAGTGTTGGAATATTGTTATTAGCCTTTTTATTCGGTCGTAACCCTTGGCAAGAAGCAAATGGTATGGATCCTTCCTTTGCTGAATACCGTCGTCATCCTTCCATGTTGAAAGAACAATTATTCCCATTACTATCTCCATCTTGTGCTCGGTTTCTTCAATCTGTGTTATCAGTCCATGCTGCTGATCGTCCTACCATTAGTCAAGTCAAACAACAATTCCTTCAGTTAGATAAATTATTGGTCCAACAACAGCACGATAATGATCTTGAAGATGTTTACGACGAAGATGAAGATGAATGGTGCTTCGATCAAGAAGAATATGCTCAATTACCTATGGATATTCCTGCTCTTCCTAAACCCTCAAGTAAAGCAAGCTTTGACTCGGCCATCTTTAGTGCTCCTTCAGGTATGTCCTGGTCAGATATGGTTGAAGAAGATTTCCAACGTTCAGATGGTTACTCTTCTTTATCATCCTCTATTATTGAAGAAGAAGAGGAAGATGATTTCCATAATGATGATGATGATACCGATATGTTTGTTCACAGTCAAGAAAAAGGCTCTTGGTGGTTATAAAAAAAGATATTATTATTTATTACTTATTTATTATTTAATTAACAGTAGAATCATTTTTCTAAAAAAAAAATATTCCTTTTCTCTCTTCATTCATACTCTCATTCTTTTGTATATGTTTTTATATAATTTTTCTTTTACACTCTTTTAACCTATATATCATCATCATTATTAGTATTTTATATACTTTGCTCATTTTTTTATATTGCTCAACTCAATATGTTTTTTTTTTTTTTTTTTTTTTCCTTCTTTTTTCTTTTTTTTAGTCCCTCCCCTCTCAAATCATTCATTTATTGTAAATCTTCTTTTTTATTTTATTTTAACCAATAAAAATAAAAAACGATAAACTAATTACTTTTTTTTTTTTCACACAAAAAAAAAAAATGGTTTGTCTCAGATATTTTTTTTACCTATATACATCTCCTTTTGTACTCCTCTCTAACATTCATTTCCCCAATTATTTAGTTTATTTTTTTTAAATACACCAAATTAAGTAAAATCATGTGTATAGTACGTATCAACCTGAATATAAGATTATATATATTGTATGTATCACCATTTTTTTTTTTTTTTCACTCTTAAATTTTTTTTTTTTTTTTTTTTTTTGAATCCATGTTTTATTATTATATTTATTATTAATTGTTAAAATAGTTTAATTCATTATTTTTTTCAAGTACATAGCTTAGTACATGATTAAAAAAAATCGTTTTTATAGTCTTTTTTAGAATGTTTAATAGGTATTATTTTTCTTTTAAAAAAATGCCTACTTTTTGCCTTAATTCTATGTTCATAACTCCTTTTTTTTTTTTGGTACTAGTTATAAAAAAAGGAGAACTACGTATTTCGAAAAACTCTGATTTAACATTGGCTTTTTTTTAGTCGATTTATAGAATAAAAATGATCAGCAAGTTGTATCATTGTGTTTTAAAGCTTAAAAACGACATTTACGTATAATTTACGTATGACATCCTTTATTTTATATTTACTTTACTTGCTTTGATTATATATAAACCTCCTGAATTTTTTTAGAAATTACAAATATTTTAAAATATTCTAATTAAGATTTTTAGATGAATATGGTAATGAAAAATTAGTTTTTATTTTGACGTTAAGAAAAATAAATATTAAAATTATTGGGAATAGTAACAATACTAATAAAAATAATGGTAAATACAAATTAAAAGAAAGGAAAAAATAGTTACTTTTATATAAACTGCCTTGAATTATTTATGTATTTTTATAATTTTAAAAATTGGAGATTTTGTTGTAAAAGATTGATTTTATCATTTTTCTTGGCTGTACGTAACCAAGACACAAATTTAGGAACGGAATCAGAAGCCATTAAACGACAAATTTGTAATTCCACACGATCAAATCGTTTTAAAATGGTACGTAAACATTGAGCATTGGATTGAGTAGAGATATATACTAGATTTGTATAGGAAGCGTACCGATCTTTCTTTTTTAAAGAGGAGGAGGAGGAGGTAATGGATGAAGAAGAGTATTCGAATTTCACAATGGATTTTATATATTGTTTTAATTCCTTTTGTAAACCGTGATCAATATTTAATTCATGTTTGGCTTTAGGAGATAAATACTTGGCCCAAATTGCAATAGCGTCCTCTAATAAATCTTTCTGATATTGTTTGTTTAAAGCTGGACTTTGATTTTTACATTTGGTTTTTAAATGATGATAGTCGATCCAAAAATCGAGATTTTCAGCACAATAATTGGCTTTTAAAAAATCTTTAAATAATGATCGTAAATGTGGATCTTTTAAAATAGCCATTAATTTGGCAGAATGTGAATTAGATGTTTCTTTTAGTTCTTTTTGTTGATCTAATGGATGTATTGAATAATAAGGTGATGAAGAGGATGAAGGATCCTCTAAATTTGCACTACTTCGTCTTGATGATGGTGAATGAAAAGTAAAAACTGGTGTAGTTGGTGTAACTGGTGTAGTTAAAGGTGTGTAAGATGGGCTTGTTGTAGTTGGTGTTGAATAAGAAGTAGAAGAATTAATTCCATCAATCACTAATTGACGCCCTTTTGGTGTTACTGATAAAAAAATATCTTTGGAAGATGAAACAAAATTCAATTCTTCTTGATAACTTTCTTTATAAAACCGAATCCAACCATGACGTAAAAATTCTGTAGAAAGTAATTCTGCTTCATCACGACAAGCAATAGAACAAGAAGCGCTTAACCAATCACAGCACACTTGAGATGTAAAAATAACCCGCATTTTTCGAATCACTGTATATTCTTCTTCACTTTCTTGAGCTTCATCTTCATCTTCATTATCATGTTCATATTCTTCGTATTCTTCTTCGTATTCTTCTTCTTCTTCACTTTCTTCATCTTCGACATCACTTATTATATCACCATTTGAATTCTTATTACTATAGGTGGAACTAGTTCGTGTATCATAAAAATTAAACTTGTCCATCATGGATGAAAAATAACTACTTGCATTGGATGTAGAAGCATAGTTAACAGAATCAAACATCATAGAGGATGGAGAAGATTGAGGTGTAGTTAAACCAGTATAAGATGACGTTGAGGAATTAATAGAGGAAGCCATCGAACTGCGCTTTGAACCATGGCGTTGCTGATTATAATAATGTTGTGGAGGATAGCCATTTTTCATGCATGAAGACGTAGTAGACGATGAAGAAATAGAGGAAGATGATGTCAAAGAGGATTTACGTAATTGCTGTTGCTGTTTTCGTACCTTTCGTTGTTGATTATGTCGATTGCTTCTTTTCTTTTTGATTTTATGAACAATAGTGTTATCATGGTTGGTGTGTTTACTTAATAGGAGACCGTTTTCATCCTCAGATAAAGCATGAATCATGATTCTAAATAAGGAAACCATATTGGATCGATTGGTAACTAATTGATCATCTTCATTCCGTTCTAAAGTTAATAATCTATATTCTTCAATAGATATTTTATCATTGGATAATAAAAGGTGATTCATATCAAGTAACTGACAGAATTCATGTAATACAATTAATCCTTTCATAGTAAGTTTCCATAAAGCCTTGTCACGGTAAGATCGATTTAAAGGATCAGTCGCATTATACATTAAACGCGCCCATATAAACTGTTGACAAAGTGCTTTAGCTACACCACGTTGCATGTTAAATGTTGTTGTGGTAATAGTAGTGTTTAAACGTCCTTGACCTTCAGAATCGGGATGGGAAATTGATTGGATAAACTGTAAATTACTTAGTACTTCAAGTATGTCTTCAGACGTCATGGTGTTTTCATAATTGGTAAATAAATATTTATGTGAACTGAATTTAACTTGAGTTACGAGTGCTGAAAACAAATCATGTATATCCTACATTATGAGTTTGCAATAAAAAAATCATAATTATTAAGCGTTTTTTTTTTTTTTTGAAAAAAAAAAAGAAAATTTGAGAGAGAGGTAGTTTTATTTTCTGAATAAATAAAAAAAATTACACAACTCCAAAACGAAATTCCGCCAAACTTTCTTTTAAAATATCTTATTTAACTTTTTTACCTTAACATAAGGACGACCATCAACATTAAATTTTAATACAGAAGTATAAGCTTGTGCCATAGAATAATATAGAATAATAGGTATTCTTTTTTTAAAAAATAAATAATAGAATGGAACAAATTCGAACAAAATGGAATAGTATAGAATTTTTTTCGCTTTAAATACAAAAAAAAAAAAAAAAAATTAGGGCAAGGGAGAGAATAAGGAAGGTGATTTCAGATCTCTCCTTTCATCAACGTTTTTTTGATTTCTTCTGGAATTTTTTGCTTATTTTTTATTCTTTTTCTTTTTCTTTTTCTTTTTAAAACTCAATAGCAATCATATAAAAAAAAAAAACAGGATAATGCATGTTTTTCAAACTTTTTATGTAAAATATAAATATGATATCTTTTATATCCCCTTATGGGTAAATGTTACGAGTAAAAAAAAGGGGAAGTAGTGAAAAAGCGAGAGGGTCACAAATGGCAAAAAAAAAAAGCTATATATAAAAAAAGGAAAAGAAAGAAGAAAAAAAACAACTTTTTTTAAGTGTGATATATATATTACAAGTATCGATTTTAGTATACTTTATGGTTTATTATCTATAATAAAAATTAAAAACAAATCATATATAAATATATATGAGTTAGAAATTTATTAACAAATAAATTAAGGAGTTATATTGAATTATAACGTAAAAGAAAAGGGAGTTTTAGTAGATGAATTGAATTATAATAAGAAGGATGAAGATAATATGTAAAATGATACAATGAAATGTATATAAAAATATATAGACCAAAAAAAAAAAAGAGAGACATCTACATGTAACCATTTTTTTTTTTTTTTTTTTTTTTTCCATCATCATATTAATATAATAATATATTTAAAAATAAATGTTTTTAGTTAGCTTGATCTAATAAGAAATTAGTTGCTTTAGCTACATCTTGATCGTATCTTTCTAATGCATCTTTAGCGCTCTTTTTGTCAAAGCCCATTTTTACAAGTTCATCAATTTTACTTTCATCTCCTACAATGCTCTTTTCAGTGTAAACCTTATTATTATCTGTGCCTGTCAAACTTGTCACATCCCTATTATTTGTGCTATTGTTGTCGTTACGACTTTGACTACTAGATGCAGCCGAAGATGACGATCCTCCTTGGTCTAACTTATGCTGTCCAAATGACGTTGATGGTCCAAATGCATCTTCAAATCCAAAGGTGACTGTTGATGATTTTGATGCTTCATCATCCTTTACTGCCAAATTATTTGTATCTGCTGGCCCTTTATTGGTCGTTGTTGCTGTAAAACTACCGCCGAAAATAGAATCCCAATCATCAGCTTTATTTTTTTTTTCCTGTTCAAGGTTATTATTTTTTCCAAAATTGTTTTCCCATTGAGGAGGGTTAGATGTTGAAGGTGCGTTATTATTATTGTTATTTTCATTATCAAACACACCAAAGGCTTCATCAAAATCATCAAAATCAGCTTTAGATCCATGTGTAAATAATGTATGACCATTGTTAGCATTGTTTTTACTTCCTTCTAATATTTTTGCATCGGATAGTGGTCCTGAAAAGGCTGCATCAAAATCATCGTCAATAGATTTAGTTTGTGAGGTACCAAAATCATTAAAAACATCATCAAAAGTATTTGTTGTTGTTGCTGTAGTATTTTGAGAAGGAGGTGGAGGAGGTGGAGGTGTACGATGTTTTTTAGTTGCTGTTGATAATGATGTCACTGGTGAAGAGGATGCTGTTGTTGTAGCATTATTATCTAGATTATTATCTTGTTTTTCTTCAGGGGAAGGGATTCCAGCTAAATCACCAAAGACTGCATCAAAATCGTTTGATTGGCTAGTTTCTGCATTTTGTTGTACCTGAGCTTCGGCTTGTGTCAAGTGTGGCGAAAAAATGTCAAAGAATTGATCGTTGAAATGTGTAGTTGATTTATTTTCAATGGATGGCTGAGGTGAAGAAGTGGTTGCAAAGGAATGAAAAGGTGAATTTTTAAAGTTAGGTGAATGAGCTTCCGTAGTGGTTTTATCTTGTTTTATGCTTCCATGATGGCGATCGTCATCATCATCGGACGAAGAAGAGTCATCGTCATCAGAGGAATCACGGTTGTCAATAGTTGAAAAATGAGAGGTTGTAGCAGCGGCAGTAGCAGTAGAGTGTGATTGATCATTTATGTTTAAGCCCCTTGCAGATTCCGTAATACCTTTTACTTCTTTTGCATCTTGCAAGTCGCGCTTAGCTTGCTCCCTATCTTGTTCTGCAGCTTTAACTTGACGATGATTGATATCTACCATCATACTTTGTTGTTTAGATTGGCTATTTAAACTTTCTACTTGAGCAATTAAAGCAGCTGTCTCTTCTTGAATTTCATGTACTTGACGTCTGTAGTTTTCACTTTCCATACGACTCTTTTCAATTTGTTGTTTTAATTGTTGGATTTGTTGTTGTGTAGCTGATAATTGCTGCTGAGCAATTTCGTATTCATTTTTAATTTGCATCCATTCTGGTTCTTCACGTTTTATAATATCTTGTAATTCATTCAATTCTTTTACTTCAGCCTCATGTGCCATTTTTACTTGTGTCATTTGTATTTGTAGCTCTTGTTTTTGTTTAGCTAATTGTTCTATAGTTTGCTCTGCTGTAAGTTTTTGTTGTTTGACTTCAACAGTGGATGATTTTAAAGAAGTTATTTGATTTTGTAATTGATTGACTTGATTGGTATCTTGAGTTAACTGATCGTTGTTGCCAAAATCGCCCAAAAGATCTTCTTCAATTATAGGGGCCGCTTTTATAATTAGAAGTAAACATATATATATATATAAAAATGAGTATCAAGTTTTTCCTTTCACAAAGTTATATATCTTGTTTTTTTTTTTTCTCATTGATTTTTCTATATTCTTTTTTTATCTTTTACCTTGTGCAGGTGGATTAAATGGATCATAGCTAACGCTACGATTAACAGAAGCAGCAGCAGTTGTGGCAGATCTATGTAAAGGACTTGGACTTGCCATAGGTACACGAGGACTAGGAGGTACCAAAGTTGTAGGAAGAGATGGAGGAAGAGTTTCACCACGTAAACGTTTATGAATCAAATGCATAGCAACAGCAAACTCATCACGAGAAAGTCTACCACTTTGTGAAGTATCAGCCAAATCCCATATATGAGCCAAATCATTATCGGGTAATCTCGAATTTTTAAAAAATTCTACAGCTTCTTTTCCTTGGATAAAACCTTGACGCTGACTATCTATTCTATCAAAAAATGTATCATACTGTGATTTTTCGGTTGGTGTGACATCCCAAGATCGCTGTATATTTTCAGTGGAAGATGAAAAAGCCATATTACCAAGTGAATCAATTGTAGCTGCTCGTTGAGGTGGTGTCATTATCATTCTATTTCCTGCTAATTGTTGAGAAATAATAGGTGTATTGCTTCCATTATTGTTATTGCTATTATTATTGCCAGAGAATTGTCTTAACACTGGTGATTGCTGGTTGGCTAACATAGGTGTAGATGCTGGACCAGCAGCTGATGCATAGACAGATGGAGGTAGTTGATTAGGTAATGTATTTAAAGTTCCATCCATTAATTTAGCAATATAATGCATGGCAATTGTAAATTCAGTTTGGTTCAATGATCCTGATTGGCGAACATCTGCTAAAGACCTATATTATTGTTTAATATGTATAAAGGTAAATAAAAAAAAAGTACTTATCTGTTTTCACATATACTTTTTTAAAATATATGTTACTTACCATATTTGTCCTAAGATATCATTTGATAATTTGGATTTTATGAATATATTTTTAGCGGTTGTGGCATTTAAAACACCATTTACAGGTTGATGAGCTTTAAAAATAGATTGGTATTTTTCTCGTTCTGCTGGAGTAATGTTATTTGCTGATGATATACTACTATTTCCAGTTACGTTAGGGCTGACAACATTTATATCGTTTGGAATTCCTTTAAATTGAGGTAAGGGTACAACTAAATACGATTGTTTTTTACAGAAGTTAAATATAAATATAAATATAAACATATATATTAATAAAACCAGCATAACGTATCCGTCTCCATATATTAAATCTCTGATATTTTACACATATCATATATCAATTCATTTTTTTAAATACATCACTATCATATTATTTTTTACTCATTGATTATATATATATATATCCATCTTCTTCTTATTTTTTCAAGTACATACCAGTTGATATAATTGGATCTGCTACTTCAGTACCATGCTGTGCACAGGCAATTAATTTTAAAGCAATTGAAAAAGTTTCTGGTGTTAAATAACCTACATTATCTCGGTCTGCAGTTTCCCATATCTAATAAATATTTATAAATAGTATGTATATTTATATAAAAAAAAATTAATAAAAGTGATAAAGTATACTTTTATATTATCATTATTAATATTTTTATTAATGTTATTACATCAGATAAAATTCCATTTGGAACACCAGAGTTTGCAAAAAATTGAACTGCTTCTGTACCAGTAACTATACCAGGTTTAGTTTGAGAAGCAAGTTTAAATAATCCAATATAAACTTGAGTCTCTTGTGGTGATAAATATGATTCCCAAGATGATGTAGAAAAGGACATTATTTTTAAATACTTTAAAGAAAATAATGTTTACAAAGGATGAAACTATTTTATTTTAAATAAATATAAAAAGTGGAAGAAGAAAAAAATTGGGAAGAAAAGTAACAATAAAATTTAAATAGAGAACAAAAGGGAAAAAAAGGCGGAATTTAAAATAACCATCCAATAAACACCCATATTTGGAGATTAGCATTATGAACGTAGTACGTATAAACTTATGTTCAAGACACAATACTTATATTAGACATATGTTGACGAATAAATATCTCAGAAAGAGATAAATTTTGCACCGATTTTCTTGACTCGAAATTTTTAGAGAGATCTGGACCTAATGGTTGTCGTATAGGAGAAATGCCTTCTTGTTGGTTGTTATTGTTACTATTTTGTCTAATAAATAAATAAATATATAGTGGGTTCTTATTAGCAAATACCCATTAAGTTATGTATTTTTCTATGTCAATTTAATTCTATGTATGTTTTAAGTTACTTACAAAGTTGGCTTTCGACTATCTCTTTTTGAAGGAAGGTCAATAACGATATCGGATACATTTATTAATTTTGACTTGGATTCTATCACATCTATATCATCGTTTAATGACTATAATTATTAGAATAAAAATAAAAGTAAAATAAATGGATTGGTTAGTTTATGTATATATATATATGTTAGAAACATAATTATTATTGTTATTAAATGTCACCATTGTTCTTACCTGGGCATCTTTTTTTCTAACTTGAACACCGCGATCAGGATATGAACCAATAGATTGATGTATTAAACCTAATTGCTCAGCTATTAAATGCACATCCTTTCTTTCTTTTCCAGAATAAGTATCAGGTGTAAATGTATCTCGATTTGGGTCGCTACAAAATTCTAATAGCTGGTCATAAAGTTCTGTCATTCTGTCGTCATTAGGAGAATCCATAGCTACCAGTACAATAAAAAAGACGTTTATATTAGTATACAATAATGGGTTATTAATAATAATAATAATAATAGTAGTAGTAGTAGATATATCAATAATTAAAATAAACATAGTAAAATCTCTACTTACTTATTTGCTGATTTCTAGATTGTTGCGTAGGCGAATTTTTATCCTTTTGTAAAGAAAGCATTTGCTGTACCGAAAATAATTGACGTTTAAATTCTACACGGAGTTTTCTTCCACCTATCTCCAAATCATTTAACCCTTTCATAGCTTCTAAAGTTTCATCAGCGTTTTTATAATTTGCAAAAGCCAATCCTCGAAAGGTACCGTTATCATAATGATAATTTAGAGCATATGGTGTAGGAATACCCCTTGAAATCTAGATAAAACAAAAATGAATCCCAACAACAAATAATTAGGTGTCACAGAGCGAAAAAAGAAGAGAAGCAGAAAACACAACGAGCATTTTTTTTTTATTTACTAACCATTAAATATAATAAACCATCCTTTTTTAGTGAAAACGGAATATTCTTTATAACAACTGCCGTCGGTATATCTTCTACTTCATCGAGTGATCCTTGATATGATGTTGTTAATGGTGAAGCTGGTGCTGAAGAGGAGAAATCCTAATTATATACATAAATAATAATGGAAATAATAATAACATTAGCATTTATATATATTAAATTAAAAAATGCGCTCTTTTTTATTATAGTATTATATATTTATATTTACTTTATACTGTCTTAGATTTTTAAATGAATTATTACGAGATATATGAGGAGAAGATGGACCAGACATAAAAAATATTTTAATTAAAAAAGAAGAGTGATAAAAAAAAAAAAAATATTACTCTTTTTTTGAAATAAAAAATTCCAACTCCGGGCATTATTTTTTTTATTTTTATAGAATTACTTTTATTTAATAAAGCAATTTCTTTTTATATCTTTTCATATTATATATAATGTTTATCCCCTTTTCTAAAAGCAAAATAAAATAAAACAACAAGAATATAAAATAGAATTTTACATATTAGAATGGTTGGACATTCTACACACATTATACAGATTTTATTGTAACTCATACACAAAAGAAACCCATACGCTATATACAATGTAAAAAAAAGGAAATAAAAAAGGAAAAAAAAGATCATCACTACGATTTTTCAATTTTTCAGTTTTGTTGTGTACAAAAAATATTCTATTTAATTATTTTTCTCGACCATTTTTTTTTAAAAAAAAAAACAAAGGCAAAAAAAATTATATATAGAAAAAAAAGAGAATAGATGATTTTAAGTATATGAAAAAAATAAAAATAAAAATGTTTTAATAAAAAAGTCTAACTGTCACCTTATATTAATATTTTAATTTTTTTTATTTCCAAGTTAAAATAATAAAAAAAAAAATTATCACAAGTATAAAAATTACTTATAATAAAAAAAATTGATACCAATAATACTTTTTTAAAGTTTGTTTATACGTCCTCTTGGAAGCATATGTTCATAAGCATGAAGACTGAGGTTGTCTACTGGACTTTGGACAAAATGATCTTTCAAATTTCGAATATCCACCATATCTCTAGTTATATGATTAATAGTGGGTGCACCCATTAAACGCATACACATAATAAGTTCATCTCTGAGCAAGCTAACTAATTTTTTAACACCTTCATCTCCGTAAGTTGACATAGCAAACTATTTTTGATACATATAAAATATATTAAACAAATAAACAAATAAACAAATATGTAAATAAATTGAGTTATTTTTATTTTTTTATGAGATCTGTATTTCATTTACCAAAGCTGGCCTTCCAATACCACAGCCTTTTGCACCTAAAGCTACTGCTTTAAAAATATCGCTTCCACGACGAATTCCACCATCAATATAAACTTCAAAACCTTTATCAAGCTGTTCAGCGCGTAAAGCATCCATTACTTCAGGTAAAACTTCGATAGCTGAAGGAGCTGTATCAAGCTGCCTTCCACCATGATTAGAAATAACAATACCAGCACAGCCATGCTTAGCAGCCAAGACGGCATCTTCAGGGGTTTGAATACCTTTTAATAAAATGGGCATTTTTGTAATACTTTTTAACCATTCTAAATCATTCCAGCCTAATGAAGGATCAATAAAGGTACTTATATACCTTGCTGCACCTTCATTGCGTTCAATATCTTCATGATCATCCATTTCTCCTGGCGCTTCATGAGAATATTTGACTCTCATATCCTTTTCACGACGGCCTAATGAAAAAAAAAAAAATTAAAAATTAAAAATAATTGTAGTAAACTAAAAAAATCTGTTCATCTATCTCTTTTATTTCATTTTAATCTTTTTATATACATTTTTTTTATTATTTATAATAATATATTACTTACCCAATTGAGGAGCATCTACAGTAACAAATAAACCTTTAATGCCTCTACTTTCAGCATGTCGAACGAATTTTTCGGTAATGGATCTATCTTGATTCACATATAACTGTAGCCATTGCGTTTGAGATGGAGATGCAGTATCAACAATTTCATCAAAAGAACAACTAGCCAAAGTAGGAATCATTTGTATTATTTTTGACTGGGCAGCAGCACGAGTTAAAACTAATTCACCTTCAGGATGGCCTAATTTTCCAAGCGCAGTACCAGTAATATAAAGAGGCATGGATACATTTGTTCCCAACATTGTAGTTGTTAATTCTAACTGTTGCACATTCACCATAGTCCTTGGACGTAACCAAATACGATGGAAAGCGTTATGATTTTCTCTCATGGATATTTCATCATCGGCACCACTTGAATAATAAGCCCATGCTTCAGGTTTTAATACAGATTGTGCAACAGCTAAGGGTATGTAAAATAAAAAATAAAAATAAAAATGAGATGTGAAACATAAATAATAAATATTAAATAATAAATAATAAAAATAGAAATAAAAAAATACTTACATTCAAAATCAAACGCATTATACATTTCGTCCAATTTAGGCATATTTTCCCTAGCCAATCGTATTTTTTTATCTACCTCCGATTCCTTTTTAACCATATCTTTCACCGTGCTTTTATCTAATTGACCTAAACATACATCAGGACTTAGGTAACGTGATATAATATCAGGTGGATGGATGGGATCGAAAGCTTCAGTTGCATCCTGCCCAGCATACTTTAATATAATTTTTTGTCCCCCAGGATGTTCAGGTAAAAAACCAGTCAAATCATACACTTTGCCATGAATAACTATCCATAAATCGTCTATAAATAAATAAATAAATAAATAAAATAATAGTAATAAAACAACAAAATGATAAATAAACTCGTATTGGGGAAAGTTAAGTATATTTTCATTTTATGTTTTTTTATGGATTACCTTTTTTATTATGTTTTGATAATTCTTGAGAAGTAATCGATTTCATATTGAAAAAAATAAGAATAAAAAATAAAGAATAATAATAAAAAAGTGAAAGAGAAATGAAAAAAATTAAAAAAATGAATTCGCTCTCTTTTATAAAAAATTGAAGCGCGAACGCATAAAGTTATAGATTTATCCAACCACCAATCAAAATTATTTCTGATGTTTTTAATTGATACCATTAGAGGCATAGTTTACATAGATAACAAATCCATCTCCCTTTATCAACATAAGAATAATAAACAGATTTGTTTTTTTCTATAATTGCATTCACACACTAAACAATACTTAATACTAATAAGGTTTAACGTAGCATAAATAAAATATTTGAAAGGAAAAAAAAAAATCAACCTCCGCAGTTAATTTTTTTTTACCTTGCCCAGCTTTTTTTTAACTCTTTTTTTAACTTTTTTTTTTTTTTTTTTTTTTCACTTCCCTCTTCTTTTTTAATTTTTTCCTACATCTATACATACGCAATATGGAAGATTGGGAAGAAGCACCAAGTACATCTGGTATTCCACGTAATGTATGTTTTATTTATTTATATTTTTATTATTTATTTCGAAACAAACATTGTATACATATATACTGTAAAATATATTTAAATCTCATTTTTTTTATTTGATATATTATATTTATAAATAGACACTTACTTTACCAACACCAATAGATATAACATTAACACCATTTTGGACTACAATACGACAAAAAGATTGTTTAATGTTACAGAAGTTTCATTCAGCTGGGATGTTTAAAAGCTTAATCAACACTATAGCCAATGTTTTTGATACCAAACAACCACCTTATCGTATTTTATTCCAAAGAGAACCCAACTGCACTTGTCTTCAAATTGCTGTAGGAGAAACGGAAAAGATTATTGAAACAGCTTGGCTATGGATGGAACAGAATATTTTACCAGAATTTGAAACTATGACCGATGGTTATAGTAAGGAAGAATGGATTACTGAAAAAATACAAACTATTGTAACTACTTTAGGTAAATAAAAAAACTATCATAAAAAGAGTAACAATAATAATAATAATACTATAAAGTAACAAATTATCATAAACAAGGATACTGATACTTTTTTTTTTAAAAAAAAAAAAAAAACACTTTTACTATAATAATTTAATATTATGGATAAAAATAGATATTGGCACGGATGAGCTGTCATCTGACGAAACTGTTAGAAATGCTTCGAGATCTTTTAGACAAATATTTGATGTGCCGTCATCCGAACGCTTAGTTAGCTGTAAGATTTAAATATTTATATATAGTATTTTTTAAAAAAATAAAAATAGAAAGTGATATAAGCAAAAAGTTATAATATATATATTAATAATAATAATAATTAAAAATTTGTTCGTGTAGATTACTCCTGTGCATACAATTCAAGGCAAGGGTGGATGTATATCAGTGAAAATTATATTGGCTTTTATTCATTTTTATTAGGTGTGGAAACAAAAATGTTAATTGAAATGAAGGATGTTCAAGACATAAAAAAAGAAAAATCTAGACGTAGTGTTTTTTCTGATGCTCTTCGCATTTTTACTAAAGATAACCATGAAGTAAGTAGGCACTACTTAAAAATATATACATTTATTTTATTACTATCATCATTATATTTATTATTATATTGGCTTACTAAATACTCGATCTCTTTTTATTATTTTTATCCATATTTATACAGTATGTCTTTACAACTATGTTTAAACGGGACGAAGTTTACGATGTATTAGTACAGCTAGCCGGTCAAGCAATGTTGCGTTTATTAAAGAATAGTAGTGGTGATGCTCCAGGCGCCTCAAATAGCAACAACAACGATAATTCATTCGGACCATTTGTGTCATCACCTGACAATCATCTAACTGCAACTAATAAACCAGTTTCAAGTAGATCAACAGACAATCGTATACTGACGAATCCATTAAAACATGATTTAGCAGCACAAAAAAGAAACATGGATTACTGTTTACATTTTAGACTACCCTTGAAAGAACATCTTTTAGATGCTTTAGAAGTTGGATATACCTTAAATAACAAAAATAATGGAATAAAAGCTTCCTTTTCTCATCCTACTACAACTACTACACCTCCTATTCGGGATTTGCATGGTCGTGTTTATATTTCTGAAACATTTTTAGCTTATGAATCTCAACAACGTCTTCCACAACCTCAACAACATCAACCTATTGTCTGGTTAGTATTCCCATTATATACTATAAAACGTGTAGAAAGATTAAATGCTGGATCATATAAATCATCTTTATCAATAACTACGTATCATAATATGGAACATATTTTTAAATTTCATGTAAGTATATTTAGAAAGAAAGAAAGAAAAAAGAAGATAAATTACGATGTTGATATATCTATTGATACTCATACATTTATATACCATATATATATATATATATAACCAATTAGGCTCCTAAACCTGCAGTAGAAAGTTTTTGCCAACTTCTTCGTGATAATTTAAAGGAACAGACATCTTCCTTTAAACTTTTAAAACCATTCTTAGCTACTTGTGAATCTGAAAATATATTTGAACCACAACAAAAACAATCTGATACTCTTTTGGTAGATATATCAGACCCTTCAATAAATGACGAAAAAGGTGGACTTGGGCTAAAATTTGGTTTCCCAGGTGACTCTAAATTAACAAAAGATCGTAGTAAAATGAAATTATGGAAACAATATTTCATAGGTATATAAATATATGATAATATAAATATAAAATAAAACGGAATAAAATAAATTTGACAATAATAGTAAAATTAAATAACAACTAATTTGGAATCTTGTATTATTTTTATTATATTCATTCCTACTTTTAGAAAATGGTAGAAATTTAAATATGGTACGATCTCCTACATTTGGTAAACTAATTCGGGTTGGGCTTCCAAATAAATTACGTGGCGAAATATGGGAAATGAGCTCTGGCGCCTCTTATCTTCGCTTTGCTAATACAAATCAATATGAAGACTTATTAAAAATGTATTCTGGACAAGTTTCTTTATCTACTGAAGAAATAGAAAAAGATTTAAATCGTTCTTTACCTGAATATCCTGCTTATCAAACACCCGAAGGGATTGAAAGGTTAAGAAGAGTCTTAACAGCTTATGCGTGGCAAAATCCTGAACTTGGCTATTGCCAAGCTATGAATATTGTTACTTCTGCTTTATTGATATATGCTACAGAAGAACAGGCCTTTTGGATCCTTAATGTTTTAGTAGATCGTCTTTGCCCCGGATATTATAGTACTTCCATGTATGGAGCCTTATTGGATCAGATTGTATTTGAAAAATTGGTTGAACGTACTATGCCAATGTTATGGGATCATTTTAAAAAAACAGATGTACAATTATCTGTAGCTTGTTTGCCTTGGTTCCTTAGTTTATATGTTAACTCAATGCCTTTATTATTTGCCTTTCGTGTTTTGGACTGTTTATTTATGGAAGGTCCAAGAGTTTTGTTTCAAATTGGGTAAACATTTACATATACACGCACATATATATAAAAATATAAAAAGGAATTTAACTAATATATGCATGTAATCAATTTATAGATTGGCTATATTAAAACTGAATGGTGAAGATCTTTTAAAAACTAAAGACGATGGTGGTTTTCTTGTTATTTTAAAACGCTTTTTTACTACATTGGATGAACCTATTGATACAAGCGGGAAATCTAAAGCAAGATTGACTGTAAGTGATAGTATGAATAAAAAATTACATAGACATAATGGAATTAAATGCTGATATATATATAAATATATTTTTTATTTTCCATTATAGAAATTTAATGAACTAATGCTAACAGCGGTAAAGTGATAGATCAATTTATTGAATTATATATATATAAGTCTTAAAAATGCTTACGTTCTCTATTTTTTTTCATTCGCTTTCTTTTTTTAGTATAGAGAATTTTCTATGGTCACTGATGAACTCGTTACAGAAATGAGACGCACTAACCAATTAAAAGTAGCAGCAAACATTGAATCTTATACTAAACGAACAGCTATTCGACATTTAGATGATACAGCAGGATTTACAAAAGATGAGATTGCTATTGTCTATGATAAATTCTTTGGAGCTTTATATTATGCTAAACATCACGGTGATCGACAAGAAACGCAGTTGGATATTGATACATTTCATTTATTATTAGAAAGTATTACACCCTGGGCAAAATTACGTGCACATATTTTAGATGATGAAGTTGACGAACAAATGAAAAAAACTCTTGGAACAAGCTTTATCAATAGATTATACCTTCATTTCAAGTCAACTACTAATTTAGGTGTTAGTTTTCAAGATGCAGTTTCTGGCCTTAGTGAAATATTTCATGGGGTAATAAAATAATCAAAAGGACTGAGAAATAAAAGGATAAAAAAAATCATTTTAAAAAACCATCATAGATTCATAAATTAATTGTTTTTATTTTTATAAAACAAATTATTTAGGATTTAATGTCATTGATGGGATTATTTTTTAGCCTTTATTGCGAAGAAGATAAATCTATGAAAACTGAAGAACTAATCACAATGTGTAAAGAATTATGGTGGCTATTAGTCCAATTTAAGAAGGATGAATCTGTAGTATGGCATACAATTAATAGTTTTATAGTACAATGTCTAGTACAATCAGAAATCGCAAGAGGAAATGAAGAACCATCATCAGAACAAATGAATACATTGATAGAAAAATTAACCGAGGTATCAAATAATGGAAATCTACACTTGCGCTCTAAATTGACACAAATTGGCCAAATATTGCGTGAAAATGATACATCTACTACCATATATTGTGAATTAACATTGCCATCCTATCGTATGGCAGTTTTAACTAATGAAATTTTAGAAATGTTTTTTGATCATGAATTCCAAGATAGCTTTAAATTAGTCAAATCTATTATGGAACGTGAAAAATCGCTTGGAAGAGAGCTATTTGAAAATTTATTATCAGAAGGAAAAAATCTTGCAAAAGAATCATTACATCATATTCATCCAATGCAACCATCTGCTTCAACTTCATCAATATCCTCTTCAACTAACAACGACAATAATAATAAATTAAAAGACAAAAATAATAATAGTCAACAGCAACAGCAACAGCAACAAAATGATATCAACGAAGGAATGGATAATTTGTTTACAGAATTAGGTCATTTAGATCTTGATGATAAAGATGCTGAACCTTATGTTTTAGTATAAATAGAGATTATTTTTTTTTATGATAAACGTATATAATTTATTGCTAAAAAAATAATATTATTGATTGTATTAATATAACTAATAAATGTACATAATATAAATTATATATATTAAAAAAGTAAATGATCATGATAAAATATAATAAAGAGTAAATATATGAAGTGATAAAGAAACTATAAACAATGATAATAAGTTATAGAAACCAAATTATATAAATATAATAAGAATAATATATCAAAAGAGAAGGGATAGATAAAAATGATGATAATATATATAAATGAATGAATATTAATATATAATAAGATAAAAAATGATAGTAATAATGATAATAATATTTAACTATTATTATTATTTTTTTAAAAAAAAAGTAAGCAAAAGATTGATATAGTAACAATATGAAATAATAATAATATATCTATAAATAATAATACATACATAAACTTTTTTTTTCTTAAAAAGAGATATGAGAAAGAATTTCACAATGTATCAATATCATTTTTTGACCAAAAAGGAGAAGATTGAATAGAGGATATGGCTTCACATAAATCAGATAATGTTTCTTTTTTACCACCATGATTGGTATATATCCATAAAAAGCATTTGATCAGAGTTTGTACACCTAATAAATAGCCAGGATCAGGACCATAATTACAATCTTCTTCTACTTCTTCCGCTTTATTTTTACAATCTTTACTTTTTCTACGTTTTTGCTGATGGTGATTAGTAATATCAACTGGTGGATAAGTAAAATGACGCTTTTGTGTGATCCATTCATGTTTAGAAATAGATTTTGCAAAATCAATTAATCTCACATCTATTTTATTTTTTATGGTTGTTGTAGATGTTGCCGTTGATAGTGAATTTTCGATAGTTGTTGTTGCATCATTCATATTTTTATTTTTCGTTTGATTAAAAGAAGTATTTGCGTCATATATAATTAGTAAAGAAGAAGCATAAAAACGATAAGCATCCATACTTTCGATAATACGAAAAATCAAAACTAGTTTTCGAATTAATGTAGGTAAAAAATCCACTTGACAGCCATGACCATTATCAAAATAGCGAATTAACGTATCTCTAAACGTAATTGTAGTTAATTCCCTTCCTTTGTACTTATCTTCAAAAATAAATTGCCCTTGATGAAAATTATATATTTGCATCCCTGATATCCGTACACCTAATTTCAAACTAGTAGATTTTTTGCATTTTTCTGTTTGGCTTTTCATTTTGGCTTCCGTTGCATAAACACCATGCTGCCGAGTTCCCATTTTTAAATCCAAGACACAAGGATATTTAATATCATCCGTTAAATCTTCAATCAAGATGAATTGCTGGACATCATCAATGTTCACTTTTTCTAAATCCCTTCTGTACATTTGTTCAGACCATGGATTGGTAGGTGCTCTCCTTGGTCGCCAACTTGCTGATTCTTTTTTCTCTTTACTACTAATACTATTATTATTAGTATTATTATTATTATTATTATTATTATCATCTACTGTCTTCTTTTTATCATTATCCATACTATTTAGTTGTTTCGACGTTATCATTAACTCTTCTTCTTCTCCTTCTACCTCTTCTTCCAATTCTTTAACTTGATCATTTTCATTTTCTATTCCTTCATTTAGTTCTTGACTTTGTTGTTGCTGTGATGGTAAGGGTGATGGTAATATTGATATAGACGATGATGAAATGGTAGACGTAGGTGAACCAGGTAAAGGAGATGTTTGTAATGTAGGCGAAGTGGAGGATGGTAATATAGGAGGACGAATTATCGGATTATGTAACCGAGTTTCACGCATACGAGGTGTTTGGGGTGCAGAAGTAGTTGTTTCAATAATAGTAGGTCGCCTTGGGTGAACAGTGACTTCTGGTGAATCATTATTGTTATTATTAATATCATTTTCCTTTTCAAAATAAATATAATCATTTTCATTATCATTGAAATTTATATTTTCATTACTGCTGTTTAGAATTGAACTTTTTGTTTCATTTGTTGGATATGAGCTTGAGATAAGTCGTAATGAGTTATTGTTGGATGATAACGGTACCGATGATAATTCTGCTGTAGTCGTTGTTGTTGGAGGTGAAGATGTTGATATAGATGAATCCATAGAGTGACGAAAATCAAGCACACTTCTAGACTGTAAACGTATTTTTTGTGAATCATGAAGCAAGTCAGAATCCTTGTTTGTTTTTAATCCATGATCTTCACTTAATTGATTTTGTCGCATTCCTTTTTGCCAATCTTGTACCTGCCTAAGCCGTTCTTCTAATGCATGAGGAGAAAAGACTTCACGAAGTACTTGTTCTTTAAATGTTGTAGGGGACCAAGTAGAAATCGGATCATCATCATTATTATCCTCTTCTTCTTCTCCTCCTATTCCTTTCATATAATATTTATTATTATTGTTGTCGTTAGATATGGATCTTCGGTGTATTTTATTCTTCTTATTTCTTTTTTGTTGTTGTTGTTGTTGATTTTTTCTATGATATTGTTGGTTGTTTTTATGTTGGTTGGAAGCACACACCCTTTTCCAGTTGGCTAATAAATGTTCATTATCTGCTAAAATCACCTCAGGTAACATAGCTTGTACATTGGAAGATCGATAAGTTACATTCACTACACCTAAGTATTGTGAAGTAAAAGGAAGTAGCGGTACATGATGTTGTTCAAGATGTTCATAAAACTGTCGTTCTTTGTGTGACATTGGTTTACATATAGCACGTTTGGAAAATCGGAAAAACGAGCAATGACCACCCACTTGGTTTTGGAAAGGTAATAATGGTAAAGATCGTGTTAATGTAGTCGGATCAAAATGAGATGAAGAAGGTGAAGGAGAAGCTGTAGCTGTAGTTGTAGCTGTAGGTTCAGCTACAGTAATTACATTATCTTGACTTTTTATTTGTTGTTGATCTTTTGGTTTTTGTTGTTGTTGCTGAGTAGTAATGGAAGTCATAATGACATTTGTTAAAAAGTATTTGTTTTTAAAAAAAATAAATAAATAAAAAATAAAATATAAGTTTAAATGATATATGGTTTAATATTATTTTATTAAATATAATTGATATGGATTGCAAGTAATTTTTTTTAAAAAAAAAAAAAAAAAAAAAAAAAAAAAAAAAGTAAAGTGGAAAAAATAAAGAGAAAGAAAAGGAAAAAATGTAAAGTGAAAAAAATAATATAAATAATGAAAAAAAAAAAAAAAAAAATACGGAGTTCAAAAAATCGGCTTTATTCTTTTTTTACTGCATTATTGTATGTCATAAAAAATTATTTTAGTATAAAAAAATCCAATATTGATAGTCTTCCTTTTTTAACAAAATAATGAGGCTAAAAATAATGGTATTGTGGATAATATTTTTTTTTTAAAAAAGAACAATAGTTGGGACGTAGCCATTTTTCATTACTTCCATAACAATTCCTTCGCTATATCCAGTTAAATAAGTTGAGCCAAAAGGGTTTTGCTCATTTGACCCACGTGTTAGTATCACTGGTTTTTGCTGTTCTAATTGAGTTTCATCTGAAGTTTTTGTTGTGATGATATTACTTGATATCCAAGGAATACGATGTTGCATTGTTGTAATCTAATGATTAGGTATATTAAAAAAAGAATTATACGATTATTATTATTAATATAAATGGAAAAAATATATGTAAATATAAAAAATAAAAAAATTACCTTCATTTGAGCTGTAACAGTATTAAGGGGAACTTTTTCTTCATCAGGGTCACATTCTACATCAACCAATAGTTTGCTATTATTTTGTCTTTTTTCAACCAAGCTCTTGGGGAACACCAATTTAAAAGGGCAACGCTTATACCTAAAAAGGGTAATCATCATAATCATTAATCATTGATTTATTATCATTTTACCACGTTATTTTAAAATTTTTAATATTATTGTTTAATTTTATATTATTATTATTTTTACCTTTGAAAATCATAATGACCAGGAATATTCCCATGTAAAATAATTTTTTTGCAAATATGTTGTGTACCATCAATCAATATATCCAACCCCAAATGAAAATAATTTAAAAAGTAATCTGTTGCATTATTAGTATTGATATCTAATAGATTGAATATAAAATATTATTAATATCAATATTATCTTGCTTTTTATATTTTTATTTTAATTTAATATTTATTCATTATACTATTATCTTTTTTTTTTTTTTACCTCTTTCATCATCAATACTGCTATTTATTAAGCCAATTGATGATTCCATTTTCCCATTTGATTTTATTAAGGTAGAGGATTCGTCAGCTACTGAGTGGATTTTCATTTTATCTTCTTCTTTATAAAATATTCTGGAAGGCTTACCCAAATCTGCAAGAATGTCTTGTAATGGTGTTACATTTAATAATATATCTACTTGTTCAGTTGTTAACTTTTCCTTTGACAAATCTGATTGTGTTGATACTGGAAAGTATAGTTTTATGCCTTTAGATATCTATATTTGTATGTTATTAAAATGAAAAAATAAACGAATGAATAAATAAATAATTATAAAAATCATATTATTATTAAACTCTTATTATATATTATCAATAATCATTGTTATTATTATTATTACTGTATTATTACCTTGGCAACTACAGATTCAACTTCTCGTCTACCTACTTTTCCATACTTCATTGATGATCCAGAATTAATATCGGTAATAATTTTTGTCAATGGTGGTAATGTTACTGATTCCCAATTTTTACTTTGACTATGGAATAGATATACTGAATTTGCAATAGGTGTCGTGCCATCTGGAAATTCCATAGGTAAATCTTTTAAAAGTAAATAAATAAACAATAAAAAGGAATTAGTATAATTATAAATGATACATTATATATTTAAATTTATAATTATAATTATATTATAGAAGTACCTGAAGAATTCTTGTATATGTAATGATGCTTTTGTGGTATTGGAAAAATAAAAGATAAGCCCTAACATTATGCAAAATAAATTAAAAGAAAAAGAAAAATATTTAATATGATCATTATAGTAACAGCAGCCTTCATCATTAGCATTTAATCTTACAGGATAATTAAGAGTATAAACACTTTTTTGGGAATTAAATTCACCTGGGTATGTTGGTCTAAAATATCATAATATTAAATAAATAAAAAATATAGATATATTTTAATATATATAATCTATTATATCATAATATTAATCGCTTCTTTATCAATTTTACCCAAAAGATTTATAAATCAATAAAAAGGTTGGTATAGTACGACTAGAACTATAGATAAATTGAAGAGCGGCGTAATAAAATAGTAAAATATCAGTTCATTATATCATTTATATCATGGATATACATACACAAATATATATATATATATCAATTTTTTATTCACAGTACATATTTTTATAAATAAGTTTACCTGACATCACCATTTTGATATACGAGTTTTACTTTGGTAGGGTCAAAACACTCTATGGATTTCAAACGTTGTAAAGATCCATCAAACCATAAATTAATACCATTAACTGGAAGAGATATAATGATTGTATTTCGTAAAGGATCCTAGTTAAAATATATATAAGTTATAAAAGAAAAACAATAAAAAGTGTGTTATACATTACAAGCATATATATAATAAATTCTTTATCTATTTTATTTAATTAGTTTACCTGATCACTATATTTTAATTCAACTTTTGGGAAAAATAGAGACCTTTCACGTAAAAACTGAATAATATCCCAAAGTGATGTTCCTTAATAATAACAATGATGATAGCAATAACAATAAGTTGTAAATACAAGATGATTATATACATATATATATATATATATACACTAAATAAGTATATTTTCTCTTGTTTTATATTTTACCTAAACGAAAAGGACCAAGACTTTTTCCCGGAACAATAACTAATTCAATACGTTTGACTTTTTTAACTTGAGTTGACATTATATGTACATATACTTATCTATTATCCTTTACAGCTTGTAATTGATTTATAAAGAGAAAAATAAAAAATAAATGATAATTGATAAAAAAAAATAAGGGAAAAGTGAGAGAAAAAAGAGATCCTGCGGTTTTTTTTAAAATGGGCATGACAATTTTAAATTTAAACTCAGTGTCATGTGTTATATTTTTTTCGGCCAAAATTTATTTTTTTTTTTCTTTTTATAAAAATATAAATCACAACAAAAGAAGAGAAATGGCTTTCAAATTTAATTTTACAGTAAATGAAATAAAAGATCTTTTAGATATATACGGTTTAATTAATCAATGTACTTATACATAAAACTGTATACTATTATATCTACTATATTATTTAGAGCGAAGACCTCGATATAGAAGAGGATCAAGATCAACAATTAGAAACTACACTTAGTGATTTAAATATTCAAGAAGATACAAATAAAATTCCTTGTCAAGAATATAATATTTTGGTAAATAATATAAAAATATATATAAGGATCAGATATATATATATATATAATTATTATTATTTTTATTATTACTATTATTATTATTAATTCTAATACTAATATCATTATTTTTATTAAATGTATACATTAGACTTCTAGTTTACCAAATGTCATTCAAGCAGATATATTAAAAATTCCTCATACTGATATTCAATTATATAAACGTACTTTAGCCGATGTCAAATTTCAAATGGCTGAACAGGATACTTTAGAAGAAAATTCCAATTCCAATAATAGCAGTAAAGACAATAGTGAACAAATATTGGATATGCTTAATTTGACAGGGAACAGTGATTTGATCCGAGGTGTGTATGAAGGAGGGTTTAAAACATGGGAATGTTCAATTGATTTAGTACAATGGTTATCTCAATTACCTAAACAAGATATCACCAACAAATCAGTATTGGAATTAGGATGTGGATCAGCTTTACCTTCTTTGTACTTACTTCAAAAGGAACTCAATAATCAAGTGGACATACAAGATTATAATGAGCAAGTGATTCGATTAATTACCTTACCTAACATTTTATTAAATACAATTCTTACACCTCAACAGCCAGCACCTTTAACATCTACAACTGTGGTCAATGACGATGATAATGATGGATTGTCTCATTCTTCTTCAATAACGGATAATGAAAAAGATAATGAAAACGATCAAGATAATGACAGTGATGATAATGATGACGAAGACGAATGTGAAGTAATTGATGAGCCTTTAACTTGTGATGCAGAAGCAGAATTAGAATCAGACAAAATACCAAATATGTTACAACAAATTTCTCAACATAGTAAAGCTTTTATTGGTGATTGGAGTGGTTTACCTAACAAATTATCAAGAAAATATGATTTATTAATCACTTCGGAAACAATTTATGCTGAACATTCATTAATAGATTTAATTCACGTTATACAACATGCATTGAAAAAACCAAATGGAGTTGGGTAATTTTTTTTAAAAAAAGGGAATGATTTGATATACGTATATATATATTATATTATTAACCAAAAAAAAAATTTTATTCTTTCTTTTTTTTAATATATATATATATATATATATATATTTATTTATGAACAATAACATTAGGTATGTAGCTGCTAAAACAGTATACTTTGGTGTTGGTGGAGGTATTTTACCATTTTGTGAATTGGTCAGTAAATCAGCAGATAAGGATGGTGATAAATTAAAGGTTGAAAAAGTATTTGAAAGTGAAAGTACAGTAAAAAGAGAAATTTTGAAAATATCTTGGGCTATTTAAAAATGATATATTTGCATAAAAAATAAAAATATATAGACGATTTAGAAAAATAAATAAATAAATAAATAAATAAATATTATAATAATAAACTATGTATCATCAAAAACATATAAATAAGTAAAAACAGATATAGGTATATATTATGCGTGTTAATAGGGTATATTTAAATGGTTACTAGCATTATTATTTTTTTCATTATCATTATAAACGATATTATTATTATAAGGAAATAAGGTGGCTGGTGAATAATGCTGATAAGGATCTTGATATGTAACATTTTCTTCAAGTTTTTCATTATTATAAGGGTTGTAAAATTGCTGCTGCTGCTGTTGTTGCTGCTGTTGTTGCTGCTGTTGTTGCTGTTGTTGAAGATAATAAAGATAAGATGGGCGACGAGATAAGATTGTAGGTGGTGTAGGAAAAGTATACTTATTTTTATTTGAAAGAGAATTCATAACTTGACTATCAATGGTAGATTCTGAGTATTTTTTACGTTGATGATAGAATTGTTGTTGATCAACAGGATCAGGTATATATTTTCCCCAATCTGGTTCCTTTCTTGGTGCTGTATAATTTTTTTGTGATAAAGGTTGCATTGTCATCACTAATATAAATAATAAAGTCCAGAAAAAGCATAGGGTTACTGACCCAATCCATGTAAAATCACTTAATAGACATCTACATATATGTATTTTTTAAGAAAAATATAATATAATAATATAAGATAAAATAAAATTAGAAATCAGAACAATTTTTTAAAATCTAATATATATGAATTATAATTGTTTAGTAATAATATTTACCGTTGGTATAATATAGGATGAAAACGATCAACACTTGCATTGAACTGAGAACAAGTGTAAACTAAACCTGTAATAATAGGACGTTTTATTTTAACAATATTATTTGACCAAGGCTCATCGTTAACAAATATAACAGCTGTAATGACTGATGTTGCTAAAGGTGCCACATTTAAGACTGAAATGATTTTATCCCAACATAAGTTTTTATCTTTCTTTAAACAAAAGGCTTGTAATAATATTGTAAGGCTACTAAGTAATGATAATCCTAATACTACATACCAAGTCAAGTACTATATTGTAAATACAAATAGTTAATATAAAGATAGATAGGCAGATATTAATATTATTAATTTTTATTTTTATTTTCTTGTCATTAAAAAATATATAACTATATGCATATACTTACTTGCCAGTGACCAGCTTGTATCCAGTTAGGAATAGTTGTATGGTGTTGGTATTGAATTAAAAGAATACACTGTATTAAATGACATCCAAATCCAACTAAACTTAAAGTAAAAATAATAAACCTTACTATATTTACAATGATTAAAAACCTCATATCATATATTTATGAATATATAATATCGGACTAATGGTTTTTTTTGTCTCTGCTTTTTTTATTTTTATTATTTTACCAAATAAAAAAAAAAGAAAAAGAAAAAGAAAAGAAAGGATATGATACTTACAGATACATATGTATAACCATTTTATTTACTTTCAGTGTAGACCAAATAACCAAGCTTTTCCCCGATATGCATAATTTTTTTTTTTGAGTTGTTTTTGTTTTTGTTTTGTGTAAGAGAAGATCATTAAGGAGTAAATTTTCAACTTTTAAATAATATAGTGATTTTAAACAGTTTTCTTTTATATATATAAAAAAAATCTAGTAAACCAATCATTACAAAAAAAAAAAGAATATAAACTATATACATTAAAATTCTTCAGATTCTACAGTTAATCCACATATATTACAGGTTTGAACAGAGTTCCCGTTTTCATCTTCTTTTGATTCACCAAATTCATGCTGGTGAGGCCCCTCTCGTCTTTTTCGTTCCCAACTAGTTGTCATTGTTCTTCGACGTAAATCTAAATTGTAGATGAAGATACAAAAAAAGAAAAAAACATACAAACGTACGTCATTAACTGTTTTTAAAATACCTTTCCATACATATAGACATATATGTAAATCTATTTATTGCTTTACCCGCCAGCTTCTCCTTAAACTTTTTGTCCTTCTTCTCCTTTTTCATTGCTTCTCTGCGTTCAAATTCAGCATCCAATGCTTCAGGTCCTCCCCACTTTTTAAATGCATATTCTTCAACCTATCTCAATAAACAGCAACAATGAAAATAATTATAATAAAAAGTAATTATGATTAATAAAAAGGATATATATATATCTTCTTTATTAATTTACCATTTCTCGAACATATAACATCATATTATTCCATGTTGATTTTCTAGGATTAGGCTTTGACCAATGCGGTAATAACTCGGTATCTTTCAATTCAGCTATAATTTCAACAACAAATATTTTTTAAGTTAGCTTATTTAAACTTTGATCAATTTTCTTTTTTTATCATTACGATCAGTTAATAAGTAGTCCTATAATGTACATATATAATTATATAAATTAGATCTATTTTTTTATCTTTTTTTTTTTAAAATCTTTTCTTTATTTTTTTATTTACCTCTCTTGCTTCGGTTTTAGTGATTAGACTATATTTATCAGGGAATTTTTCTTTACATGCATTACAAACAGATATTTTAAAGACCTGGAAAAATATATTATCGACATCCATAGAGTTACAGTCTCGACATTTGGGATTTTCATTAGGATCCAAAGAATATGCTAATAGAATATAAATTTTTAAATATAAATATCAAGTGTTTTCATGCAAAGAGAGTTTTTAATATTATTCATATTATACTTTTCAAAGTATCTAATTACGTAAGTAAGGATCAATCTTTGTAGCTTGTTCTTTTAATTTATTAAGTTTGTCTTCAGTTATTTCATCGACAATATAACCTCCTTTGGTATTTTCCAATTGACTAAGATCATATTCATAGAACTTTGTCCATCTTGCTTTTTTATTATTTTTATTTTCGTTTTCGTTTTTATTATTTGGGTTTTCTTGGTCAAGTTGTCTTTTTTTAGTTTGAGCTAGTTTTTCTAAGGCTACTTTTCTTTTTTCTTCTATCATTTTTTTTTGCTCATTAGTTAATTTGGAGGTTGTTGCTGTTGTATTTTCTGACATTGCTATTAAGATGTTTATTTTACTAATCAATAATTCTATTAAAAAAAGGAAAAAGGAAAAACGAAAATTAAAATCGCTTTGCCACTTCAAAAATTTAAATACTAACTCACGCCGGAATTTCAATTTATTGTTAAACTTTAATTTACTCCAAGAAAATTATTTTTTTTTTTTTAATGAGGAGCTCTTTGTTATATACAAAGCTAATTATTTATTTATTTTTAATAGCCAGTCTTACTATTATTATTTTTTAATGTCAAAAAAATAACTGTAAAAATTATAGAGTAATGAATTTTGATTAACCTTGCTCAAAAAATAATCACTACCAACAAAAATAAAAATAAAAAATGGAAATATAAATTTAAAACGACCAGTAAAAAAATAAGCAGCTGTTTTATGTTTGAACTAGAAAAACTGTTGGGAAAAAAATATAAAATTTATTTTGATTTTGTGTTCAAAAAAAATAAAGTTTCATTTTGTCAAGCATAATTTTATATTTAACCTCAGTTTTATTATTTTTCTTTTAAAAAACACGAAAAGAAAAAAAACGTATTATAATAATTCGATCATTCGTTTATTTATCTAATAGAATTAGAAAATAAAAAATAAAAAAAAAAAGAAATAAAAAGGGTATATTTATAAAATGCAAAAATTCATAGCCGCCGCAATTTTTTAATTTTTACAGTGTCATAATTAACACACAGTGGCTTATTTTCAAAATTTGAGTTTTAATTTTCCAAATTTTTTAAAAAAACTGTTTCAATTTTTTTTCCCTACTTCTTTTTCTTTTCTTTTTTTTTTTTTTTGGCTTCTTGTCATTTATTTTTATTTAAAAAATAACAAGCCCTTCATAAAAGATGTCTACCCCAGTTGTTCAAGTAAATGAATTATTCGACACCGTTCTCATTTTAGATTTCGGATCCCAATATTCTCATTTAATTACTCGCCGAGTAAGAGAATTAGGTGTTTATTGTGAATTGTTACCTTGTACACAAAAAATGGCCGATCTTCATTTTAAACCTAAAGGTATTATTTTATCTGGTTCTCCATACTCTGTTTATGATAAAGATGCTCCAAGAGTTGACCCCGCTGTGTTTGATGCTGGTGTCCCCATTCTTGGTATTTGTTATGGTCTTCAAGAAATGACTACTCATATGGGCGGTAAAGTTGATGCTTGTGAACACCGTGAATATGGTCATGCTATGTTGACTATTACTAAGCATCCTAACCATCCTTTCATGGATAGATTGTTTGAAGGTTTAGAAGGCGAAATTCAAGTTTGGATGTCTCATGGTGACCAAGTTTCTGCTGCTGCTCCTGGTTTCACTGTCATTGCTAATACTACTACCGCTCCTTTTGCTGCTGTTGCTCATGAAGAAAAACACTTTTTTGGTAAGCAAAAAAAAAAGGAGGATCATAGAAAAAAAAAAAATAGTGATAATAATAATAATAATAGTTGATATATAAGGTCTAAGAAAAAGAAAAAGAAATTGGATTAAAAAATAAATATAAAAGAGATGATTGATTTTAAAAAAAAAAAAAAAAAAAAATAGCTGGGTTTTTAAAAAAAAAAAAAGACGCTTGAACTGATTCTGATCCATCCTATTAATATTTTAATACAATCAGGTATTCAATTCCATCCTGAAGTAACACATACCGTTGATGGACAACATTTATTAAAGAACTTTGTGATCAACATTTGTGCATGTGATGCTTCCTGGACTATGGAATCCTTTGTTGATAAGGAAATTGAACGTATTCGCAAGATTGTTGGACCCACCGATCATGTTATTGGTGCTGTATCTGGTGGTGTTGATTCATCTGTTGCTGCTAAATTAATGCATGAAGCTATTGGCGACCGATTCCATGCTGTCTTGGTAGATAATGGGGTGATGCGATTAAATGAATGTGCTAATGTGAAAAAAATGCTTGGTGATAAAATGGGAATTAATATTAAAGTAGCTGATGCTGCTGATTTATTCTTGGGTCGCCTTAAAGGAGTCACAGATCCTGAACAAAAAAGAAAAATCATTGGCAATACCTTTATTAATGTCTTTGAAGATGAAGCTGCTATGATTGAAAAGAAATTGGAAGAATCACAATCCGAAGGCAAGATTCGCTATTTATTACAAGGAACTTTATATCCTGATGTTATTGAATCCATTTCCTTCAAAGGTCCTAGCGCTACTATTAAAACTCATCACAACGTTGGTGGTCTTTTAGAAGATATGAAATTGAAATTAATTGAACCTCTTCGCGAATTATTTAAAGATGAAGTCAGAAGCTTGGGTAAAATTTTGGGTCTTGATGACGAATTAGTTTGGCGCCATCCTTTCCCCGGTCCAGGTATTGCTATCCGTGTCTTGGGTGAAGTTACTAAGGAACAAGTTGAAATTGCTCGTTTAGCTGATAACATCTATATTGAAGAAATTAAAAAGAATGGCTATTATCGTAATATCTCTCAAGCCTATGCTGCTTTATTACCTGTTAAAGCTGTTGGTGTTATGGGCGATAAACGTACTTACGAACAAGTCATTGCTTTACGTGCTGTAGAAACTAAGGATTTCATGACTGCTGATATATTTGCTTCTGCTGAATGGTTCATGTGTTTAAAACGTATTAGTTCTCGTATTATCAATGAAGTAAAAGGTGTTAATCGTGTTGTTTATGATATTAGTTCCAAACCTCCTGCCACTATTGAATGGGAATAATTTTTTTTATCATTCTTCTTTTTTATATATTTATATAGATTCATTTTTTATTTTTTTTTAAAAAAAAATAATCATAATAAGATTATGTATTATTATATATAGTTTTTTTATTTAATTCATTTTATTTCTCTTTTTTGTTCATATTTATATTTATATTTATATTCATATATATATTAATATATTTATATATAATATTATAATAATCTTTTTTTTTCATTTTTCAAATAAATAATTATATGCATATTAAAAAAAAAAATAGATAAAAAATCATTCATCTTTTTAATTTACTATAATTTTTTTTTTTCTTTTGTTTCCTCGCCGCACTATTTTATGCATATATAATAAGATTATTATTTTTTAATCTCCACTCTTGTTTTTATTTTATTTTTTCATCCATCTATCAAAATTTAAACTATTATTTGTTACACTATTCATCCAAAAGGAACCCATTTGAAAAATGGTAAAAAGGTTTTATGTATGATATAAATATTTATTCTTTAATTAAAAAAAAAAAAAAATGGTAGTTTATAATTATATACAAATAATATTTTAAAATAAAATATAAAATAAAAAGATGGTACGTACATGAGATAAATAATAAAGTAAAATGTTATGCAATGCATAACTTAAAATAAATTTGGGGAAGTGAACAAAAAAGAAAAAAGTATAATAAAAAGGAGTTAATATAATATATATGTGTATGTATATGTGTTTTCTTAAAGTAAAAAATATTATATATATATTAATATTAATGTGTATATGTATAAAATAATAAATAAATATATATATAATAAAAATGTATTAAATGATAAAGGGATGAATTATAGTAATAATAATAATAATAACAATTAAAAAATGATAATTTTAAAATGTATAATCCAAGGATATATACAAAAGTTAAAGAGAAATAAGAGAAAAAAAAGAAAGAGAAAAGGTTCTACAACATTCCCTTTCCCCTTTTTTTTCATTTTTCCCTTTTTTTTATACCCTTTTACCAGCCTATAAAACTATCTAAAGAATTTGAACCATAGGAGAAAGTATTGGTAGTGGTAGGTGCGGGTGTAGAAGATATAAAAGTGTGATTATTTTGTAATTGTTCCCAATAAACACATTGTTTTAAACTTGTTGATAATTCATTGTTATTGTTATTATTATTAAATAAGGATGGTGGTGGTGATGATGATAAGGGTGTATTGAATGCAGGAGTCGATGAACAAGAGGAGGAAGAAGTGGAGGAGGAGGAGGAGGAGGAAGAAGAAGAGGAGGAAGAAAAGGATGGATGCAGTAACATGCTTGATAAAAGAGAACGTTGTTGTTTGACAATAGGGGAAACTTCCTTTTTTATAAAATAATTCATTGGTACTTCACCTACTTCGTTTTCTTCTTCGTCATAAACTGTTTCTGAGTCATCGTCTTCAAACGTATCATTATAAGAATTTGGTTCTGTTGGTAAATAAAACTTCTCTTGATCCATACTCTCTAAGGGTGTTAAAAGTGTTACTGAGGAAGAAAAAGAGGAATATTCTGTTTGATAAGCATCTTGTTCTTCTTGTTGAATATTTATAGTATTTGTTTCCTCTTGTTGCCATCTTCTATTTGTTGTTAAGACTGTTTATATAGATATATAATAAGAACAAACATATAGTTTAGTATTTACTTTTTAAAAAAATCATTGATAAATCTCATCTTTGGCTGAGTCTAAATATATTTTTTTCAGGCTATTTTACTTACCATTTTGTATAAAAGATGGATGGTGATGTTGATCCATTTTTGTATTATTATTATTATTATTATTATTTGTATGATGATTATAATAATGGTTTGTAATAGGGCTAGTGGATAGTAAAGGTAATTCTAATCTTTGAAGCATACTAAAATATTGTAGTACGTAATAATAATATAATAAAATTAATGATAGAAAAAAAGAAAAGAAGAAAAAAATAAGAGAAAAAAAGAAAAGAAAAGAGAAAAAAAAATAGAAGATTATATATAAAAAAAAAAAGTGATAAAACACAAAAGAAAGTGAAAGAGAATGTTTAACCAGCGTCGATCTTTTTTTTTTTTTTTCTTTTTTTCTTTTAAATAATATGAGAGAAATATGATAATATTATTCAAGGGGCGATGCGATGATGCATTAAAAAAAAAGAAAGACCTATCAAAAGGAATCCGTATCCGAAACCGAATACCTCCATGTGATGATAAGGATAAGTGAGAGTTAAAATTCTGAATTTTTTTTTTTGCTTTAACTCCTTTTCTTTTGAATAACTATATCTAGTAATTTTCGCCAAAATCATTATTTAAAAACCCGATGTTCTAATAGGTGGGTGTTGATATATCATCCTTTTTTTTAAAATGTATATACTAACTATGCTTTATTCTCTCTCTCTCTTTTTCTCTTTTTCAACCATATATATATATATCATTATGATTATGATTATTTTCCATTTATTTATTTTTATTTTTTTTTCCAATTAAAATCAAAAAAGATTATATAATGGATCATCAAAAAATACGTATACATCAAGGTATAATTAGGTAGATCATCATTGTAGATCGTCAACACAATTACATTCGATGTGATGATAACTTGCGTTGGTTTTTAAATTATTATAGTCTCTCAAAGAAAAAATATCTAGATTTATTTTTAATTTTTAATTATTGATTAGATCATTTATTATTTAATAAATAGAATAATAAACATTGTGAATAAAGCATGATTTTCGAAAGAAGAAAAAAATAGTTCATAGTAACCTCTTTTTCCTTCATCACCTGAATTAATAAAAAACATGATTGATTGGCTATGTATATTTTTCTTTTTTCATTGTCATTCAATTAAATGCGACCCTTATTATATATATATATATAAAAAAAAAGATAATTTCCTAATTAAATCAATTTTTACTTAATATATATATTTAAAAAAATTGCACACACCAAGTTATTTAAGAAGAAAAATGATAATTGTTGCTCCATAAATTCCTCAAATGATCACAAGGTTCTTTCATAGTAATTATGGATATCATCATTAATAAAATGGATTATAAAAAATGCCTTTCTAAATATAATTCTTTTTTTAATTGAAAAAAAAAGGGGAGACTGAGAGAAAAGAATGATTTTCTTTTTATTCATAAGCAAGGAAAATAATAATGACAATAATAATAAAATTATATTCAAATTTCTATTTTTTTTAATTGATTAGTTTTCGATAAATAAAAACACAGATGCTCATTTTTTTATGAAAATGTATAATAACTAGAAATTTATGCCAACTATAACTATTTCAAAAAAAAAATTGATGGCGGGATTTGAAAATGCTTTTAATTTTTTTCAAGTGTGCAAAAAAATAATTTCTTTTTTCTTTCTTTTTCTTTGTCTTTCTTTCCTATTTATTTTTTATTTATTTTAACAACAATAACAATAATAAAAAAAAAAATAGTGAAAGTAATAATAAAAATACTGGATGCCTATTGAAAGGAATAAAATTGGTAAATCGCGACCCAAGCAACACACCAGTCCATTACGCGATTTATTAGATTTATCACCTATCGAAGCTTTATTACTAGAAGCTTGTGCACGTAAATCTCTAGATGATGGTAAATAAATAAAATAGAATCAATAAACCAATATAAAGTAAATAGCTGCATTTTTTTTGATCAATCTTTTTCCCTTTTTTATTTTTTTTTATTTTTATCTTTATACTTATTATGTTTTATTTAGTAAAAGCAATATTTTTATCTGATACCACACTTAATCCTGATACTATTCGTGATATATACCTTCGAACACCTTTACATATAGCTTGTAGTAGAAAAGATGATTCAAAAGAAGCAGCAGATATTGTACGACTACTAATTAAACAAGGAGCTGATGTAAATAACGGTGTAGGGGATATTGATGGTTTAAAGCCAATGCATATTGGTTAGTTATTTAAATACTTTTGATTAGTAACCATATAAAACAATAACAAAGAAAAGTTGAGTCTAATACTTTATTTGATATTTTATTACTAATATTACTATTATATATTATTCATAGCTGTATTAAATGGAAATTATCATTGTATCATTGTATTACTAGAAGAAGGTAAAAATAAAGTAAAATAATTGGTATAAAAAAGAAAGTGAGGGTGCTTATGTATGTGAGTATATGGAGAATTATATAGAATATAAATGAATTGTTTTTATTTTATTATATAATAAGAAATTAATATTTTATAGTTTTATTATATAAAAAGGGGCCATTATACCAACATCAGATCCTTTTCGATTGACACCACTATTAATAGCAAAACTAAAGTTAGATAATCTTAAACAATTACCTTCGAGTATGGACAACAACACCTACGATCATTTATCAGAAAGAGATACAAAGGAATATCAGGATTTATTATCGGTAAGTTATATATATATATAGTGAGAGAGGAAGAGAATGAAAATATGGTTTATTAATTTATCATTATTTTTGTTTTTTCTTCTCTATTTCTTGTAAATATATAGATTACTCAAGTGTTAATAGAACATTTAGCAAATAAACATCTGACTACAAGTACAATACAATCAAAAATACCATCATCATCTTATTATGGATTGTCTGAGCATTTATTCAGCAAAGCGGGAAATGATGAACATCTAAACGATACAATATCATCTATTACTGATCAACTATCAAATCTAGGTGTAGATGATACTTCAAATCAAATACGGGATGATCTGGATGGTCTCATTGCTAAAATACGAGAATTAGGTGTACAAGAAAAAAAATGAGTTTTTTTTATTTATACATTTTTATTATTACTTTATTATCATATCATTATTATTGTTATTATATTTTATTTTATGTGTTTTTTATTTTCATGTTCATTATATTTTTTTTTCTTTTTTTTTTGTATACATTATTGCTAGCATTATCTCTCTCTTTTTTCCTATTAAAATAATGAATAAACTTCTAAGGCATTATTATTTTTATAATGTTGTTTATTTTTTATACGTATTCGTTAATTTTTTTTTGTTTTCGATTTACTTCAACTTTATGCACACTAGGTAATTCTGCTCTAATTTTTTTATTAGGAAATAAATTTATGAGATTCTGTAGTCCCATAAAAGGAAATCCGCAGCTTTTTTTTCTCAGGCGTCACTTAAAATAATGGTTTGTTGTTCACTTTTCATCATCCAACTCTTAGCGACCTAAAAAAAAGAATGAATGAGAAAAAAAAAAAAAAATTAAAGAGCTGGATATTTAAATGGTGTTTTATTTAAAATTTATCAAAATATGAAAGAAAATTTATATTCGAAAAGGGTTTGATATTACAAAATGATAACTTTTAAAACTCAATCTACCTATACTTGCTAGTTTATAATATGGGTAGTCTTTTTTACTTTTTAAATACTTTTATGTACCCAAGGTTTTTTATTATTATTTCTTATTTTTTGGAATGGATGAATTTCTAAAGTATTATGATTTATTAAAGTATATAAAATAATTGATGATGAAAGTTTTTTTTTGTTATTTCTTTTGCTTTTTTAAAAAAAAAATTATATAAAAGAATTTTAACTAATAACAACATCTCTTTCTTCAGCACGTTCATCCACAGTTTTAACACTACGGACTGTGTTACATTGTAAAACATCGCCATCTTCACTACATTCGGCAAGTACATATTCGTCACCATTTGGTAAGTAGACTTCCATTTGGCCATTACATCTATTTACCTTGACACCTTTAAACTTCAATCCATTTGGATCCCTATAAGCCTTTATCAAATTAAAATCAGCATCGTAGCTATCCAATGTAAAAGATTGAGGAATAGGGAACAAACGGAAGCCAACCATTGCAGTTCGTTTTCCCTTAAGGAGGGCACCAACTGCCAATTCAACACAGCCATCTTTATCAAACGTGTCTACTAAATCCAATACGGTATTCTTAGCCTTTTGACTTTCACAATCTAATGAGAAGAGAAGAGTCCGAAGCTGGGCATATTTTCCTTCTTGTCTAAGTTTTCTAAGTGCTTTACATTCTACAAGTGCTTCTTGGTTGAAGACCCATACAAGTAAACGATTTGCTGTATACTTTTAATATATATAAAAAAAATAGAAATTAAAGAAAATGAATTTAAAAGCCATCATCAATTATTTTTTAGACTTATACAAACATATATTTCTTTAATACATACTGTTTCATACACAGGCCAAAGTCGATCACACCAAAGAGTACTGCCAAAACCTGTTGGTAAATACACTGAGACCACTTGCAAAGCGCTTCGGTAAACTTGACCAATACTAATTGCTTCTTTTTCAAGTTCTGGATTCTTATTATAGCACAATGAATCCACCCAGTAATAGCCTGCACCACAAAGTACAACTAATAATAGAAAAAAAATAATAACCAATTAACTCACCAATCTATAATTAATGTTTTTTTTTTTGGTATTATTAATTTTGTTACTGTTCCTTTGTTTTTGTATTTTGTTTACCTGACCAAATTGCTCCATAACTCCATCTGACATCAGATGTAGTAGATTGAATATCTCCTGCCGAACTATCCCATACATGAGATAATACTTGATAACTTCCAGCCTTGCTATGGCATTCACCACATAACGTAAATGTGTCCACTACACATGCGTTGAAATTAGTTTCGATACGAACCAAGAAACGAGGTAATTGAGATTTACCAGCACGCGTTAATTGGCCACAAGGACATTTGCCTTAATAAAGTAGATAATAATAATAGTAATAGTAATAATAATAATAATAATAAAATATTGATTAGTATTTGAGATTTATATGCCTATATATAACTTTTTTTTTTCTCCTGTTTGTTTTTATTTTATAACGTATACCTGGCTTGCAGCGATCGCCAATCTTGATCAAATTAGGTACCAATTCGCAACGCCATACTGCAGCCCCCAAAATAATAAGTAGTTGGCGAAGTGTCAATTCATGTTGCAACATAGGTTCCACAATCTTCATCACATCATCTCGTGATTTATCTGACACCAGACCATGGATTACAGTAGCCACCATGACAGTACAAATCTTGGGGACACTTTCAAAGTAAAGCTTTCTTGATGAATCACGGAACAATTCATTTAAAATTTTAGCAATTTTATTTCCTTTGAACCCAGTTTCACATTCACCCACATGGAGAAGGACAGACACAAAATACATGAATTTAGCAGCATCATCTGCAGCACCTTTGTTTAAAGCCAAGTTTAAAGCAGCATCCCATACAAAAGATAATTGAGATTGATAATAAGATCCACCTCCAAGTTGTTCAGAATACAACATACCTGCACAGATTGCGCAGACTTTTCCATCTTGTTCACCTCCACACTTAATCATACCTAATATTTATGATTATCAAAAAAAAAAAAGTTTTAATTTGATTTTTTAAATAAAAAAACGAATCATATATAGTTTTGCATTATATAAATATATTAAAATGACTTACCTCCATGGAACTTTTTGAATTCAGTATCGTAACTGTAAAGGAAATTACCAAACCATATACCGGAGCCTTGTAAAAAGATACGAAGACGACGGGGGGAGGATTTGATTCCTAAATAATTGGAGACAACATTTAAAATAGCTTTTGGACCTTGTAACATGGTACCTTGACTGATACCTTCAAACATACGTGGTTTAACAACAAGGGATTTTTCGGCAATACCAACAAAATCACTATTTAGAAAAAAAAAAAAAAAAAGGAGAAATAAGTATTATTATCATTATTATTTTATATAAATATAAATTACCTTGCCATATGAACTTTAGAACGACTTGTTCCGTCATTATGTGTACATACTTCAACGTTTGGAACATCATCAGCCACGGAATGAACGTACATACCGGAAGGAAATCGAAATAATTCTATATAAGGGCTACCTTCAACAAGATCCTTTTTTTGTTGTTCACAAATGCTTTCAATAGGTTCATCTACTGGGTCCATTTTCAAGATAGCATTACCATAGTTATTATTTCTCCATTCATATACACCTTCACCATTACTTGTACCGTTAAGGTTTTTTGAAATAGCTTTAGTGAGACCAAGCATTCTTTACAGATTAATCAACTTTTATGAATTGGGTTTGCTATTAATTTATAAATAAATAAATAAAAAAGCAATGCTTTTATGAGTATTTATATAAATAAACGAGAAAGAAAAAGAGAAAGTTGGAATGAGAAAAAAAAAGGCTTAAATATACTTTTTAAACTTTAGCCCCGTTAATTTTAATTGGCGTTTTTTTTTTTTTTTGCCATTTATTTGTAAGGTCATTATCAATTAAGTCATTTCTCATATAAAACAGCTACACAAAAATACTGCTTTTTTAAATGATCTTTGCAGTTGCATTTACTCTTTAGCTGTAGAGATGAATAACGGTGATTTGTGCCACCGGTCAAATCGCGCGTCTACCAAAATAAAATAAATGCCGATTAAAGCTAATTTTTTCGGTGGATCAGTTTATTTTAAATCAAGGATTGTGATATATTTTAATATAACTGAAATACGCTATTTTATTTTAACTAATAGATATAAAGATATATACATGAATACATAAATACAAATCAACCTTAAATTTTATTATTTATAAGTAATTAAAAGATGTACTAGAATAAAAACACCAGAAAATCATACGAAATAAATAAACAAATATGTTTGTCGCATTATAAGCACACACTTTTACGTTTTTTTTTTTTTCCCTAAAAAATAAAAATATTGTGCTACTTGATTGGCAAAACTTTAAAAAAAAAAAAAAAAAAATTACGTATGTAAATGAAGTTAATGGAATACATGATTTGTTTTCAAGAAAAAAGATTTTTTTTTTTTTTTTTTTACATAATGAATATTTGTATAACCAAATAAAAGTCATCCATTTACTTTTATTATAACACTTTTCTTTTATAAAAACGGATATTATAACAAATAAGTAAGTAGAAATAACATAAATATATAATAAATAAAATAAACTTTTTCCATTTGGTGTAACTAAGTATTTCAAATATATTAGGAAAAAAAATAAAAATAAAATTCATACTAAATGTTTTATTAATTAATTTATAAAGTTACTTTTAAAAGCAAAAAATAAAAATAAAAAATAGCATGTATCAATCATCATTTCATGTTAAATACCAATATATCTATATTTCTATTTAATATTTAGTTACATACGCAATAATCATTAATTATAAAAAAAAGCGTAATTACGTACGTGTTTAAACTTCAGCCACAATGCATTGTGTAGATAATTGTTAAAGATCGTGTAACAAAATTGTTTTTTAATATATAATTTTTCTTCGTGAGAAGAAGGGATTTTTTTTTTGTTTGTTAAATGTGTTATCTTTTAAAAATTATTGTTTGATTTATATTATTTCATTAAAAAAATAAAATAAAAATATAGTTATTAAATATTATATTGTTTACATTTAGAGTGTATAAGAAAATAAAATAGAGAAATACGTAAATTATAAATAAATAAATAAATTAAAATAAGATTGATGTGATCAACACATCCCTGTTCAGTGTTCTTGTATTTTTCCTTTTTTAGCATTGGCAAGCAAATTTGCCCATATAGTAACTAATAACCATTGCCAAAAACATAATAGCTAACTGTTGTCCATTAAATGTTAAATCTTCCGATAAAATCAAAATATTATTATTGTTGTTAATATTATTCTATTGTAATATATAAATATATATATAAAGGTAAGTATGGTTAATATATATAATTGGCTTGTATATGTACGATGCATCTATTTGTTTATTATTTATTTTTGTGTTTTAAAAATAATGGACTTACATGATTTTGTGGTACAATCATATAACCATCAGGTATTTGTAAATGATTAAATGAAATATGCGATGATGAAGATATAGGTCGTTGTTGCTCTTGTTTTTGCTCTTTCTTTTGGTCTTGGTCTTGTTGATCTTTAGCATGCTCATGTATGTTTGAGGTTTTAGATGGCGATGATGGCGACGATGGTGATGTTGTTAAAGTTTCATCTTTTATAATATGGTCACCTTGTGATAGCGTAGGGGTTGATGGGAAAGATGGTTGTACTTTATTATTTTGAGTATTTTTTTCAATATGAACATTATCAAGATCGTCATTTTTCTTTGCATTATTATTATTAGTGTCTATTTATACACACAAACAATACAGATATATGTGAATAAAAAAATACCCCTTATTTGTCTATTAAATATATTATTTTACCTTTTATATAAAACATAGTTGTATCATTATAAGTAACTTTTCCAAAAGAAGAAGGAGCAAGATGAAGAGAGATTTGTTTTCCTTCTAAATCAGCTGTAGTAGTAAATACTTTAATGATGGTTTCAGATAATTCCACACGTATACCATGAGAAGGTGCGATACGCAAATCAAAACCTAGGGCGAATTGTTTGGAAGGATCAATACGTAAATCAGTACACCAATTTTTTTCAGGGTTCGATTTCCTTGCTTTATAATTGGAAGAAGGTTCATGTTTGACGATATAACTCATTTCATACCCCTTTTCTAAACTGAATGATTCATGAATGATTTTCCCTGCTACTCTTCTAATATAGGGTGGGCATCCGTGTTGTGATAGATATTGTATTAACCCATTCATTATACCACTATTGTTTTTATGATGATTCATATCTTGATCCATAATCATACTAGCTTGGACCCCTTGGTAATGACCTTGTGTATTTCTTATTGGTACAAAGATCCATCCATATAATTGTATCTGAGATGATAATGGTAAAGCTTCTATTTTATATATGTCATCGACAACACTTGTACTAGCAGTATAAATAGCACCTACACTTGTATCTGTATCAATAGTACTGATCACAGTCAATGACTGATGGTCCTTTAATGTCCATTTCACAAGGTAATCCTTTTGACTAAATCTTTCCAATACTTGTCCATGTTCAAATTGCTTATCCCCTGTATTTTTTTTTTTTAAATAATAATAATAAGAGTACATGAATATACGGATTTGTCTATTTATATAATATTTTTCCGTTTTTTTTTTTATCTTATTTAAATTATACTTACAAATTTTTCTGGCGCCAATACAATGAATAACAGAACATAGCTGTTCAGGGGTCCAACCACCATAAATCATACCATCTGAACGTAAATATGAATAATGTTGATGAGAGTAATATCGTATACCGTTTTTTTCTTCAGTGAAAGACCAACCAACAGGGAAATTGGATAATTGTTTGATTAGTTTTAAACATTCTATTTTTTTATTTGAATGTCGATTTACTGAATAAAGGCGTTGCGAAGATGATGATGGTTTTATAGATTGTTGTTGTTGTTGTTGTTGTTGCTTTGATGAAGCTATTAGTGAATTAGATAAAGCGGTGAGCGGTGAATTAGGAGTTAATAAAGGTAATTCATGATTACTATTTATATACTGCTGGTTGTTGCTATTATTGATATTATTATTAGCAGCGGCTGCAGCAGTAGTGGTAGTGGTAGTAGTAGTTGGATAAGCATTTTGGTTGGATATTGGTAACATGATTTCTCTATTTCCTTCTTGTTGCTGCTGTTGTTGCTGTTGTCGATTATGATGATATGTTTCTTCATAATGTGTATTAGATGAAGGATAAGTTGTATTTTGTTCTGCAAATGTAATTCTTTTTTTTCCTGACGTATTAGATACATTGGAACCAAGTAAAATAGATCTTTGAGATGGGGTTGGTGATGGAGTTGGGCTAGTAAAAATAATAAATAAGAATCAATAATCAGTAAATTCATCATCATTTTTAATCATATATATATGTATGTATGTATTGGTATGATTATAATTTAATATTACCTATTTCTTTGAGATAAATCTTTAGATGGTAAAGAAGTAGGATTAAGCAATTGGCCATGTATAGAGGGACGTTGTTGTTGATGGCCATGAGAAAAAGGAGATAATAGAGATGATTTTTGCTGACTTCTCATACGATCTGATTTTTTTTGCAGATAATCATTGATTAATGCAATAACTAAAGGGCGCCTAGCAAGTGATTTTTTAGCAAAACCTGGGACCCACCCTTTCATATTTTCTTGAATGACAAAAGTTACTTTTGTAGATGGTACATTGCCTCGAATAGGTTCTAAAATCCAGCCTTGTAACTAAGAATAACCATTAAATAATAATGAAAAATAATAATGAAAAATAATAATAAATAAATAAAATCAAATGTAACCGTGTAAATATATATATTTATAGTAATATTTAAATTACTTTAATTTGAGCTCTTGTTCTACCATGGATACGAGGAATTCTAGGTGTTTCTACACTAGTTGCTACGAAAATAATAGACCCATTTTGTGTACATTCAATCCTTTCTACTAAAGAAAAATCTCTTGATCTAAATAAGTATATAAAGATAAATAGTGATATCGTGGCGTTAACATTGAGCTTTTTTTTTGTTTTTTGTTTTTTTTTTTAAAAAAAAAGGGAGTAAAAAAAAGCGTGGGTTGATTTTTTTTTAAAAAAAAAAAAAGATCAAGCGGTATTACTGCCCCGCTTTTTTTTTTTTATAATATAATAGTAATTATTTACTTTGATGTTGCTGTTGGTTTTGTAACTTCATACGTAAGTGAAGTAGCTTCATTTAAATTTTCAACTAAATTCCCATCTTCATATCTAACCCATCAAAAATAAAAATATAAAAAAGTTATTATCTTTTTCACTCTCGTCGACATTCTTTATATATTTATAAATTTATTTCATTTCATTTTATTTACTTACTGTTCATCCCAAAGCTTTCTCATACCAATAACATAAAAGATAGATTGAGGAGAAAAGCCTTGGATAATTGCTTCACCTTTAAAGATGGGAGTTTTATCATTTTTATGTAATCCACTTTTCATATGTACTACAACACCACTCTTATGTTTTAAAGCCTTTTTCCAACCATCCTCCATTACAACATGTTTTAAAGTTGATAAAGCATTTTCTGCTTGGTGTACAAGATAAGCACCAGAACTAAGTAAAGGATCTACATAAGTGGCTGTAGTAGAAGGTGTTAATGATACGGCTGAAGGTGACATCCATTTTGGTAATGCAGTAGTGGTCATAGGTGGTGGAATAGGATCATCTTCGTCGTCACTAAAAATTGTTTTATAATATGGTTTTTTGGTGGTGCTATTGATGGTGGTTTGTTGTTGAGAAGGTGATTTAGTAGTTGTTGTTAAAGTGGTGGTTCCTCCATATTGATAATGAGACTCATCCCAATCAAATTCATTTGTCAAGTGATGTTTAGTACGCATCTAAGTAAAAAAAAAAAGAAGAAACTATGTGTATATTTATATATATTTATGTTAAAATTGATTCATATATTAATGTATATTATTTTATAAAGATAAAAAAAAAAAAACAATATATAATGGTTATAAAAAAATTGTATAGATAAGAAAAAAAGAAAGGACAAGAAAAAAAATAAAAACAATAAAGGAGTGAAAGAGTGAGAGAAAAATAATGAAGTAGTATACAAATTCAGAAAAATAAAACGTGCCTTTTTATTGTTCTATTTTATTTTAAATCTCAGTCAAAAAAATTTTCAGATTTATTTAAATAATATATTGATATATTATCATATTATTATTTATTTATTATTCTACATATATACATAATGAATTACATATGATAATATATATACAATAATAATATATTGGAGATATATTATATATATATATACATGCGTATGTGTGTGTGATAGGCATAGATTCATATGCAATTGAAATTACATTATATTAAAATCAAACATTAATCGGATTATGAATAAAGGGTTCAATTGTAGTGCAATTTTATATATATATACATAAATATATTTTACATTGTAAAAAAAAAAAAAAAAAAAAAAAAAATCAGGGGAAATAAAGTTAATTTGTCTTTTTTTTTTAATCTGATCCTTGATAAACCTATTGTTACTTTATTATTATTTCTATTGTTTTATTGTTTTTATTATTTTTCCACGCTATTTTTGTTATATAATATGTACTGCTGATCATCATCATATGGTAACATATTTTTTTTTTTTACCAGTGATCATTGATGATCATTGATAATTATTTGATGGCGATTAAATTTTGATATGACCAATTTATTCGAGAAATTAGCATATATAAAAAGAAAATGCATGGATCAATATTTTTTTTTTTTCAATGTCAAAAGATTTCCTTTTTTGAGAAATCCAGTACAAATTTATTTTGTTATCCTCATATCTCCGTTTATTTATTTTTTATTTATTTTTAAACTTTTTTTAGATGTTGGTAACCGAAGTTTCGGTTTCATAAAGATTGTTTGTAGTTATACTTTTTAAAACGGAGGCTTAATCATTTAAGAATTTTTTAATAGCTAATAAAGGTTTTTTTTCGAACCTATTAATATTTTTATTTACTATATTTTGTTATATTTCACTTTTATAGATAATATTATTATATTAGGAAAATAGACGGTGCCTTAAAAAATAGGACCTGTTTTATATTTTTCCATCATTTTATTTTAAAAAAAAAAAGAAATTGAAAAGAAAAAAAAGCGTTAAAGAACTACCATTACCTTAAAATACAAATTGGTTGATGACCATAAATAAACATGCTTTTTTGGATTGCTAAGAGCCAATAAATAGATACCAGCTGAGGTCTCGTGATAATCAGTTTTCAAACTCATTAATTCTTTTTTTTTTTTTTCAATTGAAACCATTTATTCTGTTTTTTTATGTTTCAATTCAATCAATTTTATTGAGTATTATGGCTAATAATTAAAATATTTCATAGGCTAAAAATTATTTATAATTTATCCATATATTCAAAAGAATAAAAAATGATAACAAAATATCATTTCAAAAAGGCATATCTATATATGTTTTATTTTACTAAAAGCAATTTTTTTTTTAGCAAATATGGACTAGAATATGAATTTTATAAATTCCCTCCCTTTCCATCCCTCCCCCCAAATATATATATTTATATATATAATAGCCCATATTGACTAAAAAGGTATTTTACCAACAAACTAAGAAATAGCTCGGATCAAAAAAATAAGAGTTTTGTCTAGATGTTACTATGGTAAAACATATAAAGAAAAAAAGCTTTTTTTGATAATCCATTCATTGAAAGATAAAAGTGCACGAGGCATCCAATGTCAATCTTATTGGGTGATCATCTTGCAATCATTTTTGTCCTTGTGTAACTATTTGTAACTCATTGTAAAAAAAATAATAATTATAGCTCCGAGCATTTTCTATGTAGAGAGTTTGACAGAAATAATTTATCAAAAATATAAAGGTTAAAGAATTTTTTTTTTATATATTATGTAACGAAGATTCATATACATATATAATAATAGTAACTCCCAAGTTTTTTTTTATTTTCTTTTTATTTCAATTTTTAATAATATAGAATACTATATGATAGAATGTAATATATAAAATCGACTAGAATTAATTAATGGTTATACTTTTTTTATTGTTTAGTTTATATTTTTAATTGATTAAAAGCTTAATTTCTTTTGTTACAACATAATCAATAAGAATTACCATGTTTATCCCCATGTGAGGTCTTTTGTATGAAAGAAATTAAACGGAGACTAATTTGTTCTTTTGTATGGCAATGCTAACTGGGTTTTAAATAACGGTCAATCCAAAAAGAAAAAAAAAAAAAAAGATATATATAAAGAACCTTCTTAATTTTTTCTTTTTTTCTCTTTCTTTCTATCTTTTTTTTTTTTTTTTTTTTTTTCTCACCCTTAATTTTTTTTAAATATATATTATCACATAAAAAAATTTTTTTCTTTATCTTTTCTTTAATTTTTTTTTATTAATTAATTATTATTTCAAAATGTCTTCCACAATCATATTTCCTAATAATAATAATAATAATAGTACCGAAGAGTATTCTCCTATCATGAAAGGTACCACTGCTGGTCAATATGAAGGAATTAATCAATTACAACAAATCATTCAATTTGGCCATCAACGTAAACATAATGATAAAGGATGTGAACAGTGCCATGTTATAGCCATGTATTATCGACAAGCTTTATATGAATTAAAATTAATCCATGAAGTAAGTGAACAGAGAACATTAGCATTAGTATGGGAAATGACCCAAATGGTATTAGAACATATGGAAGCAAGAGCCTACCATTATTTACCTTGGTTTGATATGATGACTCGTGATTTGTGGCAGTTTGCTAAATGGTTAAAAGAAAAAGATGAAGAAAAGGGCTATAGTTATTATTATAAACAAAAGGATCAAAATGAAAAGAATGTAGAGCATGCTATTCGTATAACCATCTATCATTGTCGGGCTTGTCTATATCAACAAGAAAATAATATTGTCAAAGCTCGCCATTATTTCCGTAAATGTATATCACTTGAGACTACTTATGAAATTCAACAGTTATTACAACATTCAGCCAATACCTTTTTAGATCAACATAAAGTGGATTTAGTCCCATCTCTTTCTTCTCACAGCCTCTTATCCACAAGAATAAATCGTCAGTCTTCTATTACATCAACTACTTCTTCCTCATCTCAATCTTATGCCTCTTCTACTATTTCTTCTTCTTCTTTATCGGATCATACTTCCGTTTCTTCCAATACTGCCATTGTTTCTCCTGAAAATGCCTGCGGTAATTGTGGTTTAGAAAAGAAGGCTATGCCAGTATGTGCTAGATGTAAAACTCAACGTTATTGTAGTGCTAAATGTTTAAAAACTCATAAACCTATCCATGATACTGTATGTCAAAAGTAATTCATATTTTCCCACCTTTTTTATTATTATTATTATTATTATTATTATTTCTCCTTATCTCCTTTTTATTTGTTTATTTATTATTTATTCATTATTATTTTTCCACACTTCTAGAAGAAAAAAAAGTGAACACTTTTACTTTTTTTTTGTAACTCATTCATTTTTTTTTTTGCTCATATCATTTATTATATATCCATCTCGTTTATCTTTAGCAATTTTAATAATAAATCGTTCATTTAGTCATTCATATTAAATAACCATTTCATAATTATTTAAGAGAAATATCATATGATTGCGTATAACTTTAACTCATTGACATATTACAAATTAAGTTTTTTTCTAGATTGAACACTAAAGAACTCATATGACCTATTTTTTTTTGTATGTATATATATAAATATATATATTGATATATAAATAAATAGTAAATAAATATGTACCCCATTATATATATATATAAAAACGTAACAGATATTTTTTATTTAATATTATTTATATATATGTTTTAAAAAAGTATATAAAAAAATTACGATAAATGATGTGTTCAAATAATAATGGAAAAAAAAAAAAAAGATGAATCATATCCCACCGACCACAAATGAAAAAACCCCATTTGGTGATTGACTAATTTGGAAGGGTTTCCTTTACATATGAAATTAACCGGTTCATAATTTGTTGATAGTAAAAATGAAGATAAGATATCATAGTTAAAAAGTAATGATCATATATTTCCAATAAATCCAGTATATAGTTATCCACAAATAAAGATGTTATTGTTGTTGATGATATCATAAATCCCATTATTAGTAAAATGCTGATAATAATTAACATTATAGTAATCCAAGTTTTATATTTAGTTTCTTGTTCTTTGCCTTTTGTTTTATTTTTTGTTTCCTATTATTATTTCCCCAACCATCAAAAATAAATAAAAAGAATAAAGAGAACACTAAATAATATTATTAAAATAAAATAAAAATATATAAACTCTCTTTATTATTATTTCATGCTATTTTTTTTTTTTTTTTTTGTACCGGTTCCTTATATTTATATTTCTGTATACGCGTAATCTATATTATCTTACTTTTACTATATCTACTTGATTTATATTATTTTTCGTTTTTGAATTTGCCTATATTAAAAAACGTGAATTATTTTTTATAATATGAGTATATATATATATATATATAAAGTCAGTCTATTATATATATTCTGGTCTTACTATTTCTTTTTTAAGAACTTCTATATCAAGTTGTTCATTAGATATATAAGCAAACGAGAGATCTTCATAATCCATCTTGGTAATAATAGTATTAATAATAATGCTTTTATTGTTTTAAAAGAATGGTTTCTTTTTTTTAAAAAAATAAAATAAAAAAATAGCTTATAGTCGCTAAATAAATAGAAACTGTATTGCAATTAATATACTTATCTTGATATATTTTATAGTTATTATAGTACTAGTTATTTAAACTTACAAAGCAAATAAGCTGAGTAATATGTGAAGTGGAAAAAAAAGAGATCAAAAACTTGAAATTAAAAAATATATCGGAGATTTGATTTTTATGATCTGGATTTTAGTTGGTTAAATTTTAAGCATATATATATATATTTTTCTTCCATTCTTCCATCTTTCTACAATTTCGTATTAACTTTGTAATGACAATTTTATATTTAAATAATAATATAAAAATAACATTAATGATTTTTTTTTAAAAAAAGCAGCTGTTCATTTTTTTTGATCACAAATATTAACTATAAAATAAGGAATGCAGGGTACTTCTATGGTATTACTTATTGAAAAGATTATTTTAATACAAACATAAGTGAGTTATCCTTTTTAATCCTGAAAAAAAAAAGAAACAGTTAATAAATATATTCATGTTAAGCAATTATTATTATTATCATTATTTAATAACTTATATTATTTTACTATATGAATACAAAACAAAAAAGAAAATAAATACAATTGGTTTATGTCAATAGTATATATACTCATTATATATGTATTTTCAAGCTAATCGATTAAAAAAAAAGCTTGTATTAATTTACCTTTTTGGGCTATCTACTAATAGTTCAACCTTTTTTTTTGGGGGGGGGGAGGAGGAAAAAGAAAGTAAGAAAAAAAGGGACTAAAATTAATTGTTCCACAGATAAAAAAAGCTTATTTTTTTTTTTAAAAAAAAATTATATATAAATTGAGCTACATGGAATATATTGTATTTATCTTTTTTAAAATAATATCATTTGTATTTTTAAACTTGAATAAAGTCACTATTAAGATAGGTAACTCTATTTTGATTTTGTATCACTGTTACAGCAACAATGATCATTTGATTTTTAATTTTAATTCTTTTTAAGAGATTGAGTCAGTATAGTTTAGAAAAATTGAACTAATAGCAATAGTTTATTTTCTATCGTCATTTGCACAATAAAAGAGTATATATTATCATAATCATCTAATGTTATAATTGTTGGGGGTTATATATTTTCCATATCGTTTTTTTTTATTTAATATAATAGTAAATGGGAATTTCTATATAATAATAATAATAATAATAATAATTTAAAATTATGTGATCAAGTGAAAATAACCATAGGAGTCACTGATTCAATAAGATTACCACCAATCATATTTTCATTTTTAAGATAATCTTTAGGGAATTGAACTAAATGGCCTTGAATTTTGTCCAAATCTTGCTTAATCTCAGGTTCAGATAATAAAGGATTAGCAACATGTCCATACATTGTTGTTTTTTCTGAAGGTATAAAAGAACGATGCTGTTCAAAGGAATGGACGGTATCATCAGGGACGCATCTAAATAAATTTCTATAAATAATAGTATTGTTTTCTGCTGTCTTGCGCCAAAGTTCATAATAACAAGCATCTGTTAATGGGTCCAATGCTTTGGCATCCAATCTTTCTTCTATTTCTTCGTTTTTTTTATGTTGATAATGCTTCACTGTATCAAAAAGACTCTTGGTTCGACTTAATCGGTCAATCATATGGGCTGGCTCATCTTGTTCACAACTTTTAATGTCTTCTATATTATTGGATTGGAGTCTATAGTGTTGATCTGATTGACTATGACGAACTGAATTGCGTGAAAGACGAAGGTGGCTAAGTAATTGGTGATGTTGTCTACGTTTTTCATTGACTGATTCATCTTCATCACTACCTTCTTCTTCTGAATTATCTTCTTTATTTGATGATATACCGAGGTGATCTATTAATTTTTCTTCTTCTTCTTCATTATTTTTTAATAAGCTTTCCCAATCATCAAAATCTAATAATCCCAAATGCTCTTTCCATAATTGTAATCGAAGAGTATGTGCAAATTTAGCCGCTTTATACTAAAAAAAAAAAAAAGTGAGATTTTTGAAAGCTTCTCGATAAAAATATATAGTTTTACTTCTATTTAATTAAATATCTTACTTTCTTGCCATCCATATAAGAATCAATTAAATCAGTATCTTCGATAATCATAGCAATTTCTGAGTCGCGATTACCTAATTGAGATCTATCATTTATATTTGCTATATAAAAAAATAAAATAAAAAAAATTATAGTAATAATTAATTGTGAATATCTAATAAGTTATAAAAAAGACGTATATGCATATGCATTATAATAAACATTCTATATAACGTACCTGATCCAATAATTACGATTTTATCGTCAACAATCATAATCTTATCATGAATATATAATAATTCCGTTATATATTGATCTCTATCATCATCTTCCACTTCATGGTCATCATCTAATCGGTATTCATTTTGTTGGTTATCATCACCGCCATTATTGTTGTTGTCGTTGTTATCTTCTTCGTTATAAGTTGTAGATACATCGCTGACCGAAGATATGGAGCTATCACTATCATCAATAGTTTCATTTTGTTTACTCTTAGTAGATTTACTATTATTGTTGATATTATTGCTGTGAAGATCTGTAGTAGAAGTAGATAGGGTCGTTGTTGTTGTTGATGATTTAGGTGGTCGATCCAACTTTCCCCAATTACGTAATGAATACCAATCAATATAGTCTGCGGGATTAATACCAGCGCGTTGTAATTTTTCAATAATGGAATTCCCACCTCTTGAAATTGACGTATACTGGAAATGCATGACGTTTCTAGCTGAACCAGATTCACTTGATGCTAAGTCGCCTTCAAAGGCAGGTACTAATGGTATAATGATAACTACTTTGAACTTTTGACCTTCTTCATGAGCTTTAATAATACGTTCTACTAATGCTTGTCCAATTTTGTTACGTAATAATTTGTCGTTTTCAGTGGCACTGACTGTCAATTCATATTAAAAAAAATGAAAAAGAAAATGGGTATTGATAAAGCTGCTAAAATGTAATTATCTTTTTTTTTAAAAAAAAGAAAAAGAAAAGAAAAAAAAGCATAATGTATCTTACTAAAGAATTGATTTTCTATATAGATAAAATGTTTTGCTTGACGAATACATTCTAAATAGGCATTATAAATTGAATGCTAGATAAAATAAAAAAATAATAAGAGACAATGATGATAATGATGAGTAAGTATAAGCTATATAATTATATATTTGAATAATTGAATATACGCTTACCTCTCTTTCAATGCCAGAACTCCATTGAGCAGAGCTACGAAGTGCTTGAACACGACAAGTACCTTTAAATTTAGACTCATCACGAGCTGCTACATATTCGCCTTTTGGTAATAAAAATGGTAAATTATGTCTATGCCCACTTTTTGTTGCTTTTAAAAAATTCCAACGCTGAATAAAATGTCTTGAAAGATCTCTTGCCATGGGTCCAACCTATTTATTTTTATCATAAAAGAAAATAGGTACAGATTAGAATATTAGGTTCATTTTATAATTGTTTTTAAATATCATTATCATCGATGTTATTATTTTTATTTTATTACAGTTGCAAGTGTGACATCATGCCAAGGCATGCGAGGAGTAGTTATACGGTCTACCAATGTTAAATCATATTGAGCCACTATTATAATAAAAAATGTGATTAAAAAGAAAATTAGATGGCGCTATAAATATGAACATGCGTATACATATACATATATATATTTATATGATTGTATTAAATTACCGTTCATAAAATCTTTTTTTCTTGGATTTGAATAATCTTGACCAGGGAAAATTTCTTTATTTTGATTTTCAGGATAATAATCAGTTAAAGGATGACCATGAGAATCATATCTACCAAAACATAAATCCAATCCACCAATAAAGGCTAATCGATTATCGACAATTACCATTTTCTATGTTTATTTATAGCAATAATGAATAAATAAAATTAAATAATAATACATAAAATTAAAAAAAGTTCAAGATAGATTATACTTTTATATTTAGTATATATATGTATGTATAATAATTGATACTTACTTCATGATGTGACCAGAATAAAACATTATTTCCTACGGAAGCGTGATCAGGATGACGTTGGACCATTATATTTGGATGTAAACTCTGTAACCACTGTTTTGTATGAGCAGAATTAATAGTTAAAGCTAAAGACATTTCTTTATAAATAATAATATAAATCATAACACCTTCACGAGCTTTACGTTGTAAAAGTCTATCTAGTCTAAAATCTTCATTTTCTTTAGGTGGTCTTCTTAAATACTAATTGATATATATATTGTTAAAAAAAGTAAGAAGGGTCAGTCAGTAATCTACTTCATTTATAATTACAATGATGACGACGATAAAAAAATATACTTACAATTTCAGGAGTTAACCACCAATCAGCAATATAAATTTCCACTTTTGCAGATAAAATGGCTTCAGCAACAGCATTAAAATGATCTGTTATAAAAGGAGGAAGAAAAATAAAGAAATAGGAAATAGAAGAAGATAATGAGTATTGTGACCATATAATTTCATTTTTTTTTTTAAAAAATAATATATATATATATAAAATAATACTTACTTTCACCATCAATGAACCATTTTACTTTTGCATTATGACGAACAGGAGCATAAGAACCAAATCGATGACTACGTACCCAAGGGCTATCACTTTGTACTTTTTTAATATTTGACCACCATTCATCCATTTCCCGTTTACTTCCTTTAAGTCTAATTCGTCTTGTTTGATTGGTTAAGGTTAATCTATAATTACCTAAAAGATTAGGTTCACTTGCTTGAACAGTAAAGCCTTTATCTAACAATAACACATCGGTAGGTGAAGAAGAGGATATATTTTCACAAAAAGCTACATAGGAATCACGTAAAAGTACCTATATATATATATATATATCATATAATTAACTATTAGCTATTTTATACTATTATACTTTTCTTTTCATGTTTCATTATCATTGTTTTATTATATATTATATATATTACCCATTGGGTATTCCATTTTTGAGATGTCCACATTTGACAACAACCGTAATTAACAAAGTTAATTCTATTTTGTAAAAAACCTTCTTTTCCTTTCCAACCCATATCTTGCACAATACTAATAGCAGATAATTCCAAAAATTCACATACATCATAACTGATATGAATATGTTCACGTTCAAATAATTCACGTAAATAAATGGTCAATAAACGACGTCTTTCCAAAGCTTCTTTTTGCTTTTCAATTTCATCTTGTAATTCATTATCAAGTTGTTGATCTGTTTCTTCATTCATTGTAGTAGATGAAGATGATGATGTTGTTGTCGATTTTTTAATTGTATTTGTATTTGTATCTGTATGATGTTGATGTAATTTATTTTTTGCTATCATTGTTGGTAATATATTTTTACGATCCCAACCTATAGTAGTAATAGCTGAATCATATAAACTCTGTAGTTGATTAGGGAAAGCTGGTGGAGCTGGCACATAACTCGATAAGCTTGATTTAAATTTAAGTACATAATGAAGTATCACAAAATCTGCTATTGTTCTATAAATCACCCATTTTACATCTCCATATTGTAACTCAATTCTAAATGCCCATTGGTTCATTCCTTCTAAAAATTTGGAATCAGTAATTGCAACCTGGAAAGAATAATAATAAAATATAGGTGAATAAATAGCTTTATAAATTGTTTTATTTTGCTTCTTTTTTTAAAAAAATAAATAAATATATATATAAAGAAGAAAGGGCTTACTTTAAGACATTGTAATAATATAGGTGGCTATAACATTAAAGTAAATAAAGCAACACAGAAAGAATACAGGAAGTAATTAGTTTTTTTTTTTTTTTAAATTAAATCATTTGATATCATTGGCTCCGATTTATTTTATTATATATTATTTTTACCAATTTATTTCCATGCTCATCTTTTGAAAAAGCGATAAAAAGTGGATCAAAAGCTGGAGGATAGTAAGGAGCCAAAGTTGTATTTGTAGTAATAGAAGTGGTTGGTGTATCTAATTGATTTGAAGATTGATTTTGCAATGAAGTAATTAATTTGATTTTATCTTTTGTTTTATCCCATGAAGTTTTATAATTTCCTTGTTCATTATCTCCAGGCTTTAAATAGTTTTGGTTACTTTGTTGTTGTTGCTGATTATCATCGCTGGGAATTATTTCGGAAGATTCTAAAGAAGATGGTATAGTTTGTTGTTGATTATCATCATCATGTAGTTGAATAGGTATGGCTTGAAATCTAGCAGATTTTGGTAAAGAATCCAATCGTTTACCAATAGTAGGTTGTTGAGAGGAGGATGGTGTTAGTTGAGGAAGAGAAGGGGAAGCATAGGCTGTAGTGGGTATCGATTCATTATTATTATTATTGTTATTTGAAATGGAAAAAGGGGAGGGAGTAACTTGATCTACTTCAAGAGTAGACTGGAATGGATGAGTAAAATAATTGGTTTGAGCGTCGACATCGTCATTTAATATATCATGAGTAAAATCGCAGGTAGAAGGTAATTGATCTTCATCATCATTGATTCTATTATTATTATTATTATTATTATTATGTGGTCGATCAAAAGTTTGATTGTGATTATTGTTGGATGGGTCCAGTTGACTTAATCCAGCTAATAAACTCGATCTTAATTTTAATCGATCTAACCAACGATGTTCTTTTATCAATTCAATACTATCTCTATTTCCATCCGATGTATCCCTCCTATTTATTCCCATCATAGTATTATCTTGTATATCATCTTCGCTTTGTTCTTCTTCTTGTGGATCATTAATGTGGTTGGTATTATTATTATTATATCTATTTGCTTCATTTGTATAAGCACGTGTTGAGGTACTATGTTCAGTATCATCGTTTGTATAGTAAGTTAATTTGGATAATACACGATCCCAAGTTGATGAGGTAGGCTGTGAAGCTTCATAATCTAAACTAACACTTCTTGCATCATGATCATCATGACTACGACGAGAGAATATATGATGCTTTCTTCTCGAAAGACTACTTTCTGAATATCTATGTTGTGGATCTTTGTTTTGGTGTCTCCGCTTAAAGTATTCTACAGTGTCGCCTATAGGGTTTGACATTAATATAATATTTTAATTTTACAAAAACACAAATAAAAAAATAAATAAAAAATAATAACAACAATAGTAATAAATGGTATAAAATATATAAATTATGAAAAAGAATGAAAGAGCAAGTTAAAGAAAATAAAAATAAAAAGTAAAGAGAAGAAAAAAAAGGAGTTGAAAGGATAAAAGGAAGGAGAAAACAATTTATTTTATTTTTTTTCGTAAAGTTGAGTTTTAATTTATTTTTTTAAGTAACCTTAAAATAATAATTTTAATTATATGTATATATTTGTATATAAAATCACTCTAAAAGAAGCTGCTTCTAGTTGTTTGTTGTTGCTGCGTAAAATTAGGAAATTGATTAAAAGGTAGTTGCTGTTGTTGTAGCTGCTGTGGCTGCTGCACCATAGTATTAAAAGGCGATGTTGTAGTAGGTGTAAACACTTGTTGCTGAGGAGCTGCTATTTGCGGTTGTAATGTAGAAAATGGATTATTAGTTGGTGTAGTTACTGATGGTTGCTGTTGTTGAAAAGGCATTCCAGTCATTTGATTAGCTATTCCGTTTAGCATGGTCCCGTTATTTGGCATCATCGAAAAGTAACTAGATGTTTGAGGTGCTTGAATAGAATTCGCTGATGATGATGGTACTACAAACAATAAAAAAAAAAAAATTTATTTTTGGAAAAAAGGTTTGAGAAATTACTTTTGGTTCCTACATATTTTATTTTTATATTCAATTATTTATATATAATTCACATACTTGACATAGAATTCTGACCAAATGGATCTAAAGGAGTAGAAACGGTATATTGATTTGTATTATTTAGTGTTGTTGATTGTGGAGAAAATGACTGCAATGATTGTTGTTGTAATAATTGTTGCTGTTGTAACTGTTGTTGCTGTAATTGCATTTGCATTTGCTGCTGTTGCTGCTGTTGCTGTAAACTATATAAATTATTTGTAGTATAATTTTGTGGAGTAGTTGTATCATTTAAATTCAACAATTGTCCAACTTGGTTATTATTATTATTATTATTACCATTATTATTATTCGTTAGCTTTCCATTTGTAAAAATTGGAGCGGATTGTTGTTGTGATTGAATATTAGATGAAATAGGCGCGCTAGCTGAAAAAGCATTATTTGAACCATTATTATTGAATAATAATCCTGCTGATGTTGGATTAGAAGAAGGGGAGGCTTGAAATGGCGTGACAGGTTGTGATAACGATGATGTCGTAGTGGTAGAATTGCTTTTTAATAAAGTAACAGCTACATCAACGTTGCCACCTGTACGACGCAAAATGTCACGATTGAGTTCTATATTTGTATACCCCATATTTCTTAATTGAACTAATTTTTGATCTATTGTTAAAGTATTTTGTGTATCTCTTGTTGCTGTTGTTTGTATTATGCTATTGCTATTACCATTATTGTTACTACTATTGGTAATATTTCTTGAAAGCATATCAATAGCAGCATTTAAATTTCCATTGGCTTGACGCAATGCAGCTTGATTTTTAACATCGTCCGTAAATCCCATTTGTCGTAAATGCAATAAATCTGAGTTTAATTTATCACTATTCATTACAGGTACAGAGGATGATCTTGTTGGTACATTTCTAGGTCTTTGGAGAAGTCCATTCGCTGTATTTAATGGGGGTGCCTATATATAGATATATTGAAAATATTAATATTAATAATAATAATAATAATAATAATAATAATAATAATAATAACAATTAAAATAAAGTTTAGATACAAAACCTTTTTTTTAATCTATTGTTTCCTATATATGTATATTATATAATTATTACCCTAACTTGTGATTCCATAAAAGCTCGCTTTTCCCACTTATTTCGAATATATTTTTCCATAGCACTACATTACATTTTAAATAGATAAACATATGTAAAGAAAAAAATAGTTCATCAATTAACGAAATTAAATAAAAACGATTTTCACCCCCCCCTTTTTTTTTATTAACAGAAAAATAATAACTTACGGTCCTTCATCATCAGCCAATGGTAGAGGATATTTTGAAGGGTTTGGATTGACAATATTGTTTACTTTAATATTTCCTCCAGCATTTTTAAGTGTCTATTATAAAAATATATCAATAAAACATATATATGGTATAAATATAATAATGTATTTATATTTTATCCTTTGGTTCCATAAATAAATAAATATCATCCATGTTAAACTTACTTCAATTTGTTCCATAGTCCATTGATCCATCGAAAGAGATTTTATTCTAGAAATATGAGTGCCCATTTTTCTATGAATTGATGCACAACGAACACATAAAAATACACCAAGAGAATAAGATGCCCATCTAGGATCTGTAAATAAATATAAAATAATATAAATGGTATATATAGTAGAATATAATTAATAAAAAAGATAACCATAAATTCATAGATTAAAATAAAAATAGATTAATAATACTTTACTTCTTGTTCTACAATCAGCACAGTATTCATTGCCAGGTATTTTTAATAGCTCATTTAATAAGCGTTCATGACGTTCTTGTATTGATTTTGATTGTTTCTTTTCTGACATGTATAATTATTAATATTAAAAAATGATATTAAAAAAATAAAAAAAGAAAAGTGAGAGAGAAAGAAAAAGTAAAAATAAATATTTTTTTTAAAAAGGAAATAAAAATTATGATAAATTTTAAATACCGATTTCTTTTATACAGTTGTACATATTTTTTAAACTTTTCCATTTTCTTGCCCTTTTTTATAAAAACAAAAATATTTTATTTATTACTTATTATTTACTATTATCATTATTATTATTATTATTATCAGTTAGTGTTGAATAGAATCCATTGAAGTAGAAATCAAGTGCTTTTTTTCATTTTCAGTTATACCAATATTAACAATGGCAGAAACACCTAGATTATTGACATAAACAGGTAAAGAAGTACAAATATCAAATTGAGAACAGTAAGTAGATAAGATAAAAATGGAAGCATGGTCGTTATTATTAGTATTGTTATTATTATTATTTGGGTAGAATAAGGCTTTAAATAATTGAATAGTCAGTGAACTAACCCCATACCAAGCGTCCCCTTTTTTTTCTTTGATCAAATCAAATTGAAACATATTAGTATTGATCCAAAGACTTTTTAATTCTTCGAGTTCATTAGCTTGGTTTTGCAACTGTGGCCAAATAATCAATGGTGACTTTACGCTTCCTATAACATAAGGTCTTGTAATATAAGGCGGTGGAGTACCTTTTAATCCTTTATAACATTCTTCTATCCATTTAGCAAAACGGTAATGGTATATACTCATATAACCTATGCCCATGACATGTTCGTTTTTTAAAGTGGTTAATTGTCGGATCTTATTAATAAAAAAATCAACGGGCTCTGCTACAACAATAATAAATGCGTCGGATCTAATGGGTTGCATGGATGTAATAATTCCTTCTATTAACCGATCACTTTTATTCATCCACTATTAACCATAAAACCGTCAATAACAATAACATTATCATCAATATCACTTTTTTTGGTACCTATTTTATTTTTATTTTTAGTTTTATTTTTACCTTATCACATGGCTCATCTTCAAGTTGGGGAGCATTCACCGTTATAATAATCAAATTACTTCTACCAGCTTCTTTAAATGTAGCACCTCTTACCACTGTATCAAAGGAAGCACCATCAGCTAAATCCATCGTTTGTCCTTGAAGAATGTCAGTGCTCATATCAATCAGTAATATTTCCTTGATAGGATAATCATCTGTATTACATAATAACCCAAAGGCTATTGTGGCTCCAATAGATCCAGCTCCAACAATAGCTATGCTTTCTGTCATTTATTTATTTTATTATTTGTTGTTTCTTTAAAATAATAAAATATAACAAGGAAAATAAAAAAATAAACAAAAACCAAAATATGAAATGTATAAATAAAATAAAAAAGGATCAAAAATACAAATAAATATGTATATATTTATATTTTTTTTTAAAAATAAAATATCATTCTTTAGAAAACCATTGGTTTAAATTCAAATTTTATGATCAATGATTCAGCGAGTGAAAACATCAAATAAATCTAATACATTTTATAAAAAAAAAGTATATACATTAAAATCTTATATGATTAATGAAAATAAAATGAATGTAAATTATCTATATAAATATTTATTCATATATTTTATATCAATTGAATCGTTAATTAGTATTATATCTATTTAAATTATTGTTTTATTGTTTTTAAAAACGAAATAAAGCCGCTCGTTTTGAATAGCTAGTAATTCAAATATATTTATAATCACTAGAAAAAAAAAATAGAAAAATGTAGGTATGTACATACATATATTAGTTATATAGACAAGTTTAACCATTTACTTTTTTTTTTTTTTTTTTTTTTTCGAGGAAACAGGAAAATAGTAAAGGTTTCACCGTGAAAAAAAATTATAAATACGTGTTAATTTTTTTTTTTTAACCTTTTAAATATTTTTAATATATATTTTAATAATAATAAATTAATATGAAGTTATCGAATCTTGCCATTATAGCAAGCGTATATCTTGCCACAGTTCAAGCCATTCCAACAAATGATCAAACAAATGATAAAGATACTAAGAATAATAATTATATGTAAACAATATAAAAAATATTTGTTTTGAAAATCATTGTAATTAAATCTAAGGGACCATATGTATCTTTTAACATTTATTTTATCTTATTTTATTTATTTATTTATTAACCATTAAATAAACATTTTAAATATATTTTTATAGAATGAATTTACAACAACGCACCGGTAAAGTATTAAATACACCAGCAAGATTAAACCGAGCATTAGCAAAGTATGGAATTGAAGCTAATAATGAAAAATTAGGTGCATCTGCCACAATTGAATTGGATAGTGTTTATGTTGATGTTGAGGTAATAAATTATTATTTTTTAAAAAAAAGCCTACCTTTCCTTTTTTTAATTTTATTGCATTTAGTCTTTTTTTTTAAAAAAAAAATGATGATAATAATAATCTCTTTTGTCATGTTTTAATATTTAATCACATATATACCATCTCCTTTCTTCTTGTAGTATGTTGGTACTATAGGAGTTGGAACACCGCCACAACAATTTCAAATGGATTTTGACACCGGAAGTTCTGATATATGGATTCCAAGTAAAGGCTGCAATACATGTGGCCAACATACATTATTTGATCCCTCCGATTCTTCTACTTTTAAATTAGTCAATCAAACATGGTCATTAAGATATGGTGATGGGTCAGGTGTCATGGGCGTTACTGCTATTGATGCCGTTGTATTAGGTGATGTGGTCCATGATCATCAAACCATTGGTTTAGTTCAATTTGAATCGCCAGAATTTGCCCGTGATACTGCCTTAGATGGTATTTTTGGTTTAGGATTTCCTGCTCTATCTTATACTGGAAAACAATTGCCTATTACTCAAAGTTTACATGCTCAAGGTAAAATAGATGAAGCTGTTGTAGGTGTTTGGTTAGGTCGTGCTATCCATGGTGGTAAAGGTGAAGTGGTAAGTTTTATATTTATAGCTACCTATTTTTTTTTTTTTAATCAACCTTTTTTTCTTTTTTTTTATAACTGGCATTCATTAGAAATTTGGTGGCGTGAATCCAGCACATTTTGAAGGTGAATTAGAATATGTTCCATTATCTGCAAAGACCTACTGGCAAGTAAATTTTGATGGTATTATTATTGATAATAAACTTGTTTCCTCTACAAACAATCGTGCTATTATTGATACAGGTACCACATTAACCATTCTTCCACTCGATTTGGCCAAGGCCGTCCATTCCAAGATCCCAGGTGCTGAATATAGTGCTAATTTCGGTTGGCGAGTTCCATGTAATATCACTTCAGATGAAACAATTACGTTTGTTTTTGATGGCCACAAGTTCCCTTTAACTTTAAATCAATTGGTACGTGAAAGATCTTCCCCAACGGATCCTTCTTTATGCTATTCTGGTGTTGCTGGTGCCAACTCTCCATTTATCATTATTGGCGATACCTTTTTACGTAGTTATTATTCTGTCTATGATTATCAAAATGCTAGAGTTGGTTTTGCTCCTTCTCGTCCATAAATATATATGTATATATTGATTCATGTTAACACATTATTATTATTTCCCTCTTTTCTCTTTTAATTTCCCCATTCTCCTATACACTTATTCCTTATAAATTTGCTATTACAGATTTATTAATTTATTTTTATTCTTATTCTTATTATTATTATTTATAACTTTTTTTTTAAAAAAAAATCCAGTACAAATAAAAGGTTGTCAAAAAATTATATATTTTATTATTGCTTTATGGTGATTGATGGTAAACATATATATAAATGAAGCATTGTATTGTATATATATGAGCTGTATTATATTTACTAGTCCACTTTTTCCATTATTAACATATTTATCTACGCTTTCCACTTGTATTAGCTTTTTGTGCAGCTTTAATTTTATCTTTCACTGTCAATTCTTTTTTAGATTTAGTAGGAGTTGATGATTTTGCTGATGGTGATGAAGCTGTTATAACTTTGCCATATTTTTTTAATAATCGTTCTTCAATATTTTCCAATTCCCAAACATGTGGTGTAATTAAAACGTTTTCTTTTTCAGCTAAGAATAATTTCTTAAAATCTGGAGCTTGACCAGGTTGAGCTCCCATACCAGGCATCATACCAGGCATAGCACTCATAGCAGCCATATCAGCACCAGCAGCTAAAAAAAAAGTAAATTTTAAGAGATGATTATATTAAGAAATTATATATTATAATCGCGATAGTAATAAAAATAATATATGATTTCAAATATTACCATTATTATCACCAAGGATTAATGCAAAGACACTCCCAAGACCGAATAAATTTAAAAAGTACCAAGATAATGATGATACCCAAGTAACATCCATATCTCTTGTATCGATACCACTTTGTAACATGGATTTAAATCTTGGTGTTAAAGGAAAAGGTAATTTAACTATTTTTCAAAAAAAAAAAAAAAAAAAAAAAAAAAAAGCAAAGTAATTAAAATTAATTAAATAACACCAGCTTTTTTCTTTCTTTAAAGTAATAACTATTCTATTTATGTTTATATATATTATACTTACTAACAATAAATCCTTGAAAGAAAAAATTAATCCATCCCATGATTAACATTTGGGGAACCATATTAACCATTTGTTTCTTCATACCATCCATCATACCTTCCATCATTTCAGGATCCGTCATAGGATTGGGTCCAGATAATGGATTATTATCATTTGTTGCTTCAGGATTCTTTAAATATTTTCCACTTTCATAAGCTTGAGAAAGATAAGCTTTGCGACTAGCAAATGCATGAGATGGTATATTATTTCCAAAAGTTCTCAACCGCATACCACGTAATAATGCTTTACTATAAATACAAATTATATATATATATAAGAATATATCATTAATATTACTACCATATTACTTTTTAAAGATAAAGAAAACGAAACTATTCTTCAAGTAATGCAAATAAAACAGCCTCTATCCAATAAAAATATGGTAAATTCAATAAAACTTACGATTCCCTTATAGCTTTTAACTGAGGTTTTTTTGGGACACCAGTTAATAACATTGTGATATGATGCCTAAGTATACCAACTAACACCATGACTATCATAATAGGTATAAGCACCCAATCGCGAATAGCTAGATTATGATAAAAAATAAAAGAAAATATGTGGTAATAAAATAAATTAAAGAAAGAAAAAGAGTAAGTATATAAATCACTCATTATATAGATTAGCCATTACATTATTTTGTTTATAATATTGTTATTATTCCTTTACCTGGATCGAGAATCATCTGATGTCTGAATAATCATAAAGGAATACAAATAAAGAGGTAATGAAGTAAAAAAAAGTTATTAGCGATAATAAAAATATATAGTATAATCTAAATATATAATATTATAATATTTGTTAAAGAATAACAAAGATTTATGCATAGTTTAATAATAATAAGAAAAATACTAACTGTAGATACTTACGAATCAATCATATTATTGAGTTGATTATTTTAAACAGAAGAACGATTAAAAAAATAAAATTAATAAAAGAGAGAGGAAAAATTAAAAATAGTAGGGACTCCAAATTTGTGAAAAAAATCTGGATTTAAATTTTTTTCTCTGAGCAAAACAAAGTTCCATGCAAATTAACTTTTGCTTTATTATCATACACACGTACATATACATGAATAACTAATCTACCATTTACATCCTAATAGAAACCACTATACTAATTAAAATAAATGATATGCTAAAATAAATTTAAATCGCCAATTTTCATAAATAAATATTCAATTAAACCCATCGGCCCATCTGCATATAATGCTTGTATTTCGCATTTTTGATTCATATGGAGGATTTTACACAGTTCATCTCTAAATAAGAATAAAAATAGAGTAATATGTATCAATAATTTTTATTTATTTATATTATTTCATTTTATTTTTCGATATATTTTATTTATATATTATATATATTTACAAAAAAAAATTAGTATCTGAGTTTGGATCATTTTGTAATTGTTGAACAGCCCTGATCATTCTAAAACCTTTTTCACGATCTTTTTGTGTTAATGGTATATAGGCTCTTTCTGGAATTTTATATCTAAAATTATAGAAAAAAAACAAGAAAAAAAGTTAAAGGAAAAAGAGCAAAATAATACGAATATATTTATCTTTTTTTTCTGTATTCATATTTTATTATTGTTATTGTTGCCATTTGGAACTATACATTGATCGATCATCATATTTTAATCCAAGGTATTGAATCAACGGTATAGTTAAATTAACGGAATCAAATGATTGTGCCTAAAATAGCAACTTAATACTTTTAGTTTTTTTTTAAGTTTACAGAAATTTTATTTATTAATTTTTTTTAAGTCATAAGATGTATACATACCAAACTGCCCCATTTGTATACAGAAAAAATTTCTAAACCATAAGGATCGTTATCAAATAATCCAAGAATTGGCATTTTAGGATATCTTGTAGTTATATGTTTGATCATATGTCTCGTAGCTAAATCTGGATAACCACATCCCTATATATATTTATTAATTTATTAATATCATCATAATTATATTTATTTAATAAAACATGTAATAGTATAAAATAGAAAGAGTGGATATTACCGTTACTAAGATACATCTTTGGAACTGGCTTTGAACAAATCCTACTGAGACTAAATGTCTAAAGCTTGCCTAATTTTTTTAAAAAATAAATAAATATACGAGTGAGAATGGTATATATATATATATATATATATATATATAGAAAATCATTGTAATTCTTAGTAAAATGGAATTATAAAAGTTTTAATAATAATAAATAAATAAATTCATCATAACCTCTTTTTCAACAACGATTAATAGTTTAGCATAACTCTCCACATCTAATATTTGATTGATGGGAGGAATAAGTACACCTAAATCATCGTGATAGTCATAGACTTTTTCATTTATAGGAGCCATACAATCAATGACACGATAATTACGAAGAATAATATTGATAGAACCATAGATACGACCTTTACCAGAAGCACTCTATTGGTGAGATTAAAATAAAATAAATATAAAGAAAAATACTTTATTGATTAATGCACAAATACATATATACATACGTGCATATATATTTATGTATATATATATATATATAATATTGATAAATAAACTACTTAAACATATACTCACAATATTAAGACACGATCTTGGTACGTTAAAATGGCATGATATATCGTCAATAATCTATAAATATAAATTATAATAAATTTATACATAGTCTATTAATACATGATCCTTGTATAAATATAAATAAAAATAAGAAAAAGAGAAAAGAGGCGGCTATCCTTTATTTACTTACTCTATCAACAACTGGTTGCGTTTTAAACAACGGTATATCACGATAAAATACATCTCTTTTGGTCATTACAATATTTAATGCAAGTCCTTCATAAATTAATTCCAATATACGAATATACCTAGCTATAAATGATATATAGATACATATTTAAATCTTTTTTTTCTTTGCTATAAATTTATTATCCATTATTTGCTAATTATTATTTATTATTTATTTGTTAGTTTTAATCAAGTATTTACTTACCAAATGTTAATGCAGATTGACCATTAGCCAACGAGAGTAATTTTGCTCTTGGTTCAGGTAAATATTGATTTTCTCCAGCATCTTCATTATGTGTATTATTTGAACGTTGCCTATTAATATATTTAATAAATAAAGAAAATGAAATAAAAAGGTAAAGCCATCCACACGTTTATATTTTTATAATTTATAATAGATTTATTCACTTTTTAAATATATGATCTATTTTATTTTTGACATGCTTACGTTACACGCGATAGCACTGATAACTCTAAAGACTTCATTATAGATAAAGAGTCAAATAATTCCAAAATCATATTTTCAATCATTGACATAACTGACTCACTAAACCAACATAACATATATAGTATATTATTAATTAAATATAAAATAAATAATCATAAATATTAAGTTTAATAAAAATATATACGTATATTGTTACCGCGATTGAGGAATTGTTTGCTGACTACTGTTTTGTGAGCTAATATGTATAAGTTGTTGTTGTTGCGCATCAAAAGAAGAAGTAGAAGATGTAGCAACTTCGAATTCAAAAGGTAGAGATCTTTTAGAAGGTATTATATTAATAGATTCATATTGTGAATTAAATATGTCCATATAGTCGTCATCGCTAGGGACAATAGCTTCATCATTTAATAAATCTGTAAAATAAGATGAGCTCATTTTAAAAAGTACAATGTTATTATTGTTAAAAAAAAAAAGTGAGAGAGAGAAGGAGAGAAAAAAATTGGGCGTAATTAAAAAAATAATAAGTATTGAACAAAGAGTCTGTCGCATTAAATTTTTTTAACCCCAAAAAAGGAAATCATCTCCCATTCCTTTTAAAAAAATACTCTAGCTTCTTTTTATTTTATTAAATTAATTATAGGTAGATTTTACATACTTGATAATAAAGTTGTCATCTTACGTATTTGTTTATACTTGGATTTATTTTATTTTAAAATAAATACAGAGGAAAAACGATAATCCATTGAACGTACATATTTATTATTTTTTGGGAAAACAAATGATTTGTTTCCTGCTTGCAAATTGTTTTTTTTTCTTTTTATTGGTTAAAAAAAAAACCATTTTTAAAGTGACTAAAAAATAACTGAATAAAAACGAAAAAAAAGCATAGATAAATAAAAAAGGAAAACAGGGTTTTTAAAATCTGTTTTTTTTTCTATCTCAATTTTTTTTTTCTTCCTTTCTCTTTCTTTTATTTATTTGTTTTTCTTCCTTTTTTTGTTTTTTGCCCTTTCCTTTTTTTTCGTTACTTCTTTAAACTATAAATTTATCCAAACGTATAATCGTTATCAAATGTCATATTTAGTTAACAAGTAGGATTTTCTCATTTTTATTAAAACAATAATTAATATGAAACAATAGCCTTATTGTTTAGCTGATCTTTAACTTTTTTCCTTTTTTTATAGTAATACGGATGTAACGTTACATACAAATGATAATAGTAGCAATAGCAATGGTAGTTCAGCAGCTATGATTATTTCTTTTGAAGTAATTTTTTCAGTGGCGATTTTTGCAGTTGTAGCGATGTGTTATTTTTTAGGCATTAAAAAAAGAAATAAATTAAGAAAAGCTAAAATAGAACATTATGAAAATATGGTAGAAAGGGCGTTAACAAGACATGAACAGTTATTAACACGACGTCTTCATGAAAGTGATTCTTCAGCAACTGTTACTTCTACATCTACTTTTACAAACTCAAATATTAATAATGATCCTCCACCTTATTTCCCCCGTGCAAATGATCCAAATTGTCCTCAATTATTAGAAAAGGATGTTTCTCGTTTATCTCAAGCTTTATTAGCTATGCATTTAGCTCGTTCCTCGCCATCTACAAGTGCTTATCTACCTCCTAAATATAGTGAATCTTATCAAAATAATCATCAAAATAACTTGAATAATAATAATAATAATAATAATGATACACTTTTTAAGCCTCCCCCTCCTTTAATCACACGCACTTCTTCCATACCATCCATTAATCATACTATTGATGGTCTGAAGCATACTCAAAGATAAGCTTTTTTTTTTATTTTTTTAAAAAAAAATTTCATGATTTTATTTATTAGTGTATTATTTATTATATATTTAAGTTTATATGTATTTTTTATTACCTTTGATTTTATAAAAAAATAAAAAGTTTACAGCAAACAAGTTTATTTTTTTTAAAGAAAATTTTATTAATGAACCAAAGTAAGAGTCCCTTTTTAGGTTTTTCTTGTCCAATCTTTTTTTCTGCAGCTCTATTCATTGTCCTTTTTTTAATATATTTTACATTTCATATACTTATAAGGGGGAGGGTATTAACTGTTAAAAAATAATAATACCTGCAGTATTACATAATAAATCTTATTAAAAAAAATCCATATGTTTTCATATATAATAAGCTTATCAATTCTAAACTCTAACGGATTAATAACTTATTCAGTATATCTGCATACCTATTTTAATAAAATAACTGTGAATATTTGTTAAAAATCTAAAGATCAATTTTAAACAATATATATATTCGTTTAGCTTATTAAAGAAATAGATTAACTGTCACGAAATTTTAATAGAGTAATCATATACCGCCCCCTGTATATAGGTTATTTTTTGGAAAATGATCTTGAAAATTGTATTGTCAATTTGAAAACTAAAATAAAATTAAACGTGTACTTATTTCTTTATTAATAAAGTAATTGGTTTGAGCTTCTAATAGGTCAACGGCATGGCATTTATATATACATACAAAGTTTTATAAGTTTATCATATATTAACTGTTTAAACCGAAGATTCGTACTTTATACTAAATCTCTATTTATCCTTATCAGTAAGAAACCAATTGACTTGAAATTTTAATACATCAATAACATAGATGTATTTTATATTTAAGCCAAATTTTATAAAACTTTCTTCGATAATAACTGATTTATTTAAAGATTCATATTCGAGATAAATAAATGTTTATTTTGACATACGGTAAATCGAGTGATTTGATATTTTAATAGGATAGTGACATAATCATATTATATATAGGCAATTTTTTATACAATGAGCATGGGTGTGTGTAGATCATATTAAAATTTCTATATCAATTTAAATATTAATGATAAAAAGAAAATAGCACTCCCTCAAGTATCTATTTATTATTTTGTTTTTTTGTTTTAAAAAATTAGAATATAAAGTCAGTATAGATATAAGGTATAGAGGAATAAAATATATAGTTATTTATTAAGCATAAATTAAAAATTTGACATTTTGATTAATATTTAAAGCTAGTTTTTTTTTTCCATTCTTTTTTTTATTATTGTTTTCTACTTTATTTTTTTTAAATGATCATCCGTTAACTAAAAAAAAATGAAAAACTTTATTAAATATAATACAAATCGATAAGCAATTAAAATAACTTTGGTATTAAAAAAAAGAATATTATCTGCTTTTGAAGTGAACGCACAAAAGAGTTCTCTCTAAAATTAAAATGAGCAAGATCAGTATATAGTTTGGTAGGTTCAAAAAAACCCATAGATAATACCAAAAAAAAAGTCAAAGCAGGCTCAAAATATAACCATACCAACATCATACTTATAACAGTGAGATTAGATTAAGTTTTTAAGTGTTTTTTAAGATTAAAAGCAAGTTGATTATTTATAACAAAAATTTATATGAGCAAATCTTAAAAAACTTGATCTTTATAATAATTGTTGTTATTTTTTATTAGTTTATTTGGTAGATCAAGGCTAAGTTTTAAAGAGTCCTCAAGTAGAATATATGAGTGCTGAGAATGTTGATTACTAAGTAAAAAATTGCTGTAACTAATAGTTTTTTTATTAATCTTACTATTTTAAATGTTTCAAAATAAATATCGCCATAATGGTTATCACTAATTCTACTATGGAAGTATCGAATAATTATACAAATGCAAATGCTTTTTTTAGGAATCTTTTTTTATTTCATTAAGTAAAGCTGGTGATCGAAAATAAATATTTTAACTATTGATTTAATTATTGTTGCTATAATAAAAATACAGGAACTACATAAACTTATTTCTAGCCACTTATTTTTATATTTAATAATACTTGTATTCAAGCAATCATTAAATGCATATAATCTTTTTTTAAAAAACCCCGGCTATTTAAAATTCCGTGTTTTTAGGCATTGTGATTAAAAAACGCGGAGGTGGTTTTTTTTCTTTTATTTTTTTATTTTTTTATTTTTTTTCATTTTATATATATCTGTACATATATTCGTACATATAGTAATAAATAAACATGCCTGCTACAACATCTGTTTCAACTTCAACAACTGTAAATATTCATCCTTTAGTATTATTATCAGTTACTGATCATTACAATCGTGTCGCCAAAGATACAAAAAAACGTGTTGTTGGTGTACTCCTTGGTCAGCAAAAAGGAAAGATTGTCAACGTTGCTAATAGCTTTGCTGGTAAATATTCTTTTATAATTTTTACCTTATAGCAATAATTTATTAGTATTGTTATTGATTATTATTATAATTTTATTTTATTATATTATATTATATTATATTATATTATAAATGTAATAGTTCCTTTCGAAGAAGATGAAAAAGATCCTTCCGTATGGTTTTTGGATCACAATTACGTAGAAGCTATGAACGACATGTTTAAAAAAGTCAATGGTAAATACAAATAAAAAACAAGTAAATACGAACAATTAAATACAAGTAATATAAATAAGTATTAATGAGGTACCGTCTTTTTTATTTTATCTTATTATTAATACTATGTGTATATGTAAAAAGCTAAAGAAAAGATGATTGGTTGGTATCATAGTGGTCCAAAGTTACGCTCTAGTGATTTAGAAATTAATGAGCTCTTCAAAAGATACACTTCAAATCCTGTGTTAGTAATTGTTGATGTTAAACCTAAGGATGTGGAAATACCTACTGATGCTTATTTTTCGATTGAAGAAATTAAAGATGTAAGTTTATAATCATATATATATATATATATATTTAAATGTTAAAGATGAATGGAGTAAATAAAAGAAAATAAAAAATAACAAATACCATTTTCATTTTCGTATTCATTATTATTTTTATATTTATAATACATATTAGGACGGCACAGCAACTACAAAGACCTTTTTAAATGTAACATCAGAAATAGTCGCCGAAGAAGCTGAAGAAATTGGAGTAGAGCATTTATTAAGAGATATAAAAGACAATGCAGTTGGATCATTATCAACCCGCATTAATGGGCAATTAAACTCATTATCAGGATTAAAAGGTAGATTAGAAGAAATCAGGGATTATTTACAGAAAGTGGTTAGTGGACAACTACCAGTAAACCATCAAATTATTTACAATTTGCAGGATATTTTCAACTTATTACCCAATTTGGAATCAAAGTATATGGTACAAGCTTTTAGTACAAAGACTAATGATCAACTTTTATTAATGTATCTTTCAAGTCTTATCCGTGCCATTATTGCATTGCATAACTTAATTGATAATAAAATCGATAATTTGAATGAAGAAAGGACCACAACAAACGATACAGTCACCAATACTATTGAAGAAGATGTAAAAGATACAGCTTTAAGTTCTCCATCTTCGGAATCAAAAAAAGATGAAAAGGATAAGCAATAGTTATTACTATTGTTTCTATTTTTATAAAGCATAAAGCATAAATCATTACAATTATATATATATGAATTAAAAAATAAACAAGTATAATGGTGGGATGTATATTGTTCTTTTATTTCATTATGATTAAAATGTATAAAAAACTGATTATAATCATGGGTTTTGAAAATAATTCATGAACCTTTTTTAAAAAAAATTATTCATACGTATGTGTTTCAATATAATTAAAATTTTCATGATCATAAAACTATTATTAATCTACTTGGTATCGTAAGGAGCGAATCACGATTGGTTGTCAATGCTCTACTTTATATGGAAATAAGTATACGTGTTTCCTTTTTATTTAAGTTTTATCATTTTTCGAAGTATTATAAATATTTAACAACTCATCTGTGATAATATAATCATATAATATTACTGTGTAGCATTATAATATATGTAAAGATAAATAAAAGCAATGCATATGATTTTTTTATTTTACTATATATTTATATATTGATATATTTGGCTATGGTCATTTTACAAGTTGTAAAAATTTTTTCCATACATTTAAACTCAATCGGGTTCTATTTAATTCCTTACAATTCCATTGCACTTAAAAAAATTGTGGATGACTCAAAAAAAACTCGGAAGGACGGAAATTGAAATTTATTGTTAAATTTTTAAATTTTTTTCTCGTATTTTGTTCCTCTTTCACTTTTCTTTACAAACCAAATTAAAAAAGATTTAAGAATTTTTTTTTAAAAAGAAGATATTGCTTGTCGTTATTCTTTTTTTTATTATTTATTTCTTAAATACCTTTTTGTTTTATATAATAATATTCTTTCTTTATATTCTTTATTAAAAAAAAGAAAACCATTATATTTATTTTTGCTACTTTGATCTCAAATTAAAACACTTACTCTTCACCAAAGATGTATGGAGCTAAAGGTGCTACAGTCTTAAATACAGTTGCTAGACAAGGAGCCCTTTCTAAGCAACTGACTACTTTACATGCAGCAAATAAAACTTCAGCTTTTATTAGTACTTTTCCAGCAAGATCAGGAAAATTATATACCACCTCTCGTACTTTAAATAATAATGACAACAACAACAACAATAACAAAAACAACAACAAAAACAATAATGAATTTTTTCATGGTAATTCATTCGCTCCTCTTTCTCGTACAGCTAATTGGACAACCACTAAATACTCCATCAAAAACAATATTGTTAGACAGCATGTTCGCTTCAATGCTTCAGTAGCTCATAAATCTCAATCCACTATTGAAGCCGCCTTGACCCCTGAACTTATAGAAGAACCTAATGCTCGGATTTTAGAACTTGCAAGAATTAAAAATCATTCCGCTGTAGTGGAAGAATTTATGGCAAGTAAAAAAATTGATAAACCTCTATCAACTCAAACCTATCAAGCTGTTATCGAATCGTATGGTACTTTACAAAAGAAAAATCAGCCTTTAACTGATATGATGAATGTATATAATGATATGATTAACCATGGTATTCGTCCTACTTCTGAAACCTATGCTATTTTGATCAAAAATTTATGTGCAAGAGATTCTGAAGTGAATCGTGCTTCTAATGTACTTCGTCGTCAAATGGATATTAATTCAGCTGCTAGTGAAAATCAAGTTGCTCTTACTTCTACTACTGTGAATTCTCTTAATAAAGCTGGTAAGTCTTGATCTTATTTAATCATATTAAAAATAAAGAGTGAAAAAAAAAAAAAATAAAAAAAAAATGATATGATTTTTTATATAAAAAAAATTAATAAATATAACTCTAATTCTAATTTTAATGTTAATTCTAATTTGTTTATTTTTATTTTAATTACTTTTTAATAGGATCAAATCTTCAAGCATTAGAATCTGAAAGAAATTTACAAAAGGCTATTGCAGTATTTGAACATGCTGTACAAGAAAAATCAACACAAGCTTTTGATTTAGAATTATATAATAATCTTTTACGTGGACTTTCTTATGTTGGTAATACTCAAGATGGATTGTTTATTTATGAACAATTGGAAAATGCTCGTCTCCGTCCTAATGAAACAACCTTTGCCATGTTGATGTCTATGTTTGGTACTGCTGGTGATTTGAAATCAGTAGGTGAGTGTTTCAAAGAGTACAAATCCATTCATCGTGCTCTTCCACAACACGATCCTAGTTATGTTTATAACGCTCTTGTATTTGCTCATGTTAATGCTGGTGATCTCAATGGTGCTCTTAAAATTATTGAACAAACTATGGTCAAGGATAAAGTACCCATTACAATTTCTCCTTATAATCGAATTTTTTACCGTGCCTGCTTGGATGGTAATATGGAATTAGTGACCGAACTTTTGGAAAAACTCAAAACAAATGAACAATTACCTAATCCTGATGCAAATACCTATGGTTTACTTTTATCAACTTATAGTAAAATGATGAATTTGGATAAAGCAAATGAAGCATATAAGGAATTATTAAATTTGAATTTGAATCGTCAATATGGCCATATATCTGAATATGTGAATGCTTGTATTGCCGCCAACCAAAAGGATTATGCTTTGGATGTAATGCGACAAATGACCACTCATGGACTTGAATTGGATGCCAACCTTTGTTGTAAAATTGTCAATGCTTATGTTGAATCTGGTGATTACATTAAATCTGCTGATGTTGTGAAAGAAGTGATTCAATTACACGGAAAGTCTAATTTCATCAACCATAATTCACCTTTAGTCACCACTGCATTTACGATTGCCGACCGATCCAACCATTTAGTTTCATCTTTAGATATTTTACGTGTTCTTAATAATTATTCTATACGATTACCACCTAAATTATCTACCACCATTCTTGATTTGTATGAAAAAACAAAGAAGGATTCTATTACTTGGAAGGAATTTATCGATTATTCTAATACTCGCACTTATTTTACATTATATGAAGCAGCTTTCAAAGCACCTTTATCAGCAGATCAATTCAGTAAACTTGCCTTTGAACTTTTAGAAGATATGCACCAGCATAATATTGGTAGCAATTCTAGTATTTATATTCGTGTTTATACTCGTATGGGTAAACTTGGCCGTCCACAAGATGAAGCTAAATGGAAACAATTATTTACCAGCTATTATCCTGCTATTCAAGAACAATTAGACCAATTACCATCAACAACAAATCATTCGGAAAAGGAATCAAAGGGTAATAATGATAATAATAACGATTTTGCTGCAAGAGATCTTCTCTCTGGTGAAGCTTTAGGCGCTGCTCTTCATGGTCAATTTGACAAAGCCATTGCAATTATGAAAGAAAAAATTATTGAAAAAGGAATGGTACCAACACCCGAAGCTGTGCGTGACATGATCCAATCTGCCAATAAATTAGGAAAGTTGGATGTCACCACTGCCATTTATAACTTAGTCAATAAGCCTTTCCAACAATTAGAAGCAGGACAACGCCATCATGCCCTTCATATTTTAAACAATAATATGTTAATTGCTCATGCCCGTCAATCGGACTTGGCTACAGCTAAAGTGTTTTATGATAAACTTCGTGCAAGTGGTACCTACCCTGATGCAGATGCTTATGCCTGTCTTTTAACATGTGCTGTCAATGATACAACAGATGAATCCTTGGATGCTATGGTGATTTATGAAGAAGCAAAAAGACATGATGTCAAACCTACAGTTTATTTTTATAATGTAATTATTTCTCAATTAGCCAAATGTCGTAAATTGGAACCTGCCTTATTATTATTTAATGAAATGCAAGAACTTGGTATTTCCCCCAACACAGTTACATATTCCTCTGTCATCTCTGCATGTATTCGTTGTTCCTCTGAACATCGTGCTGTTCATTACTTTAATGAAATGACTCAATCACCAAGATATCAACCTCGTATTGGTGTATATAATTCAATGATACAATATTACGTACAACAAAAGAACGATCGAGAAAAGGCTTTGGAATATTATTATAAATTGAAAAAAGCAAATGTGAAACCTTCAGCACATACTTATAAATTATTAATTGAAGCTTATGCCAACATCACACCTTACGATATGATCACCAGCCATGGATTATTAGCGGAAATGAAAAAGAAACATAATATTGAACCCACCCCCACTCACTATGCTACTTTAATTCGATCTTATGGTTGTCTTCATCGTGATGTGAAATCAGCACAAGCAGTTTATAATGAAATGAATAAAGCTCGTGTTGAAGCCAATGAATTAGTCTATCAAGCCTTATTAGATACCTATATAGAAAATTCACAAATGAAAGATGCTGAAAAACTTTATCAAGATATGTTATCCTCTTCCAAGATTACTTCCTCTCCTTATATTGAAAATTTGTTTATTCGTGGCTATGGTAATGAAAATCAAGTAGAAAAGGCTGAACAAGTTTTCCATCAAAGAATGACTAATGAAAAAACTAATCAAAATGATATCGTACGGGAACCAAGTACTTATGAAGCAATGGTAAAAGTTTACGTTGATCATGATCAATTGGATAAAGCAAGAGAAGTATTAAACTTGATGAAATTACGTGATTTCCCCGCAAAAGTTGTCGAAGGTGTTGCTTCACTTATTGAATAATCTTACTATTTATATATAATTTCTTATTTTTTTCATTCTGTCATTTCCTTTTTATTTATTTATTTATTTTAAATGTGAATATATATTTTATTTTTATCTTTACAACTTTTTATTATTATAATTAGCTTTATATTTGTATATGTGTATTTTTTTTATTCTTTACTTTTTTAGTTTTTGCTTTTATTATAAATACTTATTTAACTCATTTTATCATTATCATTACTATTATTATTACTATAGAAAATAAAAAACATAAATAAAAATAATACCAAACATATTAAAAAATAAAACGTATCAAATAGGTTAATAAAAATGTGTAACAAAAAAAAAAAGAAAATTAAATTTAGGATTGTCCAACCAGGAATCGGCAATTAGCGAACAATAAAAAAACTGAATTGCATCCGAAACATCCCATACTTTATACTATTATTATAATTATGTCAATATGTAGGTAATGAATTAGAAAAAAAAATTATCATTTTTTATATGCGGCATTAAATAACTTGTTATGTATTCTTCTCCTATTATTTGTTATGTTTATCATAATGAAATCCTAATTTCTTTTTTTTTTTTAAAAAAAAACATCCCCAATATTTAATATATCGCCATTAAATGTCGATCTTTTTTATATTATTTGTTGTTAAAAAATTTATGAGCGATCAAAAAAACACCTCAACATAGGGTTTATCTGGAACATACATATATATTAATATATACATATTAAATACCTCATTTGTGCTTATACTTTTTTTTTTGGCTCAATACATGAGAGATTATATAATGGAAAAGGAAAGGAAAAAAATGATGAACCGGGGTTTCTCATTAAAATATAAAGATATAATTAATTATAACAATGAAATAGTAATTACATCATAATAAAAAGAAAAAAAGCGAAAGGTTTAAAAGATATTAGGAAAATATTAAGTTTGTCTCATGAGAGAGAGAGAGAGAGAGAGAAAGAGAGTAGGATCAATATGAATTCATCTTATCTATTATATTTTTATATGATAATCAATATTTTATATAGGCGTATACTTTCACATGATTGGCCTAACAAGAGGCTTTATCTTATCACTCATTTCCGATTATTACCTCTTTTGAAAAATTATATCTATCATCAACTAGAGATGCTATTTTTGATTTTATTTTTCAACTCCCCTTTTTTTTTATTATTTTTTGTTTTTTCTTTCCTGTAATATTTTTTTTTTTACTCTCTCTCTTTTTATTTTCATTTTTTCCTATTCATATTTATATATTATATATCCTCAACAATACCATTTCAATATTAATAATAATATTTTAATAATTTATCAATACTTTATTTACTAAAGTTACTATATATTTATTGAGTTTAAAATAATATGTCACCTTCTTTTGTAATATTTTCTGGTGGATCAGCTTGTAATCATATTGCCAATGCTTTTCATATAGTTGGTAATCAAGACGCTAGTTATGTATTAGGTATATCAGATAATGGTGGTTCAACTGTAAGTAGAAATTATTTTAAAACATAAATAAATTATAGTAATAGAAGGAAATAAAAAATAAAAATCCATACTATATTTAAAGTTTATTTAACTAACCATATATGATTTATCTCTCTGTATTTTTTTTTTTTTATGATTTTCCTATTTTGTAGAGTGAAATTTTAAGGGTATTAGGAGGACCAAGTATTGGCGATTTACGGTCAAGATTAACTCGATTAATAGATATTGTTGAACCTAATCCTTCTGAAGAAAGAGTAGCCATTAAAGAATTACTAAGTTATCGATTATCTAATGATCCTGAACAAGTAAAAGATGAATGGGCTTCTATTGTTGAAGGTCGATCAAGGTGAATAACTTTAATAATAATAGAAAATCAAAAGATTATATATATATATATATATATATGCAATCATCTTATTAATATATATTCTCTTTTCTTGTTTTTCTTGTTTTTTCTTTTTCTTTTTCTTTTAGTTTATGGAAAAAAATACCGGCCGAAAAAAAGGAAACTATTCGTGGATTTTTAACAAATTTTAATGGAGAAATTTTAAAAAGGGCACATAAACGATTTAATTTTTGTAATGGTAGTATTGGAAATTTCTTTTTAACTGGAGCAAGGCAATTTTTTGGGTCCTTAGAAGCGGCTTTATTTTTATTTGCTGCCATTACTGGTATCGATGAACCTACCAAAGTAATTCCTGTGATCAATACAAACCAAATGGCTACTATTGCGGCTCAATTAGAAAATGGAGAAATTATTATTGGTCAATGTGAAATTAGTCACCCATCCTCATCTCCAAATCAAGAAAAAAATATGTTGCCTCATATGATCAACCCTATTGATGCTTTTATGCCTTTTAATGATGAACATCCAACAACACCATTTGATTCTTTAGATCACCACCACGATAATGATAATGATGCCATGATGTTGATGACGACAGATAAAAGATCTGCATTTTTTAATAATAATGACCAACATCATCAACAAAATGATATGGATTTATGCCATAGTTATCATAGTACAAGCAGTAGCAATTTATTTTTTGATAAAAATGCCGACCATCAACAACAATTATCTTCACCTATTAAACGAATCTATTATATTAATGAATATGGCCAAGAAATATACCCCATTCCTAATCCCAAAGTCATTACTCAATTATCAACAAAAAACTCTTTAATCTATTCTATTGGTTCTTTATATACATCCATTGTTCCTTCTTTAATTTTAAGAAATGTTGGTAATGCCATTGCTCAATCTCAATCTTTACGTTATAAAGTATTACTTTTAAATGGCTCCAACGATAGAGAAACCCATGGTTATACAGCAATGGACTTTATTTTAACAATTACAAGTGCATTAAATGAAAGTCAACGTATCGACTGTAGAAGAGCTTTTTATGAGACCAATTTAACCCAAAAAATATCTACCTCTCCTTCTTCTTTATCATATCATCATTCACTCTCTCTCCATCATCCATACCATCATCCTCATCATTATATTCCTAATAATAACCATACATATAACTATAATAATAATAAATCAAGATATAGTATAGACAGCGGCTATGCTTCTTTCTCAAGCTCTCCAACTCATCTTTATCCACCATTCCCTGATCACTTATTTAATCCCTCTCCACCTTCTTCTTTTATTACTCATTTGATTTATTTAGACAATGGGGAAATTCCTGTAGATACAATTGCTATTGAAAAATTGGGTATTCAATGTATAAAACTAAATGGCTCTGTTTGTCCTTCTACTGGAAAAGGTGTTTATGATGACAAGGCTTTAACTATTACTTTACGTGATCTTTGTATATAATTTTTATTTCTTTTTTTTACTTCTATTATTATTATTATCATTAATTTTTATTATTATTACTATTATTATTATTCCTATTTTTAATTCATTGTATATTTTTTTATTCTTTATTAAAAAAAAAGTATTTTAACTTTATATTTAGACTTCACTTTTTTTTTTCTTATACCATTCATGGTAATAATAATAATAATCTTAATAATAATGGTCATATATATCTGAAATAAATAACTTGTATCCAAAGAATTATTCAAATATAAAGAGTTTATTAGGCAAACACTAATTTCTTAAAAATTATAAAAAGAAATTTACAATATATTTTTTTTCCCTTCAATTTTTGTTTTCTTAGGTTTAAATTCAAAAAGAAAATTAGAATTCAAGTGTTTTAAATAAAATAACAAAATTACTATTAAGTAGATAATAAAGTAAAGAAAAGATAAAATATAAAATAAAAAGGTATGCTGAAAAAAAAAAAAAGAGATTGTGCAAGGATTACAAAATAGTATATGTTTATATGGAATATTTTTTTTTTTTTTTACTGTTATTCTTATATACTCTATTTCTTCTTTTTGCATTTAACTGAAATGGTAAAAACTAAATAACATTATTTTTTTTTTAAAGATATACATTTAAAAAAAAATGAAAAAGAATAACGTTATTTTATATAAAAGCATTATCAACCATTAAAAATAAAATGTTAAAGAATAGTTTATATATTAAAAAAAAATGAAATAAATATAAAATAATCAATATTTTAAAAGAAACGTAAATATAAAAATAATAAACATTACAAGATATTACAAATAAAATATAAATAAGTACATCTTAGATATACTTATATTCTAATTAAGTATGTAATAAGTAAATAAAATACATATAATAAAGAAGAAGAAAGAGTAATAAATAAAAGAAAGAAGAGAGAAAGAAGGAAAAATAAAATAGAGAGAATGAAAAAAGATAAAAAGAGAAAGAATGAAAAAAGAAAAAAAGAGAAAGAAAGAATAAGATAAAGAGAAAAGAATAAAGAATAATAGAAAGAATAAAGAAAGGGAAAGAGTAAAGAAAGAAGAGTAAAGAGAAAAGATAAAGAATATAAAAAAAAAAATAAGAATGAAAGAGAAATATTGAAATAAAACAGAAAGATAAAATAAGTAATAAATAATAATAAATTTAAATAGTAAGTAATAAAGTAGTAATAGTAATAAAATAAATATTAATATATAGTAATTAAGAAATAAAAAATAAAAATAAATAAATATTTTACTATTTATTAATTAAACCACTACCCTACATCATCATTTTGAAAATAATAAAATAATGATTACCAGCTTATGAAGTAGTTTAAGAAGGTTGGGGTGCACCAGAAGGAGGAGGGGTTTGAGGTTCGGTTGGTTTATTTTCGGGAGCTTCAGTAGGTTTATTTTCTGGAGGTTGAGTTGGTTTATTTTCTGGTGTTTCAGCGGGTTTATTTTCTGAAGGTGTAGGTTGAGCAGCAGTAGTTGTAGTAGTAGTAGTAGGTCTAGGGAAAAGAGCGTCAGCGAGTGGATTACCTTTGGGAATAATGCCTTCAAGTTGATCCATAATTTGTTTTGCTTTATTATCATCTCCTTTGCTAAGTATTTTAGGTAAACCACCAAGAGGAATTGAAGCAATACCTAAATCGAATTCCATTTCAGTAGGTACATTATTAGCAACATAACCAAAAGTAGCTTGGTATCCACCTGGTCCACCAACAAGAGCAGTGATTTGATTTTGTAAGTTCAAATTCTTATTAGGAGCAAATAAGTATTCACCTAATTCAACAAGTCCAGCCTTAACGTCAACAGTCCATGCATCACAAACAACAGTACCACCAGCAGGACAAGTACAAGGTTTATCAATACCATTAATTTCACCAATAGTAATCAATTTAGAAGCACCTTGCCAAGTAGCAACAGCTTTAAGACCAATCAATTGATAATCAGCCTTAAGAGGATTAGAAAGAGTTACAACTGATCTAGCCTTATTATTAGCAAGTTCTTCAAGATTAATTACAACCTTGACATGGGATACTAACTGAGCATTAATACCTTTCATAGTAGTAGCAAGATTAACAGTTTGGAAGGCATTCTTTAATGGTTCAATAGCGGTGGAAGTTTCAGTTCCAACAATATTAAGAGGTACTTGAGCACCAGTTAAGTAACCAGCGAATACTTGACCAATTAATTCAGTAGGACCAGCAAGACGGAATTCAGAAGTATATTGATTTACACCAGGTTTGATGATAGTATCTTTAATGAAGGCTTGACCAATAACATAACCATGAGCCTTAGCAGAGAAGTTGATATCACCAACAGTGATTGTGATTTGAGAAGGATTGGTGAGAGCAATAGTTAATGTGATAATAGCATAATCCTTAGTACCACCAGTAACTTCAAGAGAAAGAATATCAACCTTTCCACCAAAGTTGGCGAAACCTAAAAATTAAAATTATATTAAAAAAGAAAAAAAAATAAACATTCATTTGCATTTGACATTTTACTTTTTTTTTTTTAAAAAAAAAAAAAAGATCACAAAAAAATATATAGTAAAAAACTTACCAGCCAAAGAAGTAGTAACATCAAAGGTAACACCATCAAGTTGAATATCACCAATAGCAGTATGAGCAAGAGCATTAGAAGATCCAGAAAGTGCAAAGCTACCATTAGCTGATTTAGTGAGAGCAGTTAAGAAACCAGCGAATAATTGGTGAGCATCATCAGCAACCTTGAAGGGGATATTTGAGAATTGAGTCTTAACAATGCCATTAGCATCAGTAGTAGCCTTTGAAGTAGGAACAGAAAGATGGGCCATCTTGTGACCAGCAACACCAGCATCTACTTCCATACTTAACTCAGAAACACCAAGAGGGAAACCGAATGGATTCTTAAGTTGAGCTTGAACTTCTTGACTGCTAGTAGGGGGAGCATAAGGATCCTTAGTGAAATCTAATTGCATGTTCATCATAGTAATAGAAGGGATCAAAGTAGGAGGTACCTTAGGTCCAGGTAAAATAACATTTTCAATCTTAAGAGTCTTGAAAGCATTAGTTAACCATTCAACTTGACCAGTAGGTCCAGTAGCATAATCACCATTAACTGAAAGAATAGAATCTTTAGCAGCTAAATAAGCCTTGAATACTTCAGTGACCATTTCTAAACCATGTTTAGTATTTTGAGGAATCATACGACCCTTCATTTGAATCTTTGATGGTGAGAGAGGTGCAAAGTTAGCAGGAGAAGCAGCAAGAGGTCCAACCAATACATCTTTATAATAACTGTTGAAAGCAGCAGATCCAAGTGAGAAACCAACTTGAGAAGGATTGACAATAGTAGTATCAGCAATAAGAGTAATACCACCAGCAGGGTCATTAGCAGGTAAGTTGAAGGAATTAATTGTAACAGCACCCTTGAATCCATTACAACCTTTAATAGTAACGAATTTTTGCATTTTAATGTTAGTGAAAGTGAATCCAAGAGCATTAACGTTGACATTATCAGTTGAAATTTCCCAAACAAAGTTTTCATTATTGATCATATATGCAGCAAATTCTTCCATGGCCTTTTGGTCAGTGACGACAAAGTTGGATGGTACATCAAATTGAGCACCTTGACCACCAACAGCTTGAACAGGAGGCATAGTAGCTGTACCAATAGTCTTACCACCCCATCTAACAGTTAAAGGAGCAGGGAATGAAATAGTAGCATCCATAGGTCCAGTGTTAGTAATAGAACCTTTCATTTGAACCTTAGCATTATTGTTAGTAGGATCAGATAAAACTAAAGTATCGAATCCGAGTTTAGCTCCATTTACAATTTGTTGTACAATAGGTTGACCAACAATAGGAATTAAACGAGTAACAGTTTCATCAGATTTAATTTGAACAGCATTTTGAGAGAAAGCTAAATCATTTACATATTCACCAACAACAAGAGTAGATTCTAATTGTAAATCAGCCTTAAGAGCAGTCATAGCTTGCATAACATATTTGGAAATATCAAATCCTTTGAATAATTCAGGTGTAGGTTCAACACTTTCTTGTCCTTGAATATGGAAACCACCCATACCAAGTAAACCATCTAAAGCTCTAGTATCTAATTTAGCATCTACAGCAAGGTCACGCATTAAAAGAGCAACAGCAGCAGGTTCTAAATTCATTTGCATATTTAATTGAGGAGAAGGAGTAGTAGCATGACCACCAATAACGTAAGGATTGTTACCGATATCTTGATCAATGTTACCAACAGGCATACCTTTATAAGTAGCAGCAGATTTAACTTTAGTAATGGCTAAACCAGCAGTGAAAGGATTGGCAATGGTGACGGCAACATTAACAATGCTAGTTTGGATTACATCAGTAGGAACAGTTAAAGCAGCAAATTGAATTAAAGGAGCTTTAAGACCAGGAAGAGTAGTATCGATCTTTACAACACTAAGAGCCTTTTGAAGAGAAGCAATAGCAGTTGATTTATCAAAACCACCAATTGAAGTAGAACCATCCTTACCCATAACAAAAGTACTAAGCATGTTTTGACCATCAGTAGATGATTTGGGATCAAAGTTGGCCTTGGCAATTACATTATTTTCACCACGTTGAAGAGTTAAGTTGGCTAAAGTAACAGTACCAACTTGAGAAGCACCAGCAAACATGTTGAAAACAACATCACCAACAGACATACTGAAATCAGAAGGATTACCCATAGATACACCAATATCAAGTTGGAGAGCTTCTTTAGTACCACCAGTCATATCAACACTCTTAATAACAGTAGGAGTGCTATTTAAAAATTGTAAACCATGAAGAGAAGTAGGAACAGTGAAAGTAATACCACCAAGGGTAAGTTCACCGATAGGTGTACGTGTCTTTGTTGTAGCAAGACCATTAACACCAAAAGTATATAAATTAGAAGCAGTTAAATCATAAGTATAAGAATCAAAGGCTTCATTTTTACCAGGTAAAGTAGTTAAACTTGCTTGATTGATAGCAAATTGAAGTTTACCAGCTTTTTGGTCACTTTGAGTATTAGTCCAAGGTACAATTAATTCAGAAAAGTTACCAGTAGAGTTGGTGAACATGGTGATATTTTGAGTAGCTTGAGTAATATTAAGAGAGAAACCAAATGGAATACTAAAGTCAGCAATAACGTTAGGGGCAGAGATAGTAGGAGCATAAGCATTGTTAGCATCAAACTTAAGATCAAGATAACCCATACTAACAGCATTAATAATCTTTAAGGGACCACCTTGGTTAGCAAGACCAACGTTGAGTTGTAAAGATTTAAAGGCTTCAGATAACCAGCCAATTTGGGTTTGACCATCAGGAGCAGCAAAAATACCTGTAGCAGAGGTTTTAGCGGTGCCACCAGAAACATAAGTAGAGAACATTTGTCCAACCTTTTCTAAATCGGCAGTGTTATTAAGAGGTTTAATGGTACCTTTAAGATTGACTGTATTGTCACCTTTTTTAAGTTGAACACCTTGTCCAGTAACTTGACCAAGGTTAACACCTTCATAACCAATTTGTAAAGCAATAGTTCCAAGATCAATAGAAATAGGGGAAGGACTGTTCATAACAGTACCAAGTTCAACAACAATACCACCAGTAGGATCATCAGAAGGAAGTTGGAAGTTTGTAATCTTTACATCCTTAAATCCTCCCATACCTTTACATAGCGATAAGATGGCATTTCCAAGTAAAAATATAAAATAAAGATTAATAAAAGAGGATCGATTAATATAATTGAATAATAACTTTTTTTTTTTGGGAAAAAAAAAAAAAAAAAGGAAAGAGCGCGAAAAAAATTGAACAATAATTTATTAAAGTTTTAAAATCCCGCTGTTTCGAAATTTTATAAACTAGCTTACCTGGAACAGAGATTTTCTTATCCAAATTAACAGTGGCAGTTCTATATTATTCATTTATATATAAATGAATAAATAAATGAATAAATAAATAAATTAAAATAAATATACTTACCTTTGAATTTTTTTTTTGTTTTTTTTAAATAAGTGATCATTATATTTTTTTTTTCTTTATTACCTTGATAAAGCAGTAACATCTAATTTTCCTTTAAGAACCCAATCAAAATTATCAAATGCCAACATATCTTTGGAGAAAGCAGCAAAGAAATTAGGATCTTCAATAATAAAAGGAGTATCAGCTACCAAGTTACCTTTACCACCACCAATATCAGTATTAGGTAAAGTGATTTTTCCAAGTAAAGTATCATTATAATAAACAACAATAGGATTATGGAAGGAAATGGTAGCATGGAAAGGACCAGTGTTGGAAAGAGCACTATCCATCTTCATAAAGAATTGCTTTTGAATATCAAAATCACGCTTAGCATTTTGTTGAGGTTGGGGGTCTTTAAAGGTAATTTCAGCAGCATTCAAACTGATTTGGGATTGATTCATTAAAGATTGAGCAATCATAGGGAAGAAGACAAACACAATTAAACATACAACGACAACAATAAGAATAGCAGTGATAATACCACATGGAATTAAGTATTTTTTGTTTTTATAAAACTTCTTTTTTTGTGGTGGTGGTGGTTTTTCTGAGTATTCTTCCATTAAATCATCATTGACACTACGTTCTCGTGCATTGTGATAATATTCATCTTGAGCACTCATAGCGATACCATCGCTACCATGGTGAGGTGCAGACATTTAAAATAAAATAAAAAAAGATTTTAGCAGTTATATACGTTAAAATAAAAAAAGAGTGGAGAAAATGAACGAATTTAAAAAAATATATATATTTTTTTTTTAAAAAAAAAAAGTTTATATATTTAAATTAAAAAAAAGAATGGAATATAAATATATGTATACTAATATAATACAATAAAATATATATAATAAAAAGAGGTAAAGAAAAAAGAAAAGAAGAACTAAAAATCAATCTTTCGCCCGCTTTTTATATGAAAAAAAAGAAAATATCGTTGAAAGTCCGAATTTTCTCATCTGTGTACAGTTTATAAAGGTTATACATATATATATATATTTTTACAACTATAAAAAGCAATGGTAGAAGTGCTTTCTTTTCTTTTTTTTAAGGGCGTACAGAATGTGAAATGCTCAGACTCGGTATAACTCTTCTAATTCATGTCAAGTTGTATTAAACAGCTAACTGCGTAAAAAAAGGCTTTCAGATTTTTTGTTATGACAACAAAAAGTTGATCTGAAAAAAAAAAAAAAAATATTTCTTATAAAACACACATTTACTTAACTATTACTCTTTTTAAAAACAGTTTTTTTTTTTTATTTTTTTTTTTTCCAAATTAAAGTAATAATAATAATAATAATAATAATAATAATTGTAATGATAATAATAATAATAAAAATAAAAATAATAATAATAATAAGAATAACAATAAAATAAAAAATCGGACGAGGTTCATTGAAGTACATATTTCTTTTTTTAACTTTTTTTTTTAAATTTAAAAAAGTTCCAAGATTCCCAACTTTATTCCTTTAATACGTATCGTTTATTAGGATTGTTTTTATTTATTTTTCTCGAAAAAAAAAGTTTATATTTTTTTTTAAAAAATAAATACCTATACATATTGGAAAGGATATCTTATAAAAAAAATCTGCTCATTAATTAAATAATTCATCACTTCGTTTTTTTATGATTGATTTTTATTTTTATTAAGATGATTATAAATAAAAATAAGGTAAATAAAAAATCATTCATACGGATTTATAATTATATTACTGGATCAAAACAATTAATTTATTTTGCACAATATATTAAGGCGTGAGTAAAAAATATGAAAAGTAAAGTTACATCAAAATTAAAAAGAAAAAAAAGTACAGTTACACATAGATCAATAACTTGGTGCTACCTAATTCGTTGCATTAAAAAAATATCATAGCGTATGGAATCACAATGGTTGTACTGACTAATATTATTTCTTAAATATCTCCACCTTTTTTATTATTTCTTTTACAAAAAAAATTACCTTTTTGTTACATTAAATGATCATTTATAGTAATGACATAACTAATAATAAAATATACACGTATGTGAGTGTGTTGTGTATTATTTTCTTTTTATATCTACTTACCAATGAAATCCATTAAATATGCAAATAAATGAGAATCATAATAAATTTCTCTTATTAAACATATGATTTATTATTTGTTATCTCGAACCTTTTTTATTTATTTATTTTGAAAATGCCATGCTGAATTGTAAATCATTTCAACATATTGTTTATATATCTAATTTTTTTTTAAAAAAGAAGCATTGACCTTTACCTTTTCCATTTTTGTATACCTTGGGAACATTGTTAACTGCGACAAGTGAATAAAATATTTGAGCTTGGGAATGTACCAAAAACATATATTTTTCTACAAAAAAAAAAAAGAAGCATTCATACGCAGGTGTTGCTACCCTATATTTACATAACAGATATATTCCCTTTATTCCATTCTTCACTAGCACTTATTTTTCACTCTTTGTAGACAAAAACACACTAATATTCTTTCACTTGATCAAAGAAAATATAAAAATTCTAACAACTATATTATTTTTGTAAAAAAAAATCGCATATACATATATAGATATATAGATATATATGCTAGAAATCAATAATCTTTTTTACTATTAGGATTATAATTATTTATAAAGAACGATATTTAATAAAAAGAAAAGAAAATGAATGTTTATATATATGTCAATGGAATATTACTTTGATGATTTACTTTAATATATTGGTACTATTTTTATCAAAGTTCTGCCAAAAATTACCATGATCATGGAATATATAACAGGTGATTGTAAACAAATAATATATAAATGCTTCCTCGTTTGTGTGATGCCAATAGATATTGCCTAAAAAAATATAATTTATATAAAAAAAAATATAATCATGAGATTTAGTTATAATTTCATCTATTTTTATCCATTTGCTCTTTTTTGTGTAAAAATATTTGAATATATATATATATATATAGTTATACCTTTAATATCATCATCTTAGGTAATATTATTTTGATATAGAAAGATAAAGTTCTTTTAGGTCACCACAAATCAATATAATTAACGTCAGGTATCTATAAATAAAGTTGAAGTAGTAAAAAATATAAAAAATTGACATTGATAAAACAGTAATAGTTCATTTATAATCACATATCGCTATGTAAATATTATAAATATAATTGTATTATTACCTTTCTCTTTATATAACTATATACTTTTCTATAGAGAACTTGATAAATATCAATACGATATTATAAACTATTTTTATCAAGTAAAGTAAAGCTGGATAGTCTTAGTAAAATAAAAAACTTTTCTAAAAAACGACGAATATATGCATACATTATGATACTATATATCTTTCTGTTTCAATCAATTAATATAAAAAACAATTTATATATTTTCTTTGATTCCATCAACAGTTATAGTAGCCTGATCGATAAAAAGTCGCATTTTTGGAAGAAAGTATATAATATTAAAAAGTGCTGAAAACTGCTAAATCATATTTTTTATAATATTTATCAATTAATATCGTGCAAGATGACATAAAAAATCATTAATATGCGTATAAAATTAAATAAGAGGAAAAAAAAAGAGTAATAAAAAAAGTAAAAAAAAAATAAAAAAAAATAAAGAAAAAGAGACGGTGGGAAAAAATAAAAAACTTTAAATATTGCCACAAATTTTATTTTTTTTTGTTTTTGATCAATCGAATATTTGAAGAATCAATTTATAAAATAAAGTTGCATAACGAAACATTAAAGCGATTACAGAGAAATAAAAACTGATATGTACGATTGTATAATTTATTAAAAAAAAGGATGATCTATAAAACCTTAATACATAAAAATAAAAATACTTTTGATAATGTTAATAGATGAATAATACACGGCCTATTTTTTACTTTTAATACTAAGATGATTAATATTGAGTACCATTCAAGAATCATAACATTGATATATTATATTTGAACATTATTGAATTATGATATAATAAATTTTATTATTATTTTCAAAAAAAAAAAATTGTGAAATGAAATGGGAATAAACATTAATTTGTAAGATACAAAAAAAAGAAACTAAAAAATAATTAAGTAAAACATAAAAAGTAATGAAGTAATAAAAGTAACAAAATAAAAGCCTTTTAAGTAAATAATACAAAAAGTACAAGATAGAATTTAAATTAGAAAAAAAACAAATAATGAGAGTACAGAATAGTAAAATGGTACATAAAACAATAAAAAAAAAGAAAGCAAAAGAAAGAATAATAAAAAGATAAAAACTGAAGAAGAAAAAGTAAATAAATAAAAGTGAGAAATGAAAGAATAAGGAAATAAAATAAGAAATGAAAAAAAGGGTAAAAAGAAGAAAAATAGAAAAAATATCAAAAGTTAAATAAATAAAAATAAGAAATGATAAATAATATCATTGGTTCCACATTTCATTTCAAATCAAAAGTTTATTCCTTGAAGGGGAAAAGCTTAAAACCACCATCTTCTTTAGTAGTAGTAGTAGGTTCGGCTTTTTCAGGACTAGGTTCAGCTTTTTCAGGAGTAGGAGTAGGCTGTTGCTTATCATTATTATTACCGTCAGGAATTATTTTTGAGATAATATTATCATCTTTCTTTGTTTCTGTGGGAGTGCTTGATGGAGCAGCAGTAGTAGTAGGTTTATCTTCAGGGAAAATAAATTTAGCTAATGGGTTGTTTTTAGGGACAATGCCTTCCAATTTGGCCAAAATGTCTTTTTCTTGGTCAGCATTTCCATTAGAAAGTAATTTGGGTAAACCACCAAGAGGAATATCAGCACCAAAGATTTCAAAGTTAAGTTCGGTAGGTACGTTATTAGTGTTGTAAGGGAAAGAAGCTTCATATCCACCAGGTCCACCAACAAGAGCGGTAATTTGAGTTTCCAAGTTCAAGTTTTTATTAGAAGCAAACACGTATTCAAGCAATTGCGGAAGATTCTTGCTAAGGGCAACTTCCCATTCAACGCAGGTTGTAGTTCCACCACCTGGAACTGTACAAGGGCTAGGAATACCATTAATATCACCGATTGTATAAATACCATCTCTACCGGGCCAGAGTGCTTTAGCTTTAAGAGCGGTCAATTGATAAGCACCCTTAAGAGGATTAGCAAGAGTAACATAAGATTTACCCTTGAAAGCAATGAGGCCAGGAAGGGTGACATCAACCTTAATATGAGAAACTAACTGAGCATTAATACCTTTCATGATAGTAGCAAGATTAACAGTTTGGAATGCTTTCTTTAATGGTTCAATAGTGGTAGAAGTTTCAGTTCCAACAATATTAAGAGGTACTTGGGCACCAGTTAAGTAACCAGCGAATACTTGACCAATTAATTGAGGAGGACCAGCAAGACGGAATTCAGATTTATATTGATTTACACCAGGTTTGATGATCGTATCTTTAATGAAGGCTTGACCAATAACATTATCATGAGCCTTAGCAGAGAAGTTGATATCACCAACAGTGATTGTGATTTGAGAAGGATTGGTGAGAGCAATATCTAATTCAATAATAGCATAATCCTTAGTACCACCAGCAACTACAAGTGATTGAATATCAACCTTTCCACCAAAGTTGGCGAAACCTAATAAAAAAAATAATTTTCAAAAATAATTAGTACCAACAAACAAAAAAATATTTTTATCTTTTTCCATTTTTTTAAACTGAATTAAAACTTACCAGCTAAAGAAGTAGGTACATCAAAAGTAATACCATCAAGTTGAAGATTACCAATAGCAGTTTGAGCAAGAGCATTGGTAGTACCAGAAAGTTCAAAGCTACCATTGGCTGATTTAGTAAGAACAGTTAAGAAACCACCAAAGAGATCATGAGCATCACCAGCTACCTTGAATGGAACATTAGAGAATTGAGTTTTAACAACACCAGTATCAGAGGTAGTGGCTTTTTCTGTTGGAATAGAAAGATGAGCCATCTTGTGACCAGCAACTCCAGCATCTACTTCCATGTTTAATTCAGCAACTCCAAGAGGGAAACCGAATGGATTCTTAAGTTGAGCTTGGACTTCAGTGCTACTAGCAGGTGCAGCATAAGGATCCTTAGTGAAATCTAATTGCATGTTCATCATAGTAATAGAAGGAATCAAAGTAGGTGCTACCTTAGGTCCAGGTAAAATAACATTTTCAATCTTAAGAGTCTTGAAAGCATTAGTTAACCATCCAACTTGACCAGTAGGTCCAGTAGCATAGTCACCATTAACTGAAAGAATAGAATCTTTAGCAGCTAAGTAAGCTTTGAATACTTCAGTAACCATATCAATACCATGTTGAGTGTTTTGAGGAATCATACGACCCTTCATTTGAATATTAGAAGGTGCAAGAGGTGCAAAGTTAGCAGGAGAAGCAGCAAGAGGTCCAACTAAAATATCCTTGTAGTGAGCTTCAAAGGCTGCTGATCCAAGTGAGAAACCAACTTGAGAAGGATTGACAATAGTAGTTTCAGCAATAAGAGTAATACCACCAGCAGGATCATTAGAAGGTAAGTTGAATGAGTTAATCTTAACAGCATCCTTGAATCCATTACAACCTTTAATAGTAACGAATTTTTGCATTTTAATGTTAGTGAAAGTGAATCCAAGAGCATTAACGTTGACATTGTTGGTTGAGATTTCCCAAATAAATTCTTCATTGTTAATCAAGTAAGCAGCAAATTCTTCCATAGCCTTTTGGTCAGTGATGACAAAGTTGGATGGTACATCAAATTGAGCACCTTGACCACCAACAGCTTGAACAGGAGGCATAGTAGCTGTACCAATAGTCTTACCACCCCATCTAACAGTTAAAGGATCAGGGAATGAAATAGTAGCATCCATAGGTCCAGTGTTGGTAATAGAACCTTTCATTTGAACCTTAGCATTGTTATCAGTAGGATCAGATAAAACTAAAGTATTGAATCCAAGTTTAGCGCCATTTACAATTTGTTGTACAATAGGTTGACCAACAATAGGAATCAAACGAGTAACAGTATCATCAGATTTAATTTGAACAGCATTTTGAGAGAAAGCTAAGTCATCTACATATTCACCAACAACAAGAGTAGATTCTAATTGTAAATCAGCCTTAAGAGCAGTCATAGCTTGCATAACATAGCTAGAAATATTGAATCCTTTGAATATTTCAGGTGTAGGTTCAACACTTTCTTGTCCTTGAATATGGAAACCACCCATACCAAGTAAACCATCTAAAGCTTTAGTATCTAATTTAGCATCTACAGCAAGGTCACGCATTAAAAGAGCAACAGCAGCAGGTTCTAAATTCATTTGCATATTTAATTGAGGAGAAGGAGTAGTAGCATGACCACCAATAACGTAAGGATTGTTACCGATATCTTGATCAATGTTACCAACAGGCATACCTTTATAAGTAGCAGCAGATTTAACTTTAGTAATGGCTAAACCAGCAGTGAAAGGATTGGCAATGGTGACGGCAACATTAACAATGCTAGTTTGGATTACATCAGTAGGAACAGTTAAAGCAGCAAATTGAATTAAAGGAGCTTTAAGACCAGGAAGAGTAGTATCAATCTTGATAGAACTAAGAGCCTTTTGAAGAGAAGCAATAGCAGTTGATTTATCAAAACCACCAATGGAAGCACCATTATCCTTACCCATAACAAAAGTACTAAGCATGTTTTGACCATCAGTAGATGATTTGGGATCAAAGTTGGCCTTGGCAATAACTTTATTTTCACCACGTTGAAGAGTTAAGTTGGCTAAAGTAACAGTACCAACTTGAGTAGCACCAGCAAACATGTTGAAAACAACATCACCGACAGACATACTGAAATCAGAAGGATTACCCATAGATACACCAATATCAAGTTGAAGAGCTTCTTTAGTACCACCAGTCATATCAACACTGTTGATGGTAGTAGGAGTACTATTTAAAAATTGTAAACCATGAAGAGAAGTAGGAACAGTAAACATAACACCACCAAGAGTGATTTCACCAATGGAAGTTTTAGCCTTAGTGGTAGCAAGACCATTAACACCAAAAGTGTATAAATCAGAAGCAGTTAAATCAAAAGTATAAGAATCAAAAGCTTCATTCTTACCAGGTAAAGCTTCCAATTTAGCTTGATTGATAGCAAATTGAAGTTTACCAGCAGCTTGATCACTTTGAGTATTAGTCCAAGGTACAAGTAATTGAGAGAAGTTACCGGTAGAGTTGGTGAACATGGTGATATCTTGAGTAGCTTGAGTAATGTTAATACCAATACCGAAAGGAATATGATAATCAGCAACAACGTTAGGGGCAGAGATAGTAGGAGCATAAGCATTGTTAGCATCAAACTTAAGATCAAGATAACCCATACTAACAGCATTAATAATCTTTAAGGGACCACCTTTGTTTGAAAGTCCAACGTTAAGAACAACAGATTTAAAGGCATCAGATAACCAATTAATTTGGGTTTGACCATCAGGAGCAGCAGAAACACCAATAGCAGAGGTTTTAGCAACACCACCTGATACATAAGTAGTGAACATTTGTCCAACCTTTTCTAAATCGGCAGTGTTATTAAGAGGTTTAATAACACCCTTCAAGTTAATTTTGTTGTCACCAGCCTTTAAAGTAATGCCATCGGCAGTAACTTGACCAAGATTAACACCTTCATAACCAATTTGTAAAGTAATAGTACCAAGTTGAACACCAATAGGAGAAGGACTTTTCATAACAGTACCAAGTTCAACATTCATACCACCAGAAGGATTATCAGAAGGAAGTTGGAAGTTTTCAATATTAACTTCTTTGAATCCACCCATACCTTTACGTGGTAAAAAAAATTATTTAAATAAATAAGAGTGAGTATACATATCAGTAAATTATATATAATTCATAATAGTTATAATAAAAAAAAAAAAAAGAAAAAAGAGGGAAAGAAAAAAAAAGACAGCGCGAAAAAAAAATTATATTGTTTAAATAAAATTAAAATTCCGCCACTGAAAAATAAATAGTAAAAATTATATTTACCTGGAATGGTTACTTTTTTGTCTAAATTAACTGTAGCAGTTCTATATAACAAATATAGTATTAAATAAAATAAAATGATGATTAATTATTAAAAAAACGATTTTTTGATTAGTTTTTTTTTTAAAAAAAAAAAGAAAAAAAAAGAAAAGGGAGGTACATTAATTTTACCTTGATAAAGCAGTAACATCTAATTTTCCTTTAAGAGTCCAGTCAAAGTAATCAAAAGCCAACATATCTTTAGAGAAAGCGGCAAAGTAATTTGTATCTTGAATTAAGAAAGGAGTATCAGCAACTAAGGAACCTTTACCACCACCGATTTGAGTATCGGGTAAAGTAACGGTACCAAGTAAAGTATCATTATAATAAACTTCGATAGGATTATGGAAATGAATATTAGCATTAAAAGGACCAGTGTTCTTAAGAGCACTATCCATCTTCATAAAGAAGACTTTTTGAATATCAACAGGTTCAGCACGTTTTTGATTAGCATTTGTTTTTTGATCAAAAGAAATATCAGCGCCATTAACATCAATACCAGCTTGATTCATTAAAGCTTGAGCAATCATAGGGAAGAATACAAACACCACTAAACACACAATGACAACAATAAGAATAGCAGAAATAATACCACATGGAATTAAATACCGCTTGTTCTTATAGAATTTCTTTTTTTGTGGTGGTGGTGGTTTTTCTGAATACTCTTCCATTAAATCATCGTTAATACTACGTTCTCGAGCATTATGATAATACTCATCTTGGGCACTAACAGCTACGTGATGTTCGCTGTCGTGATTGAGAGCTGACATTTAATAGTTTTTTTTTTGTGTTTTTGTTGAATAAATATAAATTAATAAAGAATGGAGAGGTTTAAAAAAAAGAAGGAATGAGTAATGAATGAATTAAGAAAAAAAAGTATGATTTTTCTTTTTCTTTTGGTTTCCTTCAAGAAAAAAAAAAAGGACTTTTTTTTTTATAAAGTAGATATAAAGAAGAAGAAAAAATTTAATTAAAAAAAAAAATATAGAAAGAGAGAGAAAAGGAAAAGAAGTTAGAAAAAGAAATAAAATATATGATTTTTATATAAAATACATAATTCAAATTCCGTATACATCAGATTAATTTATTTCAAAAATTTAATTTTTTAGCGTTAAAAACTATATATTTCGTTTTCCACTTTAAGGTTACCTCAATATGATATGTGAGAAATTCAGAAGTACTTTTTTTTTCAAACTTAAAAAAAAAATTGATTTGACCTTTTTTTGGTACTTACATATATTATTTATTTCTATATTTAAAAATTATTATATTTAAATCAATATACATTTTGAAAACACTCTTTTTACAACTACATTTTTCTATCTGTCAAAACATGATGTACTGTTTACTTTTTTATTTTCATATAAATAATGATTGTCCAATTAAATTAAACACCGAAGATGGTTATTTGCTTGTCAATTAGTATATATTTATTTATTTAATATAATTTTTCATCAAACCAAAAAAAAAGGTTTATGAATTATATTGGATTTATAAGATTTATAGTTATGGTAATGCTGAAAATGAGATTTTCAAGAGTGAAAAAAAGGATTAGTATGTTATCTTGATGATATATACAAAATAAAAAAAAATAAAAAAATAGAAGGAAGAAAAAATCTATAATAAAGAAATGTTACACAGGATCAGCACTCATTTCGCTGCATTATGAATTAAAATGGTATATATATAGGCCTTCCTCGACCAATTTTCAGTCGCCTTTCCTTTTATAGAAAAGTATTTTAAAAAAAAAAAAAAAAAACATTGTTACTCAAAATTATTACAAACTATTCCCCCACTAAAAATAAATATTTTTGCAATTCAATATATATTTGTTTTTGTTTTTTTTTTATATGTTTATATACGCGCAACCCATATTACTATAATAATACCTATTTTGGGTTTATTTATTTTCAGTTTGTTGTTTTTTAAAAACATTTATACATGTTTATGTAGAATATCATTTATTCGTTGTTAGTTTATGTTTCTTTCTTTTCTATATATTATTTGTTTTGAAGAATAGGTTGATAATGCACAGACCTATTTTGTTATCGAAAACATGGGGAAAAAATGTTAAAGAATGGCTTCACAAGAAAAAAAAAAAAAAAACGATGATAGGAACTTTCAAAAAAAGAATAAGAAAAAAGCATTTGACAAAGACATAGAAAAAAAAACTACTACTACTACTATTACTATTATTACTAAAATACAAACCTATAAACATCTATCTAGTATTTAATAAAGTAATAACCATCTTGTCGAGAAAATAAAATAAAATACATTATATATACATATAATTTTTTTTTTTTTTTTCATAATAAATAAATATGAGAATATATCTCAAGAGCCTTTCTTCAATTAGTTTAGTAGCAATTAATAGAAGATTATAAATATATCTTTTATAACTCAGGTACGAATCATATAGTACCAATTAAAAACCGACTGACTCTTAAACTTTAAAAAAGCTTAATTCATATTTTAAATGATGGTGAGGTTGATAATGAATATGTTTTACATTAATATATTCTATACGCCACTATATGTTTAATATGATAATCCCCCTTAAACGTGTGATACTATAATGTGTTTTCTTTTATGATTATCTGAGTTGTTGTTTTTTTTTATTTCTCAAAAATCCATTACTTAAAAACTATGCCACAATTTTATTATTATTATTATTATTATTATTATTATTATTAGATAATTTTCTTTATTTCTCTCTCTCTCCCCCCAATTCAAATATTATTTTATTTTCAACTCCTCAGTGAAAAAAAAAAAAAAAAAAATAGTAGAAGAATAAAAACAATAGAATAGCCGAATATCACATTGATAAGTTTGTATCATCCAATGTCCCCATTTCTTGTTTTCTCTTTATTCAATCATCTTTCGATTTGTTACGCACGAATCATCTTATTACCTTACAGATATACACTACAAAAAAAGAAAAAAAAATAAAAATAAAAAAGACAAGAAAAGCTTAACATAATGACTAAGATTATTTTCCTTTTATTTCCATCTATCTATGTTTTATCTATATTTTTATTTATTTATTTTTACCACTACCCTAAAAGTAAACATTGGTACACACTTCATATATAATTGTGATAATTGAATAAAGTTTATCATAAAGAATTACTACCTTTACATTCGTTTTTCCTAATTATAAATGTTTTCATCCATGTTCATTTAATGTAGCTATTGTGGTGAGTTATAACATTGCTTCAACTTTTACTACTTTTTATTTATTTTTAACAGTAGTAAAAGTAGTATTAGTAATAAAAAAAGAAGACCATCATATTTATAATACATGATATATTTTTACTGATATTCAGTATCAAATATGTTTTAAATATATGATACATATATATGTATGCGTATGCCTCACCCATGCAGTTTATAGTTAATAAAATATGTTTGAATATTCATAAAATTCGTTATTATTTTTGTTATTGTGTAATGTATATCATGCACCTTTTAACTGAGATTGATTGGATTATTTTTTTTCTTTTTTAATAACTATTCTTTCAAGATATTGTAATAAAAGTCTTTACTTGCTGATACTTATATAATTATTAAGAATTGATAATACTGATACCCTTTTCTTTTGAATATTTTTAATTTATACGTCTTTTATTAACAATTCTGTAATATATATTCCTAGAGTTAACCCTCCTTTATGTATATATACATTAATATAAATTCCAAACTTATTAATTCAAGCTGGTTAACTTACCGAATTATATATACATATATACTGCTTTTTTTTAAACATATATATGCATATGCATAACTTTCATTTATTTCTAGTATACTTTAATAAATATATATAAAAAAAAATAAGGAAAGGAAAAAGAGAACTAAAAATTAATTTTTCATCTTTAATTTTATACGAATAGGGTTTTTTTTAAAACTCAATCTTTTTTCCCTTTCTTCATTATTCTCTTTCTCTCTTATTATTGTTATTTTTCTACATTTTATTATTTATTGTTTATATAGTTGTAAAATGTATTAATGTATAATAAAAGTTTAAAATTTATATTGTGGCATGTAAATATTAGATGTGTGCATGTATTTTTTTATTAGGAAAAATAAAAAAAGCGGAGAACTAGTTTTTATAATATCCATTGTTGGGTTGATCAAGGCCATTTACTCTTCCTATTTAATTCATTTTATTCATGTTATCATCATTACTTTTCCTTTTAGTATTAAATATAAAGAAATTAATAATGTAGCATGTGTAGTGTTATTATAATTATTCTGTATATAAACGGATATTAATTTTCTGTATATTTTTAAGTTGTCCAATTCTAAATTAAATAAATTTGCTTATTATGGAAAATTGAATATTGTCAAACTTTAAACGATTCAAATTTTCTCATAAACACAAAATATTTAAAAAAGGTCATAATAAAGAAACTGTCAAACTTTATACTGTTACAATTAATTTTATGTAAAACAATACACATAAATATCATTTTTTTAATAAAAATAAATTATTCTTTTATTTTTTTTTATTGTGTTTTGGTAATAAAAAATATAAATATATATATATATATATATATAAAATATACTTAAATAAGATAGAACAGTATTAAAAAATTACAAATTAAAATTAATATAATAAATATTAATTTGTGGAATACAAATATAAATATAAAATATAGAAAGGAAAAAAAAAAAAAAAAAGGTCTATACTCTATTTTTTAATACTAATACAGAATAGAGGATGATTAAAAATATAAATAAATAATTCCACAATAAAATATCAATCCATTAAGGTGATTTTAAGCCTTGAAAGGGAAAAGGAGGTGACCAAGTCCATCTGATGAAGTATCAGGCTGAGAAGAGGTTTCAGTGGGTTTATTTTGAGTATCAGATAGTTTTGGATCTTGAGCTGGAATTTCATTAGGTTTATTATCTTGAGAAGGTGTAATAGTTGACGTAGTATTCGTAGCAGGTGTAGGTGGTGCTACTTTTGGTTTAGGAAAAAGTGTATTGGCAAGGGTATCACCAATAGGAAGAAGATGTTCTACTTGTTTATAAATAGATGCAGCTGTATCATTATTTCCACCTCCCAATAATTCAGGAATACCACCAAGAGGAATAGGATGACCCAAAAGATCCAAATTAAGTGTAGCAGGTACATGATTTTGGAAGTAATAAAAAGTTGCTTGGTAACCACCTTCACCTCCAACAAGAGCAGTAATATTAAGTTGTAAGTTTAATGATTTATCAGGAGCAAAAACAAATTCTACAAGTTGTGTTAATTCAGCTTTGAGGTCAACTACCCATTTATCACATGTCGTACTACCTCCTGCAGGAACTGTGCAAGGACCAGTAATACTATTTACTTCACCAATCTTATAAAGTCCATTTCTGCCTTGCCAGAACACATCCGTACGAAGACCAATTAAAGAATAAGCTGTCTTGAGAGGGTCACGAAGTGTAACAATGGCTTGTGCTTTGTTAGCAAGGAATTCAAAAACATTGACATCAACTCTAACATTAGAAACCAAATCAGATTGAATACCTTTCAATGTAGTAGCAAGATTAACAGTTTGGAAAGGTTTCTTTAATGGTTCAATAGCAGTGGATTGCTCAGTTCCAACAACAGTAAGCGGTACTTGGGCATTAGTTAAATAGTCTGTAAATACTCTTCCAAGCACTTCAGTAGGCCCAGCAAGGTGTAATTCAGAATTATATTGATTTACTCCAGGCTTAATAACGGTATCTTTTATGAATACTTGTCCAATAATATGACCATCAGCTGTTTTAGAAGAAAAGTTAACATCACCGACAATAATTGTGATTTGAGATGGATTAGTAAATGCAACCACTGCATTGGCAATAGCATAATCTTTAGTACCCCCAATAACATCAAGAGAAAGAATATCAACTTTTCCGCCAAAGTTATTGAAACCTAATTAAAAAATAATAACCAGTATTTAAAAACCTATACACTCTTTTTTTTATTATTCTTTATACATTTATTCGTTTTCCAAAAAAAAAAAAAAAAAAAAAAAAAAAAAAAAAAAAACTTACCAGCTAAAGAAGTAGGTACATCAAAAGTAATACCATCAAGTTGAAGATTACCAATAGCAGTAGTAGTAAGAGCATTGGTAGTACCAGAGAGCTGGAAACTACCGTTAGCTGATTTTGTGAGGTCAGTTAAGAAACCACCAAAGATATCATGAGCATCATCAGCTACCTTGAATGGAATACTAGAGAATTGAGTTTTAACAACACCAGTATCAGAGGTAGTGGCTTTTTCTGTTGGAATAGAAAGATGAGCCATCTTGTGACCAGCAACTCCAGCATCTACTTCCATGTTTAATTCAGCAACTCCAAGAGGGAAACCGAATGGATTCTTAAGTTGAGCTTGGACTTCAGTGCTACTAGCAGGTGCAGCATAAGGATCCTTAGTGAAATCTAATTGCATGTTCATCATAGTAATAGAAGGAATCAAAGTAGGTGCTACCTTAGGTCCAGGTAAAATAACATTTTCAATCTTAAGAGTCTTGAAAGCATTAGTTAACCATCCAACTTGACCAGTAGGTCCAGTAGCATAGTCACCATTAACTGAAAGAATAGAATCTTTAGCAGCTAAGTAAGCTTTGAATACTTCAGTAACCATATCAATACCATGTTGAGTGTTTTGAGGAATCATACGACCCTTCATTTGAATATTAGAAGGTGCAAGAGGTGCAAAGTTAGCAGGAGAAGCAGCAAGAGGTCCAACTAAAATATCCTTGTAGTGAGCTTCAAAGGCTGCTGATCCAAGTGAGAAACCAACTTGAGAAGGATTGACAATAGTAGTTTCAGCAATAAGAGTAATACCACCAGCAGGATCATTAGAAGGTAAGTTGAATGAGTTAATCTTAACAGCATCCTTGAATCCATTACAACCTTTAATAGTAACGAATTTTTGCATTTTAATGTTAGTGAAAGTGAATCCAAGAGCATTAACGTTGACATTGTTGGTTGAGATTTCCCAAATAAATTCTTCATTGTTAATCAAGTAAGCAGCAAATTCTTCCATAGCCTTTTGGTCAGTGATGACAAAGTTGGATGGTACATCAAATTGAGCACCTTGACCACCAACAGCTTGAACAGGAGGCATAGTAGCTGTACCAATAGTCTTACCACCCCATCTAACAGTTAAAGGATCAGGGAATGAAATAGTAGCATCCATAGGTCCAGTGTTGGTAATAGAACCTTTCATTTGAACCTTAGCATTGTTATCAGTAGGATCAGATAAAACTAAAGTATTGAATCCAAGTTTAGCGCCATTTACAATTTGTTGTACAATAGGTTGACCAACAATAGGAATCAAACGAGTAACAGTATCATCAGATTTAATTTGAACAGCATTTTGAGAGAAAGCTAAGTCATCTACATATTCACCAACAACAAGAGTAGATTCTAATTGTAAATCAGCCTTAAGAGCAGTCATAGCTTGCATAACATAGCTAGAAATATTGAATCCTTTGAATATTTCAGGTGTAGGTTCAACACTTTCTTGTCCTTGAATATGGAAACCACCCATACCAAGTAAACCATCTAAAGCTTTAGTATCTAATTTAGCATCTACAGCAAGGTCACGCATTAAAAGAGCAACAGCAGCAGGTTCTAAATTCATTTGCATATTTAATTGAGGAGAAGGAGTAGTAGCATGACCACCAATAACGTAAGGATTGTTACCGATATCTTGATCAATGTTACCAACAGGCATACCTTTATAAGTAGCAGCAGATTTAACTTTAGTAATGGCTAAACCAGCAGTGAAAGGATTGGCAATGGTGACGGCAACATTAACAATGCTAGTTTGGATTACATCAGTAGGAACAGTTAAAGCAGCAAATTGAATTAAAGGAGCTTTAAGACCAGGAAGAGTAGTATCGATCTTAATAGAACTAAGAGCCTTTTGAAGAGAAGCAATGGCAGTTGATTTATCAAAACCACCAATGGAAGCACCATTATCCTTACCCATAACAAAAGTACTAAGCATGTTTTGGCCTTCAGTAGATGATTTGGGATCAAAATTAGCTTTAGTGATAATATTATTTTGACCACGTTGAAGAGTTAAGTTGGCTAAAGTAACAGTACCAACTTGAGTAGCACCAGCAAACATGTTGAAAACAACATCGCCAACAGACATACTGAAATCAGAAGGATTGCCTATAGATACACCAATATCAAGTTGGAGAGCTTCTTTAGTACCACCAGTCATATCAACACTGTTAATAGTAGTAGGAGTACTATTTAAAAATTGTAAACCATGAAGAGAAGTAGGAACAGTAAACATAACACCACCAAGAGTGATTTCACCAATGGAAGTTTTAGCCTTAGTGGTAGCAAGACCATTAACACCAAAAGTGTATAAATCAGAAGCAGTTAAATCAAAAGTATAAGAATCAAAAGCTTCATTCTTACCAGGTAAAGCTTCCAATTTAGCTTGATTGATAGCAAATTGAAGTTTACCAGCAGCTTGATCACTTTGAGTATTAGTCCAAGGTACAAGTAATTGAGAGAAGTTACCGGTAGAGTTGGTGAACATGGTGATATCTTGAGTAGCTTGAGTAATGTTAATACCAATACCGAAAGGAATATGATAATCAGCAACAACGTTAGGGGCAGAGATAGTAGGAGCATAAGCATTGTTAGCATCAAACTTAAGATCAAGATAACCCATACTAACGGCATTAATAATCTTTAAAGGACCACCTTCATTAGCAAGACCAACGTTCAAAACAACCGATTGAAAACCTTTTGTTAACCAACCAATTTGTGTTTTACCATCAGGAGCAGCTGAGATGCCAAGTGCAGTTGTTTTAGCAGTTCCACCAGATACATAAGTAGTGAACATTTGTCCAACCTTTTCTAAATCGGCAGTGTTATTAAGAGGTTTAATGATCCCTTTTAAATTAATAGTATTATCACCTTGTTTTAGAGTAATAGTTTCAGCAGTAACTTGACCGAGATTAACACCTTCATAACCAATTTGTAAAGTAATAGTACCAAGTTTGACTTCAATAGGAGAAGGGCTTTTTAAAAGTGTTTCAAGTTCAACATTCATACCACCAGAAGGATTGTCAGAAGGAAGTTGGAACTTGGTGATTTTAACTTCTTTAAATCCACCCATACCTATATTTTTGTTATTTTACGTGATCATATTTATAATAATAATAATAAAATATATATCGGTAAAACAATAAGGTAGTAGTAATAATGAAAAAATAAAAATAATTTGTGGAGAAAGAGGCGTTAAAAAAAAAAAAAGAAATATTAGTTGAAATAAAATATATATTTTAAACCACCGCCACATAAAATTCTATTGTATTGTAAAATTAAAAAAACTGATCCATCACTTACCAGGAATGCTAACTTTTTTATCCAAACTGACAGTAGCAGTTCTATTTTAATTATTATTTTTAAATAAAATAAATTAGTTTGAAAAAAAAAAAAAAGATTATAATTAATAAAATAATTGGATTAAAAATCGATACAAGTAGGTATGGGTATTGTTATTATTGTAATTGTTATTCATATTACATTCCCAAAGCAGTAACATCGCATTTTCCTTTAAGATTCCATTCAAACATATCTGACGCCAGCATATCTTTTGCAAAATTAGCAAAGAAATTTGTATCTTGAATTAAGAAAGGAGTGTTTGCCTGAAGAGAGCCTTTCCCACCACCAATACCAGTATCAGGTAAAGTGACAGTACCAAGTAAAGTATCATTATAATAAACTTGGATAGGATTATGAAAATGAATATTAGCATTAAAAGGGCCAGTGTTTTTAAGAGCACTTTCCATATTCATATAAAACACCTTTTGTATATCGACTGGTTCTTCACGTTTTGTATGTTGTTGTTGTTGATCAAAACCAATTTGAGCTTTATTTACATCGATACCAGCTTGATTGATTAAAAATTGAGCAATCATAGGAAAGAAAACGAATATAACTAAACATACAACCACAACAATAAGAATAACAGTAATAATACCACATGGAATTAAATATTTTTTATTTTTATACAATTTCTTTTTTTTTGGTGGTGGTGGTTTTTCTGTATATTCTTCCATAATGTCATCATTCGTTCTACGCTCATATGCTTGAAGATAATAATCGTCTTGGTTACTATTATTATTGTTGTTATTATTATTATTATCGCTACTGCTGTTATTATTGTTATTGTTTTCGCTGCTGCTCTTGACAGTTATTTGTTGGGTGTCTTGTTCTGGTGAAGACATTTGCTATAAAATCTATGTATATATATATATGTATTCTTAGTATGAGTTTAAACTATTCTTATGCAAATCGTATAAAGTTATATTAAATGAAAGAGCGAAAAATTATTATATAATGAAGGAATGGGAGTCAAATAAAGTAACACCACGTTTAGTAGAGTCAGTTAAAAACTTGTAAATAATGTGAAAAAAAGAAAAAGAAAAAAGAAAGAAAAAAGATCGAAAGTAAAGCGATAGAAAAATAAAATAATAATAATAATATAGTGATATAAAATTAAGGGAGAAAAAAAGAAATTTAATCCCAGAAATCTCGTTTTTTTATTATTGTTCACATCTCCATGCTTTTTTTTTCTTATTCTTTTGCATAAAACAATCATATACCATGACAGTATTATCTGTTACTATTCACAATGTAATTATTTATATAATAAAATAGAATTATACACGAATCAGCTATAGACTATATATATATATCTTTTTTTAAAATAAACTTCGCGTAGAATCGCATTTTGTTATCATTTTTTTTTTATTTTATCGTATTTTTTTGAAAAAAAATAAATAAATAATCAATACATTTAAAACAATAAGTACATTTCCCTTATTTTTTCTTTCTTCTTCTTCCCTCATTATCCCTTTATACATAAAAATAAACATGCCCTGATTGATAACCCCCTTTCACTAAAAAATCGTTTTTCATATTACTATCACCGAAAAAACCATCTATATTAATATATATTTACATATACAAATATGTAGCAAAAAAAAAAAGTATATAAATATAAATATAAAAACCTAGGTATGGTATAATCTAGCCCTTTGTTTTGTCCATTGTTAGTTAACACCGATTTTTTTTTTTCTGCGTGATTTTTTTTATTTTTTGATTATTTATTTGTTAGTTTATTCATTTTTCATTAATGATATATAAGATCTCTATAATCTCTCTTAGTTACAAAAGATATAAACCAAGGCAAGTTTTTTTTATTGACTTATCACAAATATATTGAGCTTTTTTTGTTCTTAAAAATATATGACTGTATATCTATGACTTTTAGATGGATCATCAAGATACGTATCACCCTTTTTTTTTTTTTTTTTTTTTTTCTCGTCGATTCTATGCGTATTCACTCCTATTTTCTCTTCGTTTTTTTATAATTAATACGTCAAGTTCCGTTTTGCTCATCATTGAAAGTCCGGTGATCATATAGATTTTTCTTTCTCAAAAATAAAACTAAAATATGATATTATAAAAAACATTTATTTTCTTTATTTTTTATTTCTTATTTTATTGATAAAGTAGCCATTGTGGTTCATATTTTTATTCTTATTTTTGTACTTGCTATTTTATAAAAAAAAGTGATTAGTTAAGAACTATAAAAAAAATTAAAAAAAAAGGGGAATCAAACCTTATATTTAGCATCCGCAGAGAAGATGTACAGTTGCCTTATTTGAAAGCCTCGCTTTAAATGGAGCAAAATGATATTTTAGTAATAAAATCCCCACAAAATGGAATAATATTTAAAAAAAAAAAGTCAATGCATTGTGTTTCCATTAATTCAATTCCGAAGTAATGGAAAAGAAAAAAAGAAAATCTTTTTAATATAAAAATTTAACAAAACAAACAAATAAATAGTTGATATTTCTTATTGTTTTTTCATTTGACAGGTTGAGAATAGATTTTTTTAAAAAAAAAGAAACTACATAAACCAAATAAGTAACTATAGAAACTTTAAACTATAATAATATGTATAAAGTCTCTTTTATTTTTAAAGTCTATGGGAAAAAATAATAATTTATTTTAAAGAGCCGCTATATTAAAAAAAATCTATTTCGTTCCCCCAAAGTTGAGTCTTCTTAGTTATAAATATGCTTGTTACCTAATAAAGTTCGAACTTTACACAAAAAAATAGATTTTGTATTTGATAAAAAAGTGATTATAAATAGTTCAAAAAAAAAAAAAAAAAAGTTGTACAAAGTTTGGTGACCAGTGGATACGAAAAAAAAAAAAAAAAAAAAAAGAGGAAAGAAAGATTTCAGTCGAAAGAAAATAAGTGACGAGAAAAGCACATGAGTTGTGAGTTTTTCTAAGAATAATAAGATTAACGTTTTAGATTTTATATATAGCTTTTGATCAAACGCATACGTATACACTTGATAAAAAATTAACATATGTTATTCGCAAAGCATGTTGACTAGAAAAAAAAAAGAACAATGCTTCTATCCATTTCTAGAACTACATCCCAATAATAAAAAAATCCAATTGTTATTTAGTAATGACAAATGTTTACCATATTTTTTTTATTTTTTTTATATACTCGCTTATTCTTTTTTTTAACTAACAAACCGAAGAATTAGTTTCTTCTTGAATATTGAATACATAATAAATCGAAGGGTCAGTTTCATCTTCAATATTTTGATGTAAAACCCGAGTTTTACGAAGGGTTATCATATTACATGAGAACTAAGTGATCTAAGTTGTTGTTATCATTCTTTTAACTTTATTCGAACATTGTACTAAAAATAAATTATATGTTTATAAATTTTGAGTTTAAATAAATATTTTTTTTTTTTTTTTTTTTAAATTTCCTTTTCTTTTTTTTTTTTTTTTCTTTTTTTCATCTTCTTTGAGTAAGAATCTGAACGCGTGTATATAGTGTAATTATTGAATATTAATGTTATATAAATAGTCTAAATGTAATACTAAGAGGTACTAATAAGAGTGTGTAGAATATAAGAGTAAGTAGTGTAGTAATAATTATAGATTGATTAACTAGAGGGTAGTGGAGGGTGGGAACAACTTAGATCACTTAGTTCTCATGTAATATGATAACCCTTCGTAAAACTCGGGTTTTACATCAAATTACATTTCGAACTTTGTGATCTAAGTTGTTGATCCAGAGTAGCTTTAGTCATATTAGATGAACCTTGCGGGGATAGCCTATAAAAGGATTCGAATACTACTTTTGAAGACCAATTACCGTGTGCCATAATATCGTCTATTGATATACCGGACACTGCTGCGATAGTGGAACCAAGAGCTCTAGCCTTTGGAATAGGTGCACCTTTTTTACGACCAACTTTTGCCATTAGTTGTTTAATATATTTGGAAACACGTTGGGTACCAATTGCTTGACCAAAAGATCTTTGCGATCTAAAAAGAGCATTAACCTGTACTCCGGCTAAGGATGGAACATCAACCAAGCATGTAGTTGTAGTAAATTTTTTGGTGTAGAGTTTATAGGCAGCGACTGGGCAAAGTAAGTTATTGTCGTGAGGATGTATTGTAACAGATCTAGTGATTCTAAAACCAAACCGTTTTTCTTTAGGTCCTACCACCGTTAGGGTTAAAATATTCTTCTCGTCTATGCTGCATTTGTCTATGTCAATACGTGTTAGGTCAGAAGGGCGAAGGAAACCCACCATGGCCAATAGCCAAGCCGTCTTCATAGTAAGTTGTGGATTGGATAGTTGATTATTATCACCCATATCTAAAATAAATTGAATAGCAGGTTGAACGTCATATTCCCAATTTTTTTGAACCAGTAGTGTATTGGATCTTAAGTTCTTTGTGACAGCTATGAACGATGATGAAGATTTTATACGTGTCTGAACATGCAATGGGAATGTAGCAATTAATCTATAAGCATATGTTAGGATGGAATTATTAGATATAGTCTTCTTTTGATGTAAAAAATGAATAAATTGTATTAATATTGTCGTTGTAAGTCTTTTATGATTGTGTTTGTTATCAGAGCACCATTTTTTGAAGATGGTTGTGGCAGTTTTGTATCCTTTAATAGTGTGAATATTTGGATAAATTAGATTGTTGTGGGTGCGCTTTTGCTTTTTGGGGAGAGATTCCAAGCGATCATTGTCCATTGGTCGTTTTTGTTGACGAGATGGTGATGATTGTCTTGAACTATCCTGTGATGAGGTATGATGATGTATTGTTGAGTTAATTGAAGAAGAAGAGGAAACCATGGAGCTGTTGGCCAATTGGGAGTCAATAGTGTGGCATGACATGGTTGGTGAAGTAGCCTTTGGGCTATCGTTAATATGAGATTCCAAGGAGGGGCCATGTATATCTTCTTCTTTATGGAGGACCAGTTGACTAGGAAGGCATTCGTCCATAGAGCTTGAGGATGATAATTCCGAGATACAAAGTGGTGAAGTTTGGTATTGTCCACTGTCGCGAAAAGATCCAGGTGATGTGGTCCCCACATCTTGTTGATCCAGTTGAATGTTTGCTGAGGTATGCTCCATTCTATCTGGTGAATCATTTGTCGAGACGGTGCATCTGCTGGGTTGAAGGCTGATGGTACATAAATCGTTGATAGAAGGATAGAGTTCTGAAAACAGAAATTCCATATATCCATCGCTAGTTTGTTGAGCTGATTGGATCTCGTCCCTCCGAATTTGTTGATGTAAGTCAATGCTGATATGTTGTCCATGCATAATTGAATGTGAATTGGTTTCTGTTGCTGCTGTTGTAACTGATGCAGGTGCTGAAATATTTTCTTCACTACTAGTAGTTCTTTCATATTGATGTGAAGGTTCTTTTCTCTTGGTGACCATAGACCTTTGATGAATGTGTTGTTGTGAACTAACCCCATCCTTTTTTCGATGCATCCGTGAATATTTGTATTGTTGGAGAAGGCTGTATTATATGTAGTCCGTTCCATTTTGTTAGTTGTGTTATCCACCAAATTAATTCTTTTTTCATTTGAGGGTTGATCATGCAATGTTGTAGGTGACGTGATCTGTTGAGTTGGTGAAGAAGGTGACGAGTTCTGAATCGAGCTTGAATATTGCCCAATTGGGAAGCCATTGCTGTTCCTATAAAGGAAGCTAGATGATTCCAGGTCGTTGTTGATTGATAAAGAAGCTTGGTGGCCATTCGTCTGATTGAACGAATTTTCTTCCCAGGTATTGAAAATATCATTTCGTTGGTGTTGATCATCATTCCTAGATGTTGCAATTTTTGTGTTGGATAAATTTGAGACTTTTTTGAATTGATTAGCCAACCTAGTGTTTCCATTTTGTTGATGACTTGTTGTGTGTGTTGAAACGCTAGTTGTTTTGATGAAGCCATTATTAGAAAATCGTCTAGATAAGCTGTTATTCTTATTCCTTTCCTTCGGGCCCATTGTAATATTGGTTTCGTTGTCTTTGTGAATACCCAAGGTGAAAGGCTTAATCCGAATGGCAGGACTTTGTACTGAAATATTGATTCTTTCCATTGAAAGCGAAGGTAATGGCGTGAAAGTTGGTGAATTGGTATGTGATGAAATGCATCTTTGAGATCTATTGATGTTAGGTAGTCTCCTTTTTGAAGTAGTCTTGAAATGGTTGTTAAGTTCTCCATTTTGAAATGTCTGTATGGAAGAAATTGGTTGAGTTTCTTTAGGTTTAGCACTGGTCTCAGGCCCCCATCCTTCTTTGGTATTATGAAAAGAGGAGAGAGGAAGCCTGGTGAACTGGTGTGTACCTTCTCTATAGCTTGCTTTTGTAAAAGATTTAATATTTCTGAATCTATTACTGAAAGCGAACGAATGGAGAGGTTGTTGTTGTTGTTGTTGTTGTTGTTGTTGTTGTTGTTGTTGTTGTTGTTGTTGTTGTTGTTGTTGTTGTTGATGTTGTTGAATTGGAGTGGTGGAGGTGTTGTAAAATAGAGATGGAAGCCTTTTTGAATAGTCTTTATGATCCATGGATGGATGTCTTGTTGTAACGCAGAGGCCCAACAGTAAGAAAAAGAACTTAAACGACCACCCACTAATTCCGGTTTTTTGAGGAGAACGTTGGGAAAAACCTTGTTAGAAACGACTTGATGATTTTGTCCAAAATTATGAGGTTGATTTTTTTGATTAATATTAATAGGAGCTGCAGCTGAGATTGTTGATAAATTATTTTGTGATACTGAGCTGTCAAATTTGTTAAAATTTTTAGGTCGAGGCCTATTCTTGATCCTTGTAGTGGCTTGACGGAAGTTTTGTGATAACTTGATGTGTTCCAACATTTCTTTTTGATCCAAAAGGTAGTTGTTTTGTTGGGATGGTGGATCGCAAGGTATATTAGAGTTTTTGAACATATTATTTGTACGTTGTGAAGTGATATGAGAAGCCAGATCTGATAGTAATTCGTGGATGATTTGAACCATTTCGGAGGATCGTTGGTGAAGTGAGTCCACTGTCCAATTTTCATGAGTGAGCTGATGGGCGAATAGATCGATTGGACGAGTAATTCCTGACAGACGATACTGAATATCATGAAGTTGTGTATCATGACGTTTTGCATTATTTGATAAATTAATTTTATTAAGTTGAGGAGGATCATACTCACGTATTGTGTTTTTAGGACATTCAAATAGAAAGCGTCTACGTTCATTGTCTGAAAGAGGTCGTCTAAAGAAGTCTTCTGTAATAAATGGAAAACGTTGGAGTAATTGTTCTGAAGGAGTGAAGTCTGATCCCGGGGTCCTAATGGAGATGTGTGGATCTGAGTTGATGAGTGGTGAGCTGGTGACTTGTGCTTCAATTGTTGCCAATCTGTTGAAGAGGGCAAGGGCCCAAGCTGGTGGTTGATCAGTAGTATCATTAGGTTGATTTTCGATTGTAGGATCCATTAAACGTCGGTAACCAGAGCGTACAAATGTTCGAACGAAAAGAAGATGAAAAAAAGAAAAAAAAAAAAAAAAAGAAAAGGAAATTTAAAAAAAAAAAAAAAAAAATATTTATTTAAACTCAAAATTTATAAACATATAATTTATTTTTAGTACAATGTTCGAATAAAGTTAAAAGAATGATAACAACAACTTAGATCACAAAGTTCGAAATGTAATTTTATTTATTTATTTATTTCGAAAACCCAAGTGTTTGAAAATTGAATTTGATTTATTTATTAATCTTCCTGGATTAGCCTATTTTTATCATTCTTTTTTTTTATAAATGTTCAAACACACACAAATAAAAAAGAAATAAATAGTCAAATCTTCGGTACCTGAGTTTTTTTTTTTTTTTTTTTTTTACTCATAAATATTGAGCATAAATTTTATGCAATTACGATTTTTATTTATTGTGTTTATTGATTATTACGACGCTGATTATTTTTATTTATATTAAATAATAAAAACAATAATGAATAAATGCTTATTTAATATATTATTATGTATGAATATATTGTGGTATATTATATAATATTATGTTATATGTACATATATATATATATATATATTTTAAAAAATAGCATACATACATGTTAAATATTAGTATACTTTATATATTGGTTACCAAAGTAAAAAAGTGATCACGAGTTTAAACCTCCGCTATTTTTTTTAAATTTTTTTAGTTTGTTTAATTTTTTTCCCTTCCTCTTCCTCTGCAGTTTTTTATTTTTTTAAAAAATAATCATATAAATATATACTTTATTAAAAAAAATATATTATGGATTATGGTATGACAGATCCATCTTCATCTTATTATGATGTCAATGATATTCAAAAACAAAAAAGAATAGACTCTTTACTAAATGAAATAAAAGAACAATATATGATACTGGAAACAGTAAATGACACAACTTATAATGATGATGAAATAATAGAATCTTATAAACGGCGTATCCTTGATATATCTTTACAGCTTGTAGAACAAGAAAAAAACAAAACAACGATTCATCATTATAATACGCAACAATGGTGGACACGTTATCATACCAATCTGAGACAACTTGAAGATTTGACTCATCAAAAAAAAACACTTGGGAAAGAAATAGATTATTTGATTAATACCAGCATTAAAGATTTAAAAATAAAACTAATGGATGAAACAAATAGATGGAAACAGTTACAAGATGAATTTAGTTTGCAAAATAAAGCCTCTTTTAATACAACAACGGCAACTTCTCCTTCCACACTATCGTCCGTATCTGAATCGGATAAAATACGTGCCAAAGCTCAAGCTATGATATCTGCAAGACTTAATCGCTCAAGAAGTAATCTTCAATTACGTGATGAAGTGGGGCGTGTAGATAAATACTATCAAGCAATAGTAGATCAAATACAACAAATAGATGAACAGTTAAATTTTTACCAACAGGATATGAGTTATTTTTTAAAATCAGATCATTTAACATCTATAACAAAGATGGATTATAAGACAGGTAGCGATGAAATAAAACAACGGCAAATGTTTGAAAAAGGGCTATATGTTAGTGATGAATTGGCTAAATTTATTGATACCTTACCTCTTCCTACATCCAATCAACAAAAGGAAAAACAATCCACAACTATTTCTCCTGCAGTGAACAGACGCACCTCCTATCGACGATCACTTTTAGATCCTCTCTCTCCCATTCAATTTGATTTCGATATACCTCCACCTATTCCAACTACAGATAGACCTGATTCACCACGGTCTAGTGCTGATATTAAAGCAGAAGCACGTAGAAGAATTGAGCAACGAAAAAAAATAATATTGGCCAAACAACAACAACCATCTATTGATTTATTAAAAAATCATTCCTCTTCACCATCATTAATGAATGTAAATAAAAATGGATCAACGCCATCATCACCTTTATTACATGAAAAAGAGAATAATATCACGGAGGATGAAAAGGCTGCTCAAGAGAAATTAAGACAGGCAGAAATAGAAGCAAGAGAAAGGTTAACCAAAATGCGCGAAAAAAGGGATATAGCACGACAAGAAGCAGCTGCAGCAGAAGAAAAAAGGAAAAAGGCTGCTGACGAAGCAGCTAGAATCGCAGAGGAAGAAATGCAAGAAGAAAAGAAAAGAAAAGAACAAGAAGAACAGGAAAGAGTAGCATTGGAAAGAAAACAGGCAGAGGCTTTAGCAGAAAGACAACGTCAATTGGATGCTATAGCAAAACAGGAACAAGAGCGTAAAGATGCTGAAAGGATAGAAAAAGAAAAGTTAGAAGAAGAGGCAAGACAAAGGAAAGCTCGTATTGCTGCCCAAAAGGCTGCTATGGAAAAACGTCGGTTACGTCAGGAACAAGAAGCGAGAGAAAAGGAAGAGGAATTAATACGTTTAGAAGAATTGAAAAGAAAAGAGGAATGGGAAAAATCTGAAATGGAAAAACGTAGACAAGAACAATTAAAAGATGATCAAGACAAATTAAAACAATCTTCTTTATCTGTTACTACAGCATCTTCATCTTCACAATCACGATCTCCTTCACCTTCTCTTCATCAAGATTTATCTGCCTCTACAACAACAACAGGTACTACTGAAACATCTCCTACTTCGATTTCTCTCAATGATGATCATAATGCAACAGCTGGTACAAGTGGTTATGGTGTAGACATGGATGATGAAGTTGATTTTGCTACAAGTAAGTTTATTTAAAAAAAAAAATTATTATTTACCTATTTAAAATGCTTTTATATATTTATTTACATATAAATATGTTTTTATTAATATTAGTTTATCGTGTGAAAGCTCTCTATGTTTACCAAGGTATTCGTGAAGATGATTTATCGTTTGTAGAAGATGAAATAATTAAGGCACACCCTTCAAAAGATAAAAATAGTGATTGGTGGTATGGGACTAGCTTATCTACAAATGCGGTTGGATTTTTTCCACGAACTTATGTTGAAATTATCGAAAAAGGTATTATTTTAAAAAATGAAAAATAAAAAAAAAAGAAAGGAATTAAAGTTATGTAATATATATAGGTATAAGAGAAAGAAAATAAAACAAAAACGAAAAATAGTAGTGAATATTTTGAAATTAATGTAACGCTTTTTTTTTTTGTAATTTAGCGTTTCGTGTACAAGCATTATATGAATTTGAAAAGACACGGTTTGATGATCTTGGATTTAATGAAAATGACATTTTGGTAGTACAACCTTTTCAAGATGAAAATGGAGATTGGTGGTATGGTACAAATGAAGAAACTGGAGAAGCTGGTTATTTTCCTAAAACCTATGTTCAACCGCTTGAAACAGGTAAATTTGATATTATATAAATGTATATCGATAGAGCAATTATTGATATATTATTATTTATATTTTATTTTATTTTTTTTACTTTTTTTTACAGGTGCTTCTACAATTCCGGATATAACAATTGAACCTAGTGTGGTCAGCCCATCAAAATCAAATTCATCATGGAAAAATACAATTTCAGCCTCATCTTCTTCGTTACTTATTGCTCCTGAAGATGAGAGTGTAGCAAGAGGTATTTCAGCACCAACAACACCCGTTTTGAAAAAAAATGTATTGGATGTGAATAAACAAGATATCAATAGAAGAAGACGTGCAGCTAGTAACGCAAGTACAATAAGCAATTCTGTAGTAAGTACACCTAACCTTCAGTTACCTCAACAACAAATGGTGCAAGCATCAAGACCAGAGAGTCCTTCTGTTTTAAGCTGGGCAAGCTCCATGGATGATATTGAATTACAATCTATATCACCAGAAGAAAGACAGCGACAAGAAGCAATTTTTGAGCTTATTACCACGGAACGTTCCTATCTTAGAGACCTTCAAATGATTGTTAATGTAAGTCATAACATCACTAGAATGTATATATATATATAGTATGGGAAAATATATAAAATGTATATATAAAAACAAATGAAGGATAAGTAATGACTTTATATACCTATTATATATACTTATTCTATTTATTTATATAACATTATAGTTATTTTATGCTGAATCTGGGAAATATTTAAAACAAAATGAACAGGAAGTAGTATTTTCTAATATAGAAGATTTATTGATATGTAATACAACATTCTTAAGTGATTTAGAAACTAGACAAAGGGAATGCGCTAATGTTATCGACTGTGTTGGGGATATCTTTTTACAACATGTAATATAACATATATACATACATACATATATATATCATTATCCTTTTGTTTTAACTTCAATTTGTTTTTCTTTTTTTTATTTATTTAATAGGCCGAAAGTTTGAAATGTTATTCTACCTATTGTCGCAATCAATCTTTTGCAAGCAGGTTCTTGCAAAAGAAAAGAGAAGAAGATCAATGGTTTGAAGTATTCCTGAAGGTAAACATAAAAATATAATGCTTTAAAAAATCATTTATTAATCTCTTTTAATGTTATTCCATTTGACCACTATTACTATTTTCATTATTATTAGACCGCACAAACCCGATCAGAATGTAGATCACTGGATTTAGCACACTTTTTATTAGAACCAGTTCAACGGATCACTAGATACCCTCTGTTGCTTAAGCAGGTAAGAAACAAAACGATAGTAATTCAAGAATTATATTTTGATTTTTTTTTCTTTGCTTGTATATATTTTATATTTGTACATTATTCTAGATATTAAAATCAACACCAAAACGACACCCAGATTATGGATTACTAAAATCTGCTCTTACCAATGCTTCAACTATATTAGATAACGTTAATGAAGAAACTCGCCGTTTTGAAAACCAACAAAAAATGTCTGAACTTAGCCGTATCCTAGATATGGAAGGCTTTGGCGTAAGTGATCATTATTATTTATTTATTTATTTATTTTACTCTATATATATATCTATATATATATATTAAAATGTTATTACTCTATCTATTCATTTATATAGAGATTGGATATTCGCGGTAGAGAATTTATAATGGATGGTGTATTATATAAAGCTAAAAGTGGGCGTAAACTACATGGATATCTATTTAATGATATGTTTTTATTAGTGGAACCTTTAAAAAGTCTTAGCTCAAAAGGATACCTCTATACTTTATATAGAGAGGTAAACAGATATATATATATATATATATATATATATATATATGGATTTTATATTTGTACTTGTATTGACTTTATTTATTTATTCATTGTAATTATTTTTAATTAGCCAATGAATATTGGCCGCATAACAATTAGAGAACAACAGCAGATCGGGTTGATAAATTCCTTTGGTAACAATACACCAGGTAAAATAAAAATAAAAGTAAAATAACATGATGATTTTTACAGCAATTTACTAAATAATAACGTATCTATATGTATAGATGATACAAGTTTTCAAATTGTTTATGGTAATATTGTGATTTCTGTAAGAACGGCTAATGTTAGTATGAAACGACAATGGATCAACCAAATACAGCACTATAGTGCTATCAAGGCCTTATATTAACGTCTTTCACTTATCTATTTAATTACCTTTAAATTTAATAAATTATAGAAAGTATTTTTTTTTTTTCACTTTATTTTATTCTTTTGAAGTAAAATATGCTTCCAAAAAAAAAAGTGAAAAGATGAGATATAAGCAATAATAGTAAATATTGTGTTTTAATAAAACTATGAAATAGAATATTTTTATACCAATAAAGGCAGATAAATATGTAAACTGAGTTTCAAAAGATATGATCTTTTACTATTTATCAATTTGTTGATTAAAATATTATTATGCAAATTTTTAACAATACTTTTTTTAAAGGAAAAAAATGATTTTTATTTAAATGATGTCTTTTTTTTTAAGTATATTAAGAAGTGATTGTAATGCAAATAAATTAAAAAATAAAATTAAAAAAATAAAAAGTGCCAATTTTTTTTATATGGTTTAAAAAACTGAAGAACCCCATTGCTGTTGTTGAGGCTGTTGAGGTTGCGATTGCTGAAGAGGTGTGTTAAAAGAAAAGGGGTTCGATCCATTATTCATTCCTATTATTTGAGTTGGTTGAAATTGTTGCTGTTGCTGTTGTTGTTGTGAAAAGGGATTTGATAAAGGTGAAGATAAAATATCAGGTTGTTGCTGTTGATTAGGTTGATATAGAGTAAGTTGATTTGTATTAAAAGTAGTAGTAGTAGTAGATGATGAAGATGACATATTAGGTATGGTACTAAGTTGCGGCATAGTATTCGATCTAAAAGGATTAGCATTAGATGATGATAATGATGATGTAGGTGCTGGTGCTATAGATAGAGTGTTTGGCAATGAAAAAGTATTCATAGATGTTGTAGAAATGGGTTGTTGCAAACCAGTACCGAACATCATATTAGTTGTTGTTGTAGGGGTTGTTGTAAGAGTTGGTTGATTTAAAAGGGATAAATCGTTCATTATATTATTATTATTAGTATTATTATTAATATTTAACTGTGCTGGATTAGCCATCATTGTATTACGGAAAGGATTATGTAAATTTGGTTGTGGGGTAGTTGTAGGTGAAGCTGACGAAGTTATTAATTGATCATTTTCCAAACTAGCAAAAAAGTCGATCAATTCTTTTGGTTGTTCTGGTTCTTTACGCTGAGGTGGTGTAGTTTCATTTGTCACTACATAATAATAATAATCAGAAAAATAAAAATAAGAAGACGTGAATAAATAATAAAATCGAGTAAAATATATAAAAAAGGAAATCGACCATTTAAATCCTTATGTAGTACAAATGACTATTTTTAGATAATTACCTATATTGCTATTGTTCTTTGGAGATGGTTGGTCACTTAAATCGTTCAAGTATTCTTCTAAAGCAGCTGCTAGTGACAAGGGTGCCTAAAATAATATGAATAGAAGAGTCATGTATAAATACATACATATTAATATCCGCTCTTTTTATTTATTTATATTACTTTGTTTTCCCTTCGCTTTTATTTATTCTATTAAAATAAAATACTACTTTATTTATTTACTTACATGTTTAGTTGCAGGAATGGATATTTGCATTTCATGTTGAAAACGTTTGGCGCGATCCAAAAATTGAGTAACAGTTTCGGTTTGTTTAGCAAATCGTCTGTAAATATCTAAAGAAGCCCGGGCATCTGTTTTTGACATTGCAAAATAATGTTCTAAAATAATAAAAGATATTGATAAGTTTATATGTGTATTTATACTTTATGCATCTTTTTTTTTCTATTTTCTTAATAAATAAGAGAGCCTACCTAATATATTCACAACACCTTCATTAATAGCTTGAAATAGAATTAATAAATCCTCTACCACTAGTCGAAATGCAAATAAACTGATAGTATTATCTACATCATCCAATACGAACTATATATATATGAAATACGAGATAAAAGAAATATATTTATATTAATGAATAAAGATCATATATATATTATCATAACACTATATTATTATTATTATTGGCTTACTCTGCATTTTAATAAGCTTCCTAATTGTTTTTGTAATACTGAAGTTTCTTTTAATAAACCATCCTTAATGGATAATCGTCTTAAACGTCCCACTTTATTAGCCATTGTTGCTTTCACATAATCGATTTTTAATTCACGATAAGCATCTACTTTTTGTTGCAAATAAGCTGTATATAAATAAATATTTTGAATATGAATAACTCCTGAAGATTTTTCTCTTAAACGTGTTGTATCTAAACATGCAGGATGTCCCTCCACATAGGATATGGTTCTATCTCCATTGCCTTGTCGCATTAATACATGTATAATGGCAAGTACTTTAAATGACATCTATATAATATAAAATAATACAAAATAAAATAAAAAAAAGAATTGTATTTTATTAGTATCTATTGTTATTTTTTTATATTTTTCCTTCTAACCCACACGCACACACACACACACTCTCTCTTCCTTTATCTATTAACCCTCGTTTTACTTTTTTTTTTTTAAAAAAAAAAAATACTTACAATCCAAGAGTTTTCTCGATGTCGACGTTCTAATAAATCCAACATTTCACCAATAATAGCAGGATTATGATAAGTTAATGAAACTAGAGCTATATACACATAATAAATAGTTTTTTTTTTTTAAAAAAAAAAGGTTATTATATATCATCTTGATATTATATATACATAAAATAAAATAAATATAAATATAAATTGATATATACTTGATAAATGCTTGTGTTTTGGAGGATTATAATCCAACCTGGTAGCTTTTCTAACGGCCGTTTCCATTATTTTTATTTGAAAGGTATAATAACAAACTTGAACACCAAAAAATAATTATTTAAAGGAGAAAAAAGGTAATGAGAGAGAAGAAAAAGAAGAAAAATAAAAAAAATAATGAGTGGAAAAAAATTATAATAAAATATAATAAATTGAGTTTTAAATTCCAAAAATGGAAACCACTCCTTTGCACAAATCCTTTTTGGAAGGAAATAAAAAATAAAAATTGATAAATTTTTTACAGTTTTTATTTTATATACATTCAATTGTTATATATATATATATATATATGTATATATATTTTACATATTAAATTTTATTTAATTTTTTTTAAAAAAGCTATTATCTTATTAGATTATACAAAATAAATATACACACATAAAATTTTAATTAAACTTAAATATTTGTATTACTTTTTTTTAAAAAATATTATAAAAGTTTTAAGTATTATAATGATCATTACCCTTTTTATACATATTTATTATCTTTTTGACGCTTTGGTGAATATAGATATATTGCACCCTTCGCTTTGCATTAAGACGGCGAAAGAATAAGTAAGGCTTAATCAGCTTTATACATAGTAAAAAAAAAATATACCTTGTGTATCTTCATATTTTTTTATTAGTTTATAGTTTACATATAAAGATAATGATTATACTTTCAAGTCGATCCGTTTGGTGTTTATGAGGCAGGTGGATTATACGGGTTGGGTATGATTCTTTAAAAAAGTCAAAGGAAAATTAAGATTGTTGTATAAAAATGAGTTTATTACAAACACATATATACACACACACATATATATATATATATATATAGTGTCATTATATTGTTATTTAATAAAATCCTCTAGTTAATTGATTTATTATTTACGCAAGTATATATATTTTGAAGCATGGACATAATATATTTTTTTGATCCAGGTATGCTTCAAAGAAAAAAGATAAATGGCGGATGTTAAAATAAAATAGTATGTATTTTTTTACCTATTTTGCACAAGAAATTTTTTTCCTTTCTTTCTCTCTTTTTTTTTTTTTTTTTTTTTTTTTTTCCTTCCACCCCTTTATTACAATTTTATTTATTTTATACTATTATATATAATTAGTTTTTTAAAAAAAGAAAGTGATACAATTTTTTTTATTATAACTACATAATTAAAACAAGTTCAAATGAATGTTTTACAAGATCCTTTAAATGGTAAACTATTGTCACTTAACAAAAAAAGAAAGTAAAAACAAAGAAAAAAGTTGCTGAATAGGATTAATATAATAAATCAAAGTTATTATTCTTTATTTCTTTCTTTTTTATTAAATAGTATGTATTCAATGGAAAGACTGCGCTTCTTGTGTTATCAATCCAGGTTGTGCTTTTTGTGCGAGTTTAAATAAATGTATAGAAGGCAATTGGTTTGGTGTTGTAAATAAAACTATGGATTATTGCCCAGTGAATGATTATTATTATAAACAGTGTGAATGTAATCTATATATAAATAATATACATAGAAATGGGGTTTTAATATAGTACTTACTCTTACTACCTTTCTTTCTTTATCTATTCATTTATTTATTGATTAGTTTCTAGTTTACCTTTAGGGATTATGGCTTCTATAGTGTTTTTTGCTTTACTAATATTAGTTATTATTGGGTTTTGTTATTTGTGTTGCTGTTTTTCTTGCTGCTGTAAGGGAGATCAAGATGAAGAAGAAAGACAATTATTGTTGGGAGATAGGCATCAACATCACTTAAGACGAACATCTACCTATTACCAATGGAATAAATCACCACCTACATCTATTAATCAATTCCAACAACAACAACATCAAGGATATCAAACATATAGAATTCCACCTGAATCACCTATTATCTCTAGCCATTCTAATACTAACAGTACTAATAATAATATAAATTCACCTGATACATGGGAAAGTCGAAAGTCTCATTTATTAAAAAAATACGCTCGTGATCCTGGAAACCAACAACAAAACGTGACAATTTTGGAATAATAACAATTATTATAAACAATAACGTATTTAAATATATATAATCATACTTTTTTTTTATACATCTATCGCTCCCTTTTTATAAACTTTCCCCTTTTACATTTTTTCTTATTTTATATAATAATTTTTGTTTATTCTTTTAGTTTTAAACCTTATCCCCTTACTTTTTATAATTATTTTTTTCTCTGCCTGTCTCTATCTCTCTTCCTCCCCTTTTTACTTATTTTAGTTTTATTTTAAATAGAGCAATTTGGTCACTCGCTGTATGAATTTATGTAATATTTTATATATAAAAATATATATAACAAGAATAAGAATAAAGTATCGTATGATTTAATTTTTAAATGCTGACTCTTTCTTTTGTTTCATATATAATACATATAGTTAACGACAATGTATGAATGATCTCAATAATGCATTTCCAGCCACATCATTTTTTATATGTAGACAAAATCATAATATATTTTTACTTCTCATTCACAATAGTAACACATCGTTTCGTTACGTAGATCAAGGACGAACATCGTTATTACTATCATTATTTATCATGAACAACATAAAAAAGGATAAAAAAATCACTGCTTGAAGTTATTTGTTTTTTTTTGTTTTTTTTTTTTTTTTTTTTTTTTTTTAAATAACATATATGAAAGAGTATTTATATATGAAATAAAAATAGTTGACATTTTAATGCATTAAAACATCATCTTTTTTTTTAAAGTCAGTGTTTTTTTTTCATATTTCCCAATATGTTAATAAAATCTCTTATTCTTGGAAAAATGTAATACTATGCAGCAATTTTTTTTTTTTAATTTTCTCTTAAAAAAAAAAATTACTGCCACATTATAAATGATATATAAATGAAGAAAATTAATTACTTTTAAGAAAAAATAAGGTAAAATATTAGAAAAAGATATTACTCCAGTTAATATGATTTAATGACAATAATGATTATAATAAAAAATCAGGTCTTCATATTATTTAATAACCCCCTTAAAAAAAGCTTAAATAACTTTAAGCATCCAATTTTTTTTTTTTTTTTGAAGGTTATTTCTTCCATTACATAATCTTCTAAACTAGACACCTTTTTTTTTAAAAAAAAAGGAAAAAAAAAATTATAGCGGCGACATCGCCATATATCATTTTCCTTTTTTAAATAATAATACTAATAAAATCAATTACATATCAATTTTATATCAAAACGAAATACACTTCATTAAATACATACATATTAGTATAAAACAACAATATATGATATTATTTAATAAACACATGTTTATAATATAAGATAATCATGATCGAGTTGTACAATATGTACCTTTTTTAATTACTTATAAAATAAACCCTCTTTCTCTCCCTTTTTTTTTTTTTGGCTCCGCCTCTTTTTCTTAAATCCAGTAATCATTCACATCTTTTTTTTTTGTTTTTGTTTTTGTTTTTATGTTGGATTTTATTATTTATTATTAATTTAAAATACTAAGTACATATTACATAAAATTATCGAAGAAAAATAAAATAAAAAAAATAAGGATGATTAAAGATTGATATAGATAAAATAAGTTGGATTTTTTGTTGCCCAAAATAAATTATTATTATTAATCATTAATAAAGTATGAAACACATAAAAAACCATCAAATCCTTTTTTAACAAGTAAAATAAATAAAATAAATATATATATATATAAATAATAAAATTTGTACACTCAAAAAAAAAAATAAAGTTAAAAAAAAGATCGATTGAGGGAATAAAATAAGAATAAGAATAATAATAAAAAAAAGTATATATTAATAGTAAAAGAATAATAAGAATAAATAAATAATAAATGTGTAAAAAAAGGGAATAATAGATATTATCTTTATATATATAAAATATTAATAGTAACTGTTGTTTTTTTATGCTGAGATTTTCAATGGCGCTTCATTATCTACGTCCATTGATACGTGAGACCTTAAAACATCTTTGTTAGTAGTAGATTTTGAAGTAGGATCATACATCCATCTTGCTGATGGCACAGGAGGATGTTGGTATAAATCTGAGGATTGAGGGGAAGAATTAGCAGAGGAAGAGTTGGATGAAGAAGAGTAGTGTTGTTGTGATTGATGATGATGATGATGATGATGATGAGAAGAGTGATGAGGATGATCTTGTTGTTGTGCAAGTAATCTTTGATGGTACTGTAATTGTTCTTGTAATGCTAATAGCTGTTTTTGCTGTGTTTGATGAACTAATAAAGCTGCCGTCACACCACTGGACATGTTATCATCATCATTTTCTTTTTCTTTTGTTTCTTGTTTCACGTTGATTTCTTTGGATGATGGAGTTGTTTCAGGATGAATTTTATTATTATAATTATTAGATGATGAAGAGGAGATAAGGGATGGTTTAGATAGAGAAGGTGATGAAGATGATGATGAAGAAGCTGTTGTATTCATATGAGTGTTCGCTGCTGTTGACGATTGAAGAGAAGAGGTATGCATTAATATATCACTAACACGACCTTCGACTTTTACTCTCATTTCCAAAGATTCCGCTTTTTCTCTTAGACTTTTTGTTCTTTTTTCTAAATATTTGATATAATCCACAGCTTTAAATAATACAGTACTTTTAGAATTATTGATGTTTTTAAGTGTTGGTACAATTTCTGTTAAATCTTTAAATCCATTTCGAATTGTGCTTCGTCTTTTTTGTTCTGATGCAATATGATTACTTCGCTTTTCTTCTTCGGTTAATAATTCTTTATGTGATCTACTTCTACGGGTGGTAGTAGATGATGATGATTTTTGTGATGCTCTATATCCTTTTGTATTATTATTTATATTATTATTTGTATTATTGTTATTATAATGATCGTTTGTTGGTGAATGTTGACGTTCGGGTGTAGGATAAGGTGATACAGATGGTGTGGGATGATATCTTTGATTTGATGAAGCTAGTTGTTTTGAAATATAAGGAGCTGATACCTGATTACTTTGCTGTAAAAAGATGGCATTAGAAAAATGGGGGTCCGAGGGAGATGAGGATGAGGGTATCGATGTTGAGGGTGATGAGGAAGATGATGGAGGAGAAGTATGGCCGATAGTATTTGTAGAAGAAGATAATGGTAGTGGCGGATGGGTAAGATGATAAGAAAGTTGATTATTTGATGGTGCCGAAGAAGAAGGAGAAGGGGTGTTTTTTATGGCTTGTTGCGCAGTGGCAATACGATTTAATCTTTGATGAAATTGTTTTTGCTGATCCAAAGATTGTAATATAGAAGAACGGCGGTATTCATCATCGTCCATATCTTGATGGTGGTGTGTAGGAGGAGGAGGAGGGCGAGTTTGTCTTTGTTTAGGTAAAAACATATTAGCGGCTATTTGAAAAGAAGTTAATTCAGAAGTAGGAGGAGGTGGAGGTGGGTAAGTATCATTTAAAGAAAGAGGAGGAGGTTGTGAATCATATAAGGATGAAAATTGGTTTGCCATGGTTTCAGCATTGGTCATTTGTCCATCATTATCTACAAAAAAAGCATCCAAGAATTGTGAAAAGGCTTTTTGATCGTTTTCATCAAGTAAAGGGATATTATCTGGTGGAGGTGGTGGATGCGATACTGTTGATTGACAATCCATTGGTGTTATATCATGAGAAGGTACAGGTGGCATATCCAATGGTATAGGAATAGAAAAACCTGGGTCTAATCCGAAACTAAATTGAAAATCTAAAAAGAAAATAAATAAATAAATAGAAAGATATATTAAGTTTAGTTTGTTAAATTATATTTATTTATAGAAAAAAATAAAAAAGGCTCTTTCTTTTTCTTTAATTTGTTATTATTAATTAATAACAAAAACTATTCATTTTTCTATATTATTTTCTATATTATATTTACCTTCAAAAGGAACTGGTTCTCTTAAAGGTTCATTTTGAGATATATTTACAGATTGTTGTTGTTGTTGTTGTTGTTGTGTATACATCCAAGAAGGATCAAGATGAGGAGGAGGTTGCTGATGATTAGAATAATTCATATGTATATATTAATTGATAATAGTTATTTAATAATAGAATAGTAATATTAATAATGATATATATAAGTATTAAATAAAAGAGTGAGAGATTATAAAATAAAAAAAAGACTATGAAAAAAAAAGAGGAAGAAAAGAGAGAGAGAGAGAAAAAAAAAAAGGAAAACAACCACCTAAAAAAAAAGAAAAGTACACGGAACCTTAAATAGTTTGAACTCAGCCAACGTTTTTTTAAATTCGCGGGCTCCTCTTTTTCTATAATAGTTACACATAATTTCAAAACTTTGCTTAAAGAAAATTTTCCCCCGCTTTTTTAAATTTAATTCTATTTTCCATTTTACTTTATAAACCAATCATATAACTACGATTTTATTTTTTATTTTATTATTTTATTATTTTTTTTACTTTATATAATAAAAAATAATAACCAATTTTCTATTCTATTCTTTTTTATTAATATTACATTCAGCCGTCCAATCAATAGGAACTTGATCTTCCACTATTTTTTTAAATGCTTCCAAAGTACAAAAGCTTTGGTCACCATTGCTGTGATGCTTTCCTTTCTCGGCACATCCTGGTAATTGAAGGACTTTGTTATTAAATCGGACACGGACATAGTGATCTTCTTTTTTACTAAACCATCCTTTTCTATTCTTTGACTTGTATAATTCAAATATAATAGAACTTCCAAATGGTGGCCATCTATATTATTATTAGTAAAAATAAAAATAAAAATATTGGATTAAAGTTAATTTTACATCATAAATAAGTACCATTTTTTTTATAATATAATTTATCTTTTTATCTAAAACCAATTTCTCTAGCCAATGAAATGATTACTATTAATTGGTTGATTTTACTTTTTTTGTAATATAATATTATTTTACCTGTTATCGTAGCTGCCTAAAATAATCAATAAAGGTGCAATAGTTCTATATTCATAAAAATAAAGTTATATGAGTGCAACATCAATTTTATATTTTAGTCCATCATGTTACTTAACTCAGAAATTAACAAAACTCCCCCCTTTCCTCCGCACTATTCCTCAATAACCTATACATATATTATGTAGGAATGTATGTATTTATGTATGTATAAATATATATTTACGTATCATGACCGGAATAAACTGCCAACTTGTAATCTTGCTCGTTAATGTGCTTATCAGTACCATCGACACGACGTACCATTCTATCTCTAATATCACCTATTAATCTACCAAGACCAAGTCGTCTAAATTCACTTGATACCATATGACCATAAAACCATTCATGCATTACTATTTGTTCTAAATCTTGTATTAATTTATCATCAAATTCTTCGGGTAAATGAAATCCGTGTACTTTTGCAGCTACAATGGTATCTATTTAAAATAAGGATGAGAAAAAAGAAGAAAAAAGAGCCAAAGATGTATTTTTAGTAAACTATCTATATGCATTTTTTTTTTATAAATATACTATATATTTCAATTGTTGATTACCAAATATGCCATTAACGGATGGATGTGAATCAAGTGAAACGTTGTCAACATATTTTTTTAACCGATTGGATAATGATACAAACTGATCTTTATACATATCACCAACGGTTTTATGAAAATCTTTTGCCATTTGTCTTAGTTTGATACAGTTTGGATTTGAATACATATTTTCATCACGAGGATCACTATAATTCAATTTGAATAAAATAAATAAAAATAATAAATATGTGTATTTATATAAAGTGAAAGGTTAGTTGTACATGTACAAAAAAAAAAAAAAAATACGGAATAGATTGTTTACCGAATTCTAATTTGCAGAGTATCACCATTGTTACGTTTAATTGGGGGATACAGACCGCCGCCAACCATTTGTTGTACAGATTCTTGTGTTCTTGGATAATCCGTGCTTCGAATGTAAATCATTTTTTCATCGAATTTATCAGGTAAGAAATTTAACCTAAATATATAATGATTAAATAAAAAAGTCAGAGATAAAAAAAAATATACTTTTGATTAGCTCTATTTTTTTTTTCTTTTTTCCTTGTTATTTTTATAATTATTAACAATATATATTTACTTGTCAATATATATTTCACGGAGACGAACACCTAATGCATTTAAATTTTTTCTTCCTAAATTTGTTAACTGACCAAAATAACTAAAAAAAAAAAAAAATCAATAACCAATGTATGGCAAATAGGAAGAGCTAAAAAAAAGGTATCATCCTGTTTCTTTTTTCACTTTGACTCTTTTATCTTTCTCTCTTTATTTTATTTTTTCCAACCACTTATATATGACACATATTCTATTTACCATGCGCCTTGTGAATAAGTGCTGTAAAGATCATTATCAGTTTTTTTTTCTACAAGACGTTGAAGTGGCATAAATTGCCTTGGTATTCCTTCGTTGCTAATACCCTGTTGTTGATTAAAATCTAATATTGTTGCAAACATAGCACGATTAGCATCACAAAGGTTCCAAGTTGCGGGAATAATACTTTCAAGTCTGCTTCGAACGGGTGTACGTTCACCTACACGATATTAATATATATAAATCCATTCCCCAGTTAGATATTTTATAAGTTATTGTTTTGTATACATTTAAAAAAAACTTGGTTTATTGTTCTTTTTTCTTTCATTTATTATTATTATTATTATTATTATAGGTTATTTAAATACCATGACGATGAACAATTTGAAGAAGTCTATAATAAAAAGGAAAGATTTATCATATATTATATTTTTAATTTAAAAAAAACTGTAAAATATATTGACCCATGTATATATATATTACTTTAATTCAAGATCTTCAGGAATAGGTACATGTTCTGGTAATTTTGCCGAGTGTGAACTCATTTATTACTATAATATAAAATAAACAAATGTTTAAGAGTAAAAAAAAAAGTTATATGGAGAAAGAAAAGAAAAGAGGAAGAAAAAAGTACTTTTTTTATATTTTATTATAAAACTTAAAATATTTATTTTCTCCGCCTTAGTAATATTATATTTCAAAGTCTTTTTTTGTTTCTTTATAACCTACCTATTAATAATATAAAAAACAATAAATCATTGTTAATTTTTATTATTATTTATGTGTATTTTTTTTATATTATAAAATTAAAAGTAAAAAAAGGAAGAAAAGGAAAATAATTATCTTTTCAACTTTTTAATTGTTTTAATTATCATGTCAAGATTGATCTCGCGAAGATTATTGGTCGATTTATTTTTTAACTTCCAACGCGCTTGAATTTTACGCGGTGTAAAAAATTTCATTTGAAAAAAAAATAAATATAAAAATGAATCTCCGACAATATTTTTACTTTTTCTTCTAGTTTGTTTTTTTTTTCACTCCCTTTTTTCTATTTTTCCATTTTTATTATAAACAGTTGAATATATTTTATTTCTAAAGTACAATAGTGAGTATCTCATTGATAATTATAATAGTTATATTTATAATAGTATCTATATTAATATTAATGTAAAGAGAAAAACTGACCACCATAATTAATAAACCGCCTTTTTTCTTTATTTTCTATTTCTTTTTCTTTCTTTTTCTTTAGTTTCTTACGTATTATTAAAATAAAAATGTCCTCAACACATTTACAATTTAAAGATGATTTCACAATATCAAAAGATTCAACCAGAATAATAGAACGACCTGATTCACCTGAACCTTATTCCGATATTGGATTTAATTCAGATGATCATATCCCTACTTCCGATCTTGGTAAAGATGAAATAGATACATACCACCATCAACAACAAGAACAACAGCAACAAGATGTTCATGAAAATAAACTCGTCATTGTTGGCGTATATGATCAACGTATTACTTTAGGACGTGGTGGTTCATCCACAATCAAAATTGGTCGTCGTAATCGTCAAATAAGTCGTACTCACTTGGCTATTGAATACTGCAACGGCCGATTTGAATTAGTCATATTAGGGCTTAACGGGGCTACGGTAGATCATCTTCCTTATAAGCAATATGAGCGTGCTCCTTTGGATGATCATTCTATTGTCGATGTGATAGGTGATATTTTTGAATTTAGATTTCCTTCTTTTCCTCCACCATCATCAATCCATAAATCATCATTATCGTCATCACCATCATTATCCACTTTAGAAATAAAACAGCATTCTTCTCCTTCTCCACCTCCCCTTTCATCTACTAATCAATATGATATAAATAATTCAATAACAACAAATAAACATAATAATGAATTGGATTTACTACCAAATAATAATAACACTAATGATAATAATAACAGCCATAAATCCCTAGAAAAACCATCACCGCTATTACAAAAAGAAAATAGCAATAACAATAATAATAGCCATTTATCATCAAAACAACAACATAAATATAATATTAATAATAATAATAATAACAATAACAATAACAATAATAATAATAATAATAATAATAGCAATATTGAAAATACACCATCTCCATCATTAAAGTCAGTTAATTCAGAGAAAAAATCTTCACCATTGTCACCATTATCATCAAATGAAAAACCAATGAAGCAAATTAAAAAGAAAATCGAAAATAAAAAAGAAAACGACAAAGAAAATAATAAAGTTGATGAAAATGAACACGATAAAGAAAATGAAGCTACTTCCTATGATGAAGATCAGGATTCAACTGATTATTCAGAACTTATTATTGATATTTTAGGTAAATATATATGAACAATAAAAAGTACGAAATGAGATAAAATAATAAAAAAAGGAGTCTATTTTTATTTACTTAATTTTTATTATTATAGTATTCTCCAAAAAATCATCTATGCCTATTAGTGATATTTGTTCTCGTATACTTAAAACCAACCCTCAATTTAAAAAACAAAACCGCGATGTATGGAACAAACGTATTCAACAAGTACTTAAAGAAAAACCTTTCTTTGGAGAAATTGTAAGAAAAGGAAAAACAGCTGATGGTTCACCCAAAGAAAATTTATACTATTATAATAGTGATATGGATCCGATCGAATGGCGCCGTGCTACTTATACTCAAGTAGGTCGTAGTGCTAGAAAATGTACTTTACAAGATAAACAATACTTTTGGCGTATTCCTCCAAAGTTGGGTAAAAATCGTAATGCTTATATTCCTCCTCCTGGCCCTCCTATTCTACATGATAAAAGAAAAGTCATCGATCAACACGATAATGATAATAGTGATGGTGACCTTTCTTTTAATACATCTATTAAAAAACAAAAGCATTAATTATCATGCTTTTGATCTATTTATTTATTTATTGGAAAAAAATAAAATATAAAAAAAGCGAAATATATATAATATTAATGAAAATAGTAAAAAATAATAAAAAAAAACTCTATATAAATATTTATATATAAGCCTATTAAAAAAAATTGTGATTCTGTACAAAGTTCTATTTATTTATTTATTTTTTAGTGAATATTATAAAATAAAATTATTTCTAGTAAAATAAAACAAATTACGAATGTGTTTTACTTTATATATTATACGCATGAATTTTCAAAAAATAGTACATTCCTTTAAAGATGAAGTTATTTTTTATTTTATCAGATTATACCAAATTATAATAATAAGCATACTTATGAATGAGTTCATTTTTATTATTTTAAACTACACAATACATATATTGTACATTAATATATATATATATATATATATATTATAATAATTATAATTAATTTCTAATGTCCATCTATCTATTTTATTTAATAAAATCATTGATTACAGGCAGCGAAGTTGCAGTTGTTTTAATCTTTCCCTAGGTGAAGGGCCATTATTCCAACTTTCATCATGATCACTGTTATTTGCTGTATCAGTAGAAGAAGAGTGATGAAGTTGAGGGACACCCACTTGTTCTAATACAAAACTTGAAGCAACAGAACCATACATGGCCGATGTAACGGGATCTCCATTCGATTCATGATATCCTACTAAAAATCCACCACAAAAAGCATTTCCACAACCTGTTGGATCAACTATACGCTTTTTTTCCTCTTCAGTTGTTGCTGTCCAATATGGAGGTACCCATTTGAATTCTCCCATAGTTGTTGTTGCGTCTACCACACAAGCACCTAATTTACCGCATCGAATGACAATTACAGCATGAGGGAAGTCTTTTTTTAATTGTTGACCACATTGTTCTATTAGCCTTTTCGTTGAAATAGGGTCTTTTTCATTAATGGCAGGATTCTTGATATGTTTATTGATGTTTTCATTATCATCGTTAGTGGTATGTGTTGATAATCCAAGAAAACTAATGACTTCTTCATGATTAGGTGATATTATATCTACATATTGACCAGCTTTTTTAATATTTGAATAATTCTATTTATTTAATTATATTTTTTTAAAAAAAAGTGATAGTGGTACATGAATTAACATTTTTTTTTCTTTCTTTGCTTTTGGTAAAAGAAAATAAATTAATATTATATATATAGCTTTACCTCTGGTAAGCATTCCCAAGGTATTGGCTCCCATAAGAATTTTGTACGAGATGATTTGTTTAATTTTTTTTCTCGATCCCTCCATTCATGGATAATATCCATTGTACGATCTTGTGCGCAAATTAAATGTACTAATTTCATTGACATCACCCAATTATCAGTGAAATCGATAGGTGTGATACGAATAATAGGATGAATATATTCAAAGTCTCTATATAAATTTATACAATTGAATTTATATACTATTTTCACTTGATTTCTATAATTATTCTATATTTTATCTTTCTTTATATATGTCATAAATATTTTTACCTATGGTCGTCGTCGCTAAAAGTATTCAAACCTCGTGGTGTATGTTTATCTTTGTGTGTTTTATTTATTAATGAAATATTTAATGACTCTAAAGCTTCGTCAATATTTTTTGGATGATCAAATCCACGATGAGCAACATAACCAATGGAAGATGCGGTTGCAGAGTTTAAAAAGATTCGCATTCCTGTATTTTATTTTATTTTTAAAAAAATAAAAAATAGAGATAAAAAATAGTAAAAAAAAAAAAAAAAGACCAGCGAATATTAAAGTATATACATATTAATTATTATTACAATTATTATAATTATTATTATTATTATTATTATTATAATCAATAAGAATATCTACCATAAATAGTAAAAATACCGGCACCTCCAGGAATATCTACTTTTTTAGTACCATCTTGAAACTGGATATCATCAATTATTAAAGAACCAAAAGAACCATAAATAGGGTCCATGAAAAAATAAAAAAGTTACAGAGAAAAAAGTAACCCCTTTTTGGTAGATTTCAATTTTTTTTTTAAAAAAAAATTGAAATTTATGTCTCAGCCCGGATTTTTAATGCAAAGTTCGGTGACTATTTAAAAAAATTTAACCAAAAGATTTTTTTTAACTTTCTCTTTTTTTACTATACATTTTTTTTATTTGATTTTTTACAACTATAATAAATGGATACCAAATCATATGAAGCAGTAACACCTGGACAGCGATTAGGTTACGCTCAAGATTATATAGCTGGAAATGGGACTTATGAACGGGATGGATTGTTATATTCTAGTGTAGTTGGTATTCGACATATTTCCAAAGCTGAAAATAGTGATCAAGTATGTATAGAGAGTTTCTTTTATATTATAATTATAATTATAGCTATAATTACTATTATTATTATCATTAAAATAAAAAAAACAAAAATATGCCTCTACTTTGCTTTCTTTATTATTATTATTATTATACTAACCATTTTCTCCTTTTTTTTTTATGTTTTTATATTTGATATATATTCTAACTTTATATATATTAGTTACCGATCATAAGCGTATCCAAAGAAAAAGAACAATCAGCAGTTCCTGACGTCGGCAGTGTGGTAAATAAAACGATAATATCATAGCATAATGAAGAGAATGGATATACATACGTATAAAGAAAAACAAGACATTACATTATTTTAATATCATTATTATCACACGAATATTTATTATTATTTTAAAAGGTGATAGGAAAAGTGATTCGTGTTAATCCACATCAAGCAACTGTTGCTATAATGGTAGTTGGTGATTCTTCTTGTAAAGAAGATTTTATGGGTGTTATTAGGTAAAAAATAAAAATAAAAAAATGACTATCAATGATCATTGTGATATAAAAATAAACGTAAAAAAAAAAAGAAGCTAGTAATTTATGTATTGATATTCGATTATGGTCATTTATTATTTATTTTATATTTTAAAAAATAAAATAGAATTCAAGATGTTCGTGCTACAGAAAAAGATAAAGTAAAAATTTACAACTCTTTTCGACCAGGAGATATTATTAAAGCAGAAGTGATCTCTTTAGGTGACTCTAGATCTTATTTCTTATCTACAGCTAAAAATGAATTGGGTGTTATTTTTGCAACAAGCGTAGCAGGTAAAAAAATAAAATAAAATCCAAAGAGATATTGTTATGATGATCAACTTTAAACTTTTTTAAAGCAAAATATTAATGATTTTTTATTTATTTATTTATTTATTTTATTTGTTTATTAAAGGTGAAACAATGATCCCTATATCTTGGCAAGAAATGCAATGCCCAAAAACAAAATCCATTGAATATAGAAAATGTGCTAAACCAGTATAATAGAATAATAAAAATTAAGGGTATTTTTTATTAATTAATAGTAAGATATATAATTATAATAATAAATAGTTGTATGTGTATATATATGAAAATATATTTGTAATAGAAAGTGAAAAAAATGATTAAATATATTAGTTTAATAATAAGATTAAATAATTAATAAAAATAGCAAGTTATTGTACAATTAGTTTATAATTATATATTATATATGATGAATTAAAATATTACTTTTGGAAGGAAAAAAAAAAAAAGGAGGAGGGAGGAAAAGGGAAAGGGGGAGTGAGGCTATATTATTTTAGTGATTTTGGGCTAGGGAATCTCCACTCAGGATGGTGGATTAAATCAAAGGTATCAGTGGGTGTCCATTGAGGAAAATCAACAGTAGACGGATGATATAATAGTGAATGATGATCTCGTTCCAACAAATTCGTACGACAAGAAATATCACGGTGGGTATAAATTTTATAAGATCTTGGAGATCGATGACAAGAATGATTTGTTTTATAAGCTAGATAAGTTATAACAGCTTGATCTTGACGATGATTTGATCTAGAAGAACCAAGCGGGGCAATACAATCTTTGTGTAGACCACATTCGTACCAAGGTGAAATGATTGTATCCATAATAGTTTGATTATTAGTATCAAAACCCATAATAGCACCATTACAATTCAATTGGCGTAAATAATAATCGATATTGGGTTCTTTAAAATAATCAAACATTCCCGGGTGAGTCCACCTTCCCATAGTGAAACTGCTTCTTGGTGACCAAAATCCTTCTCCTTTAATAATATAATTTGGTAAACGATTTAAAAATTCATTGTTCTCCATGATTTGATTTCCTGCATCCATCCATACTAAAAGTCCACCATATTTCTTTGATGCTTCATGAATAATCCCCGTTTTCCAACCATATTCACCTGCTTGATAAGATATATCCCAAAATGAAGGATATTGTTGATAATCGAATGTCTCTAATGAATCGATTAATCCGTTTTGGTGTAATTGGTTTAAAATTGGTAATTGTGTTTGATTGACACCTAAATTATAAACAACGATTTTTGGGAATGGGACTAGTAATTCATCTCGACGATCTTGTAAACTGTACAATAAATTTTCAAGGGCACAAAGATGGTTGGCACTGGCGGCAGTTACTATGGTGTAAGGTAATTGATGTGATAGTGATGAAAATTCACTCTTTTCTGTGGTACTTTTGGTACATGATGAACCTTCGATAACAATTTGTTTCCCTTGCATTGATATTTTATTATTTACTGTAGTAGGACATACTAAAAAAAAGGAAATAAAGAAAATGACTATTAATAAAATAAAATAAAATAAGGGCATGTTATTGTTATTTTTTGTTTACACACCAATGATTTTTTTTAATTCACGTTGAGTATGCCAATTTTTTAAAAAGAAAAAGATAAATAATAAGCATGATATAAAATAAAAAATGGAAAAATATCTTCGCCTAGTTGAAATAATTGCACTCATGATTTTTTTTTTTAAAAAAAAAATATAAAGAAAAAGAAAAAGAAAAAAGAGGAATAAAGTAAAAATATAAAATTTTGATCATCCATATTTTATATATATATATGGTGATCATTTTACTCCTATAGAAAATATGTTCATAAGGCTCCTATTCATAATGTTTTCAAATATATAATAACACATAATACAACATAGCCTCATAAATCATCAATGCTAAATTATATATGTTCTTTTTTAATCTCCGGCCCAAAAAAGACAATTTTTTTAATTTCTCATTCTCTCTTTCTCTTTTCCTTTTATCCCTTATTTTTTTTATTTTATTTTTTTTAAAAAAAAAACGTGTTTTTATAAAGAATATGTCGGTAGATAGTTTCCCGGATGGATTTTTTTTTATACGCTGTAAAGAAAAAAATATGGCAGTGGATGTCAATGGTGGTGATATGACGGTAATTAATTTAAAATAAGGGCAGGATCGACCCTATTTTTTTTTTTTTTTTGTTATCAAAATATAGAGAGAGAACGTTTTATTATCCAACTCCCCTTTTTTTTTTTTTAAACTTTTTCACTCCCAAGATATTTCAAATATATATATATATATATATATATATATATATATATATATACATATATGCAATTTCATAATTAACAGTTATTTTATTTCTTCTCCTTATTTTTTTTCGATATATTATACATAGAATGATGCAAATTTAATCATATGGCCACAGGTAAAAAATATAGTTTGATACTAGTATAAAATAAAGAAAACATAAATATATAAAAGAGCTTATTATACTATATGCTATTCAGTATTATTTACCATTATTTTATTCTGTTTTATTATTTTATACATTTATAATTATATTTTATAGAAAATGGTAGACAGCATTAATCAGGTAAATATAGAAATAAAAGAATAGAGTTTACAACAATTTTTTAAAACAAAATATGTATTATTATTATTACTATTATTTTCATGTCCCCTTATAAAAGAAAACAACCATTGTATAACTTAATTTCTAATTATTTTATTTATTATTTTCATTGTCATTTTCTTTAGTTATGGATGCATGAAGACGGATTTCTTATTAATAAAAAATCAGGACTAGTGGTTGATATTCGTGGTGGGGATATTAAAAAGGATAAATTAATAATTCAATATGCTCGTAAACCCGGGTTAGCAAATAATCAAAGATGGAAGTACCATGATGGTTATATTTTCCCTGAAGCGGCTCCACATTTAGTTTTGGATATTCGTGTAAGTGAATCAGAACATTTTTTATTTCTATATATATATATAAAAAAGGAAAAAGGAAATTCGATTTGGCGAAACTGATTTTATATTTTTATTTAAAAAAAAGGGAGGTGACTTCAAAGAAACAAACGCTTTATTTTTAAATACCAAAGATAAAAATAGTAAAACTCAACAGTGGATTATACAACCGTTTGAAAATGAAAAGTCAGCTACTGATTTAGCTTTATTACGCCCTTCACCATGTAAGTTAAATGCATCATCATCATATATAGTGAATAATAATAAAAAAAAAAAAAAACAATTGATAGGGGAAATAAACAATTATACATGAAAAAAAAAGAGTCCTTCCTTATGTTCGTTTTTTCTATTTTTTATTGAATACATTTTAGCACAACGGTCATCAACATTTCCTCGACCTGAAGAATTATGTGATTTTTATCGAATGATTTATATTGAAAAAAAACAAGATCCATTAGAGAAGGAATTAGCTGGTGCCGCTGCTTTTAAAGCTCTTAAAGATTTTATTCATCAACAGCAAACAACAAATCAACCTATTTTGACACCTACTTCTAGAGAATCCATTCAACAATTAGTAAAATCGGAAATTCAATCTTTAGTTTCATCTTATGGTCAACAATATCATTCAAATGATCTTTTACATATTTCAGAACAAGCTGCTATGGGTTATTTTGCTCGTGAATATGAAGTATAATAGATAATAATTAAGGTATTTATCACTTTCACTTATATATATAAAAAGGCGTATATTAAATTGGGAAACAAAATATATGGTCACGCATGTTTTATTTTTTAATGAATAAAATGATGAATAAGTTTGATTTATTTTTTTTTAAAAAAAAGATGCACACCTTTTTACTTGTATAAAGTATGAAAAATGAATTAAAATATATATTCTTCTCTTCATATTTAAAAAAAAAAATTATTTATTAAAGTGGGGAATAAAATACCTAAATGACCATGTTTAATTATTACAGTTTTTTTATATAAAATGATTTTTGTTTTTAATCATAATCCTTTTGCCGCTCTTCTTAATTCGATTTCCCATTCTTCCATTCCTTCTTCATTTTCATCCGTCTTGATATCCTCTTTTATTAATTCATCTTGAGTATTATCCTTTATAGTTGACGATGATGTAACTAATTTTGAAAATACAAGGAAAAAAAAAAGTCAATACATGTATAATTATTTAATTTGATATATATATATCTTCATTTTATATTATATTGATTTACGTGAATCTGTTTTATCATTCTTTTCATCGTTACCATCCTTGGCAACATTTTTATGTTGATCTTTATCATCTTTTTCAACACTATGCTCCGCTTCGTCATCATCACTATCTATTGTAAAATCAAAAAGTATTTCATCCTATAAAAAGAAAAAGAAAAAGAATAATAATAATGCAATTTAATGAGCTTTCACTTTTCTAAACTTTTTTTATTTTCCTCGTATTCTCTTTTTTTTATAATATATATATATATATATATATATGTGTGTGTGTGTGTGCGTGTGTGTACCTTTTCTTTTTCAACAGGTTCATTTTTGGGAGCTTCACTTAATACAGCTTGTTTAACAGTAGTTACACGATAAAAATAGTTTCTCCAAAACGATACTTCATCTACTCTAAATATGTATTATAAGCGTTTTTTTTTTTTAAAAAAAAAAAAAACAGTATTATATAAATACTTATATTCTCTTTTTATATTATTTTGATTTACATTTATATATTTTTATATATAGCTTACTGTTTTGGAACAAGTAAAAATCGCATTTTTGATAATTCTTGATCTACTTCCAAAATAGCTCTTGCTGATTGACTGTAAGCCTTCAAATCAAATTCAAACGTTGTATCTTCAGGTGGTGGGATGGTAAAATGGCGTTGATCTTTGGTAATCTCTAATATACGACGCTTTAATTCTTTTTCATATACATCATATCCCGCCCAAGGAAGTACCAACTCTATTTTTTTTTTTAAAAAAAAAAATAAGACCAAACCAAAAAAGTTCAAAGAGGTTCAAATAAGCTTCTGTACTTTCCTTTCTTTATGTACATACACACACTTATATATATATATATATATATATATGTATATATCGTAAAATTACTGTTACCTGATTGGGGTTGTTTTTCTTCACTTGATTTTGTTTTAATAAAATTTTGATGTTCAGAATCTAATTGTTCGGGTAAACGAGTCAAATTTTTTGGTAATTCGCGAGCATGCTGTTGAATAGTTTGAGTAAAACTATTAAGACGCTTGTTAAAATCTGGTAAAGTAGATGCTTTGCTAGTAAGACTTTGTGTAAATGATGAAAAGAATGAGCTTGCTGTACCTGAAATATATTATACACATATATTAGTATATATTATTTTAGATCTTTTAATTTATTTATTTTTTATATATAAGTAAATGATTTATTTTACCTTGGGAAGTCATATTGATAATAATAAAAAAGTGTATTAATATATGAAATAAAAAATAAAAAATAAAAAAAAATAAAAACTGAGGAAAGTAAAAGAGAACAAAAAAAAAATTTAAGTTTTATAAAAGAAAAATACGGGATTTAAAAAAAAAATCCTATTGTTCTTTTTTTCCAACAAATTAGTATGTTAGATATCATTATATATATATAAAAATTCTATGTAATTATTGATAAGTTTAAATACAAAAAATTTAAATTTATATTTAAATTTTATTACTAAACAAATTGTAATCTTCCCTTCAGAGTAATAATATAAAATAAAACAAAAGTAAGGCATAAGTAGTAACTTAACTATGACATTCAACTCTGAAGATAAATGAATATTTTAAGTTGAAAAATTCTTTAAACAAATCAGCCAATTTTCATAATTAGCTTAAGATAAAAGAAAAATATAAATTACTAGCCAACATGTATGCATATCTGTCTTCTCATCAAATTGGCTAATATCATTTACTACATCTAATAGAAATATACCTTATAAATAAATGTAAATTTAATTAGATAAAGTTATCCCATCATTTTGTATTACATACATTAATTTTTTTTCTTATTTAGTTTTACCTGGTAAACCTAGTCCCTATGCCAATTTTGATTTATTTTCTGAAATCAGCCATAAAGATATTTCTGATAGAGAATTTAAATCATTTTATTTCATGCCTAGATATATTTATAATATAATAATAATAATAAAGATATAGGTTTATAAACTTTTTGACATTAATACATTCATAATCATCTGTTTCATAGCTTTGCCCGCTCCACTCCCTTTTTCTATTATTATACTTATCAGTGTTATTATTTCATTACCATGAATATCAATATTTAAAATTCATTTAAAAAACTCTTATCCTTTTTCAGTACTAGTATGGTCCGTCTTTGGCGTAAATATATGTATTTCTATTTCTTTTATTAAATAAAAACAATAATAAAATAGGAACTATCCTCTCTATTTATTTATTTATTTATTTTCTAATATTATCATCGTAATCATCCTCTTCACGTAATAACATTAACTTTGAAAATTCATCTAGTTATCAATAAATTAAAGTTGGAAGATACTTTTATATGTTATAATAGAAAGCATAGAAAGTATAAAATAATCATTCGATTGTATATATACATATATTGCTCTTGCTTTATTTTTATTATTTCCAAAGTATTTACAGAGGTAAAAAAATCATTTATGATCATAGATATTAAGTTAGATGTGGTATTACGCGGCGTACTATATAATTTCAAGTAAAAAGATATTTGTATGATAAGAGTATTTTAATAATAATTTCGGGGTCCCATTAAAATCATATATAATAGCTATTGTTTTTTTATTAAACACATAGGTTATAAATTAGTCATTCAGTGTATGTAAAATAAATAGCTTTTTTATAATGCATATTCTTTATGCCCATTGATAAATTTCACTTTTTCAAATTCCGATTATATTTTCTATAAAATCAAGAGAATTCCCCAGACTATTATTTTTTTTTTTTCTTTTACTTTACACTTTTTTTCTTTTTTTTCCGTTATCTTTTTCCTATTACTTGTGCTTCTACTCATGGCGGGTCGATTTGGTATGTATATATGGGGGAACTATTATTATTAACTTTTAATGAAGCAAACATGAGGAGAGCTCCTTAGTTTTGATAAATATATATTTGAGAAATATTAATTTAATTATTTATTCCTTTTCACTCTTTTTGAAAATATATTTTATTATTATTTGTATTTATAATCTACTATTATCAGCATTCTCTTTTATTTGAAAAACGGTAACTGTAGTAAAAAGGATACCACCTTACATAATCAATTTATAATTAGCTCTATTAACATTCACTTAAGCAAAAATCTACTAACTGAAGTAGGATTGATTCAATAGAAGTAAAAGACAGTAATGCTAGATAGTCTCTACTTTTTTAATAAACAGAAAATTTATTAGTGAAAGAATAAAAAGAAAAAACCAATGATTTAAAAGTATTAAACTTCATTTACTTTTCAAAAATACTTTTATATTGTGTAGTATGGCGAAAGTTTTTATTTAAAAATGTAAACTTAAGAAAAACTAAGGAGGAGAGAATAAAAGAATTATTATAGAAGAGAAAGAATTAATACGGTTATATATATATATTGTTTAAAAAGTATGAATACAATGGTAGATATACTTTTAGAACAATTTCTAATTTACTTTTCTGTAACACTTCTCGATATTGGGTATGAATATTATGCATTAAATCTGATAACAATATTGGCATATAATTGAATAGATGACATATATATAGAGTCTTAAGCATAATGCTTGATTGGCTATTGTCTTTATTATTGGAGAGATAAATTAAATGATATAAGATAATTGTTAAAATAGAAAAAAAGGGGGAAAAAATAGAGCATTTTTTTAACACAGTTAGTATGGTATAGATGTAACTCATACGTATTTCTAAAAGAATAAAACAATTGTTTAAATAATAATAATGTAGTTTGAATCCATATATTTAAATAAAACTAGCTCATGTCTAGAAATTGATTATAATATTAAACTATTAAAATATCATTTCAATTAGATAGCTATCTGAAAAATACATAAATACTTAAGATGGGAACCACTGATTTAATTTAAAACGTATGTATATTCTTAACAATTTTATTTAATTATTTATCTAGTTCTCAAAAAATTTTATTGAAAACGAACTTTAAAAGTTTGAATTTTTTTTTTTATTATGATATAAATGATAGTAATTAAACTTGAAAATATAATATAACATATATATTAGCTTAAGCGTTCTTAAACAGAGACTTTGATAAGTATACATGTATACTCAAAAAGGAAGTATTCATTTCTATGTACTTTACTACAGCCGCATAAAAAAAATCATGGGAATCAACTTTAAAGTTCCGCCGATTTTTTAAAAATTATTTTCAAACACCTAATTTTTTTATTCGCTTTCCTTTTTCTTCAATTTTTTTATTATAATTAAAAAAACAATAAATAATGAAAAATGTATCTCTTAGGGCGACCATCATATCTTGTGTAGCTGGATTTCTTTTTGGTAAATAGATAAAAATATATACGAAAACTAAAGCAATGATTACTGTTATTGCTGTCTGTACTGAAAATAACACGATTTATTTTTATATTATCTATATAAATGTATGAAATTGTAGGTTATGATGCAGGCGTTATAACAAGTATACTAGCTATGCCATCTTTTCTTACATATTTTAATATTCAAGGGGATTCCGATAAAGTAGCACAAGTAAAAGGCACTGTTGTATCATTACTTCAAGTAGGATGTTGTATAGGTGCCATATTAAGTAGTTTTGTAGCCGATCCATTAGGTAGAAAAAAATCCATCATGGTATTTGCTTTTGTTTTTCTTTTGGGCGGGATATTACAAGTCGTAGCAAATCGGATTGAAATTATGATGGTTGGAAGGTTCATAAGTGGATGTAAATAAATAGATAAATAAATAAATAAATAAATAAATCGAAGGTACAGAACCAATAATAACTAAATGACCACCCATAATTTTCCTCATTATTTTCTCTTTACATTTATACAAAAGTAGGAATAGGAAGCTGCTCCATGTTAGTACCAATGTATTTGGCTGAAATTGCATCAAAATCAAATCGAGGGAAAAGCCTAGTTTCCTGGCAACTCAATATAGTGATTGGTATATTTTTATCTTACTGGTAATAAATATATACATTCAAAGGAAAAAAAAAAAGAAAATTAAAATAGAGGAATATTGAGATCTTTTTGATTTTATTTTTAATATATAGGGTAGATTATGCTTGCATTAGAGGATTTAGTCCAACTAATAATTTACAATGGAGATTACCATTAATTATACAGCTTGTGCCTGGGATTATTTTATTTTTCGGTATCATGATTCTTCCTGAATCTTTACGCTGGCTGGCTGACAAGTAAATTCATATATACCTTTTTTCATTAATATTATTAATTGTATAAGTATGTTGTATATAAAATATATAAATATTAAATGATTTTTATCTTCTTTATTATTCTAATTAGAGGAAAAGAAGATCAATTAAAATTATCATTATTAAAATTGCGTGAAGTACCTGAAACAGACGAATTGTTTCAAGAAGAATTACAAGAAATATTAACTACAGCTAAAGAAGAAGCAGACAATAAAAAGCTTTTATCATATCATTTTAAACAAAAAACAACATTACATAGGCTATCTATTGGCATTTTGCTACAAGGTAAGGTTTAAATACAAATATAGGTCTGTGCGTGTGTATGTGTGTGTAATAAATGATAGTTATAAAATAACATTAATGATCGGTTTATTGGTTAATATATCTTTTTTTTTTCTCATTTATTTAGTATTTCAGCAATTAACTTTTACAAACGGGATCAATTATTACGCACCTAATATATTTCGATCCATTGGTTTGACTAGTAATGCAACGGATATTTTGGCAACGGGGATCTATGGTAAAGATAAAATAAAAATGATAAAAATAAAACTTTTACCCTATATAAGTAATTTCGTACAAGCAGTTATTATAATTCCTTTTCTTTTTTTATTCATTTTATTTTATTTTATATATTCATGTAATAATAGGTGCGGTCAAAGTATTATTTGTAATCATATCGTATTTTTTAGTAGATGGAAAATATGGAAGAAGAAGAACATTAATAATAGGATCAATCGTCATGTTTATATCGCTTTACGGACTAGCTATTTTTATATATAAAATTCAACAGGAAAATGGTGGAGTCATTGATGATACTTTAAAAGTTGGGGTAAAAGGTTATTTGGCTATTTTTATGGTTTATTTATTTGCAGCAGGGTATATGAACTTTTTTTTTTTTAAAAAAAAAAAAAATTTCATTAATATGCATTTTTATTTTTATTTTTACCTTTACCTTTTATTCTAGATATGAATTTTCGTTCGGACCAATTCCTTGGTTGTATTGTTCAGAATTATTTCCAACCGCTATAAGAGCCGTATGTTTATCCATTACCACATGTAAATATATATACATAATATTAAATAAAAATGTAAAAATATCACCTATTATATATTTTATTATATATATTATATATTTATTTATTTATTGTTATTGCTATTTTTATTATTATTATATTAATTTAGTTTTCAATTGGGCATTTAATGCTGCTATTGCAAAAATAACGCCTATCATGATGACACAACTTCAATATGGTACTTATTTCTTTTTCGGTACAATGTGTCTTGTTATGGGTGTTTTTGTTTATCTTTTTGTTCCAGAGACCAGAGGAAAATCACTTGAAGAAATCAATCAAGTAAGTTTTATATACTAACATTACAAAAAAAAAAAAAGAAAGAAAAGGGAGAAAATAAGGGAAAAATTACATACATATATATTTATGTGTTGTTTATTTTATTTAAAAAATCATGTAGTTATTTAATGGAAATCATTATTTAGTTTACAAAAGTCATTCTATCCCATATCAGAAAGTACAAACAAATGAAGAAATAGAAGGAAATTAATTATCATCATATATACCACTCCTTTACATTAATTTATATACCAACGCTTTTTAATATTATTGTTATTATGATTATGATTATTAAAAGTAAATCATATACAATATAAATGATATAATATAATATACTTGGTGTTTTTTTTTTTCTTTAATTCTAATTGTGAAAAACTTTTTTATGATTTAATTTAGACTTTTTACAAATTAAACTTTTCATTTCCTTTATTTTAATTTTCTTACTTGATTAGGTAAATTTAAATAAATATATATATATTTATATATAAAGGAATATGTTTTATGACATAAGAAAAGGTTCAATGACAAAAAATCTATATGAAAATAGGAGTGAAATGAAATTAACTATGCAAGTTAAAATTTATATATATATATATATATATAATGTAATATAAAAGCTTCTTAATTATATGATAATAAATCTAATGCACCATACCCCGATTCTTTATTATTATTTTATTTTAAATAGACTATCCTCACTTTTTTTTTTTTTGGGTGCAATTCTCTCTTTTTTTCTTTCTTCTTCTCCTTCTTCCTTTTATTTCTCCTTTCAAACATCTTAAATTTATTCTAAACCTCCGCAAAAAAAAAAAAAAAAAAAAAAAAAGGTTTTTATTTTTAAAAGGTAATAATGGTAATAATAATAATAATAATAATAATAATATAGACATATAGATTAATATATCATTAAAAAGATACTAACTAACCAACCCACTTTATTGTTTTTTATTATCTATTTATTTTAATTAGAATCTATGAAAGGAGATTTCATTCATTCAAAAAAAAAAAAAAATAACTATATAATTATATATATATATATATGGTATTATCCTATTATGAAATAAAAATAAAAAGATATCTAGATTTTTGAATCGATATAATGATTACTTTTAGTAATATTAAAAAAAAAAAAAAAAGAACTACGGCGGACTTGCCAGCAATTCATAAATAAAGAGCAAAAAGGCAAATGATTCATAAAAAATTATATATAAATAAAATAAAAAGTAAAAAGGAAATAATATATATAAGACACTAATTAATCATGATAATAATCTAGTTTTTTATTATAAAAATAGAATGATATTCATTATCCAAATCAAAAAAGGAAGGTTAAAGATAATAATTTATGGTTACATATATAGAATATTCTCGATAAAAAATAAATGAATGAATAAATAATAGATAACGATTAAAATAACTTTGTTAATAAAGAACACTTTTAATTATATTATACATAAATAATCTTCTATTTTGTTAGTTTAATGGGGTGGTAATAAAGAAGAAGAAATGCAGAAAAATGAAATTATAATAATTATAATTACATTGATTACAGTTAAACGAAAACATGGATTACGGAACGTGCGCTTTTATATATATATACATATTACTGAGGGGAAAAAGTAAGAAGGGAGAAAGGGTAAAACGAGTTTGCGTGTAGATATGTGTGTAAATGTATGTAAAGGTGGATTTTATAGAATTGTGAACATTATTTTTTATTTTGTGGATGGAAGGAACATATAATGCATTAATAAATGGTCGATGGTGATTTTTTGGACCCAAAAGATGGTTCTGTTTAAATAAGGAAAACAATATTTTTTTTTTGATTTTATTTTTATTTTGGGGGGAGTGATGGAGAGGGGGGAGGAGGGGGGAGGATGAGAAGGGAGATAGTGATGATATAAAAAAAAAAAGAATATACCAAATCAAGTCATGAACTTATTTAGTTGTTCTCTCCTCTTTTTATTATATATATATTTATATTTATATATATTTATATTTATATATATTTATATATATTCTTAGTATTTTATATTAGTATGAAATCATGAACATCATCATTAACATCATTGTACGCACACAGACATAAAAAAAAAAAAATAGTCTTTTTTAAATGTATTTTAAATTAATTTACATCATGTATTTAACCCCTCCTTTTTATTTTCTAATATTACGGTTGTATACCTTAAATTTATGCATTATTACAATAATAATGATGATGGTGATGATGATATTTGGTTACATACGTACGTACTCCATTTTATACATAAATATATATGGGATGGTAAACGCGTGGGTGTTACATAGATACCTTTATATCTATTTTTATTATTTTTATATACAACTACGCTTTTAAGTTAAGGAAATAAATATAAACAATATCGATCGTCAGGGTTTTTTTTATATTTGGGTTGAGAGTTACACATCCTTTCTATTTTAAATCATATAAACGAAACTTTATAAAAAGAGAAAACGAAAAAGTAAATTGATATATTTGAAAACTAAACTGAACTAAACCAAGATTATTATTATTTTTTTAATTTATGTCATTGACACTTTATTTAATGCAGGGATAAAATAATAATTACTAGTATTTATTTGTCTATCATTTTATAAAAAACGATGAATCATAGCTGGTATATATAAAAAACTGGAATAATCTTCATGTCAATCGTTTTATACGTACCTAGTTTTTGGGAACCTTAATAAGAGTATATATAATACGTATAGATTTTTTTTAGAATCGATCAACCTTTTTTTTTTTTTTTTTTCATTAGACTCCCTCTTTTCTTCTTTTTTTTTTCTTTATTCTTACTTTTTTTTATATATATGACGATGGAAAAAAAAATATATATATAAAAAAGCTTTTGGGTGGGAATAAGAAAGGGAGTAAGGTTAAGTGAGTGAGAATAAGCGAAAAAAAAAACAGACTAGGAGAGAATAAAATATAAAAAAAATCAAGGGGATAAAAAAAAAGGGGAGTGAGAGAGTAAGAAAAAGAGGAAGAAAATGGCGGAGATACACTAAAAAGGTGTGTTTTGTTAACTTGTTTTAAAGATCAGGCCGAAATGAATTTGTGGCTAACAAAGGAGTGAAAGAAAAAATATAAAAAATAATAATAATAGTGTGGAACCTATCATCATTCACTATTGTTCCCTTTTATAAAAAAAAAAAAAAAAAAAAAAAGCGAGGGAAAGTTTAAATAAAACAATATGTTCATATATAGTATAGATATATTTATATATTTACATATATATATATATATATACATAATTATAAAAAAGGGTTGTTATATATAAAGAAAACATCAATGTGGTTTATTCGGGGTTTTAAAAAAGCATCGATGCTATCAATTTTCTTGGTATTTTTTATTTCTTGTTTTTTTTTTTGTTTTTTTAATAAAATAGAATTAAAACAAAAGTATAAATGAATATGAGGATGATTAAGTCACATGAAATAATAATAAAAGGTTTGGTGGTTGCAATGCATTTTTATTATTATAAAAGAAAAAAAGAAATAGTTTGTTTTTTTATTATGCAGATCATACATACTCATTTTGACAAGTAAGTTTTATAATTGACCGATAATTATTATTAACATGTTGCCAATAAATTGAGCAACAGCAAAAAAAAAAAAAAAAAAAAACACTATGAATTAGGAAATAACTTTATTATGATAATTTAAGGAGTAAATTGATTTTTTATTTTATTTTATTTTTCTTACTCATTTTAGATTTTAAATGATGTGAGTTTTTTTATTATTCAAGTTAATTTTTATTATTATTATTATCATAATTACTATAAATTGAAAACGTCTAATTTTAGGCCAAAAAAAAAGACCAACTTCCCCCAAATGAAGGTATATTAATCTAGGCGTAAAAAAATAAAAAGTGATCAATGTTTTAGGGATAAATAAGTGAATGAGGGGTTGATAAGCTTGGGAGGTGTTTTGGGGGTGTAAATTGAAGATAAAAAAAAAAATTGGGGGAGAAGAAAAATTAAAAAAGTGATACTCTTCCCCCTCTTTTTTTCCTTAACAACCCCCTTTAAAATTTCGGTAATGGATTTTTTTATAAAAAGGGTCTTTTTTTCATTTTTTTTTTTTTTCCTTTGTCTTTCTTTCTCTTTTCTTTTATTATCATTATATAGTTATTGTTATTACCAGAGTTATTATTAGTGTCTATATTTTATTTTAATAATAATAATAACAATAATAATAATAAATTAATCTATTACATTACTCATTTATAAATATTAAAAAAAACAAATACAACCTCATTCGTATATATCTTATATAAAACAACCTACATATGAATTCAACAATGTATATTGAAAATTATGAAATAGTACAACACTTGGGCAGTGGCGCTTATGGTCAAGTTTATTTAGGAAAACAACAATCTCAAGATAATAATACTAATAACTATTATGCTATTAAAACTTTACAACAAGCTAAACATGATCGTCAAAGAGGATTTCAACGTATGGAAATAGGTTTACACGCAAGATTATCTGGCCATCCACATATTATTCAATTGGAAAAAGTCATTCGTGAAAAGAATAATAATTTAACTCATCTTGTATTGGAATATGCTCCTGAAGGCGATTTATTTACCGCTATTACTGAAAGAGATATTTATGCTGGAAATCATCCTTTAATTAAAAGAGTCTTTTTACAATTATTAGACGCCGTTCAATATTGTCATGATAATGGCGTTTATCATCGTGATTTAAAATCTGAAAACGTTTTAGTTTTTGATGGTGGAAGAAATATTAAATTAGCAGATTTTGGCTTAGCTACAATGGATGTTATTTCAACGGAATATGGTTGTGGTTCTACTTTTTATTTTTCACCAGGTAACATAGTTATAAATAAATAGATGATAATTAATTATATATATATATATATATATATATATAAATATATATTTATGTCATAATTATGTTATAATTATATATATATATATATATTATATATATTATATATGCATATATATATACATATATAATATATGTGTGGGGTTTAAAAATAGTAACATTCAATTATTAAATTAAACCTTTTTTTTTTTTTTTCAAATTCAATTTTACATAAATAGAATGTCAAGGTGATCTTGCCAAACAACGTCAACAACGTGTTGGTTATGCCACTGCACCAAATGATATATGGGCTTTGGGTGTCATTTTAATTAATCTTGCAGCTGGAAGAAATCCATGGAAACAAGCTTCTTTACAAGATGAAACTTTTCGTGCTTATTTAGCTGACCCTGATTTTTTATTAAAAATTTTACCCATCTCACGTGATTTAAACCGTATTTTAAAACGTATCTTTTGTGTTGATCCTTTAAGAAGAATCGGTTTAAAAGAATTAAAACAACGTATTCAACAATGTAAATACTTTACAAGAACCGCCGAAGTCGATCGTTGGGAAAGATTACAAGATTTATCTCCTACTTGTTCCTTATCTTCATTGGATTCTATTGCTTATAAAACATCATCATCTATTAATAATAATATTACTAGCCGTCCCCCATCCCCACCTTTAAATCATCATCATCATCAACAACAACAATCTATTATTAAATTACCTCCTATTCAACAATATGCCTATCATCATCAATCTAAACCTTCTGTAAACATCAATACAAAAACTACTCCTATTCATACTGATTTACCACCCTCTCCTCCTTCTACTCCACGTGATCAATCACTCACTGGTGATGTCTGTTTTAATGATTCTCTTTTATCCCCTTTGAATCCTAACGTTGATGGTCATTTAATCTCTTTAATGTTTTAAAATAATAATAACAATCACTCTAAATAACAACAGCAAAAACGCCATATTTATATATAAATATAAAAAAAGCTGAAAAAAGAAAAAAAAAAAAAAAAAAGCTTATTTTATCCAATTCTATTTATATACAAGAAATTAATGACAAGGTTGATCTTTGAATATTGATTTTTTATTATTATCCCTTTCATTTCTTAGTCCCTTCTTTTTTTTTTTTTTTTTTTTTTATAATTATGACTTTTATCACCATTTTTTTATAAATACTTATTTTTTTCCCTTATATATACCCTTTTTATATATATATGTATATATATATATATACACCTCTCTTTATATATAAACACTTTTAACACTTTATTTTTATTTTTTACCCTTATTATTATCATTATCATACATATTATAATATCTTTATACATTTTTTTATATATATATTTTATATGCACTTTCATTTCTTTATATTTATATGATTTATAGGACCTTTTTTTTTTTATTATTTATTTATATATATTTTAATATTATTTATGTAATTTCTTATATCACTTTTTTATTTTATTTATATAGTAACTTATTATTTTTATCTTATATATAAATCATTATCATCATCATTCTTAAAATTCCATAATAAAAAAAAGCAATAATACGTAGTAAACCAATTCATATATAAATAATTGTCTTTTTTTTTTTTTTTAATTCAAAGCAGCTTCTACTTTTTCAATAGCTAATAAAAATCCATGTTCATATTGCCATAAATAATGCTGATCCAAAGAAGGTGACTTGGAAAGACGGGATCGATAATCTAACATCAGTTGTGTTGTAAAACCTATTTTAAAAGTTGTTTCATATTGATAAAATCGAATAGCTACATTTAATCCATCTTTAAATCCTTGTTCATATAATCCACTATTTTTTTCAATTTGTTGATAAAACATGTTGTCTTTTGTATGTTGTTGCTGTTGTTTCCAATATTTTAAATGAGAAGGTAAATAATCATGTTGATATGCCGATAATTGGTTTTCTTTTAATTGATCAAGTGAATGTTTTTTTCTCTTTTGATATTCTTCTTTGTAATCATTTAACCAAGGAACTAAGTTTTCTCGAATACAATATTTTAATGACCAATACCATTTGTCATCGCCTGTTCGATACGTCCAATAAAAATGGCCAGCTATGTTAGCCCATACTTTTGCTTGACATTGACCAAAGGCTATCATAGTTTGGCGTTCATTCGCCATTGCGCCTTTCATTGATTTTCCATTTAGTACCATTGACCACTCCCCAATAATAATATTATGATTGACTTTTTTCCCTTGCAATGATAAAAAGTTTGCTAATTTATGCTGAATATGATCTTGATGCTGTTGAGCTGTCTTTTCATGGTCAGATGGTGCATGGCAAAAATATTGATGAGTATCTAATACAATGAAAGGATAATGTAACCGAGGATATAGATAATTAATAAAATCGCCAGGTTTCCACCCATCTGCAAGATATAGCGGTAAATAAGTTTTAGTAGAAGAATGCTGTTGTTTATAAAGAGTAAGCATATGCTGGCAAGCACGTTGATAAAAGCCAAGTAAATTAGGATGGTTGATGGGTTCGTTCACTAATTCAATGCCAATGATATTATTAACATGGATCAATTGTTTCATCATGTCATCAAAAATAAGGAAATATAAATCTTGATATTTCGAAGCATTAAAAAAGGAGGATGTAGAAGAAGACTGAATACCACAATGATCATCATTGTTTTGTCCACCAGGTAAACCATGAAGATCAATCAAGACACCTATTTTTTTTTGCTCACAATAATGTACCAAAGGTAAAACATAATGGTCCCAAGTATGTTGATAAATGAAACGATAAGGGTAAAATGCATCATGTTTTGGTAACAATCGATCAGGATGAACCAACCAATAACCAATAGGTAAACGAATTGCATTTATACCTTGCTGCTCAAGAAAATCAATATCTTTTGTTGTAATATATGTTTGCCAATGATGTTGTAATATTTCCTTGGCATCCTTTTTTTCTTTTTCGCATAAAATTAAAAAATCCAATTCTGATGACCAATTGCCTTTAACACTATTTTTTAATGAAGGTGGACATAACCATGATTCTAATATAAATAAACTTCCTAAATTCACACCTATTTGCTGTCTATAACGATATATTTCGGCTATATTGTCATTAAAAGATTCAAATTGTATTGGCGTTGTGGATGTTGTCGCCTTTTTATCATTTTCTTTATCCAAACTTGATTGATCCTCAGTTGTCGTTGAGGAACCAACCTTATTAATAGAAGGATGTTTTAAACCGACTGTTTCAAGTATATTTTTTATTTTTTCTTTCATAATGCTCTTATTTTAATTAGAATGATGAAGAAAAAAAATAAAAAATATATATATGTGATATGAAGTTGGTATCTATATATATATATATATATTGAGAAAAAAAAAAAAAAAAAAAAAGTAAAACGATCTACATATTATTGGTGGTGTTGTTCAAGGATTATAGTTCTTTTCTTTTTAAAATGAAATAACTAAGAGCGAGAAAAAAAAAAAGGCGCGGCAAGACTTTATTTTTAAAAATTGAAAGCCCGATTTTCATAATCACATGATAAATATAGTTTGGCTCTTGAGGCCAAAAAAAGAATTTTAAAATTTCCTCCTCATTTTTTTTTATATATTATATTTCTCTTTCTCTTTCACTTCGCTTTTTTATTTATATTCTCCTTTTTCACACAGACATATACCTTTTTTATTATCCTCGTTTTCTATTTTATAAATTCACACACACATACACATAAATATATATCTATATACTTTTACCATTATTATTTTTTATTAAAGCCTTATAATATTTAAACTTTTTTTATGGCACCAACTCCAACTAATGTATTTATTGTCCGTCATGGAGAACGTATAGGTAATATATAAAAACGTATAATATTATTATTTATTATATAGCATTATTAAAAAGTCAATATATATATATTAATAATACTGCCCTTTTCTTCTTTCTCTTTCTTATTTAGATCATGTATCAAGTTCATGGCAGCCTGATCCAGCTCATGGTATTACTGATCCACCTCTTTCTTCATTTGTAAGTAGTTCATTTTAAAAATAGATTCAAGATGATAAAATAAAACTAAGAGAGGGAAGACGAAAGGGAGAGAAGGAGGTGTATTTTTTACTATTATTTTTATTTTTATTTTATTTTATTTTATTTTTTTTTAAAAAAAAAAAAGTGATATTCTTTTTTTATTGTTATAAAAAATAAAATTAATAAGAACAATTATAAATCACAATGACTTATCTTTATTCAAAAAAACATTTTATTAATTTTAATAAATTTAGGGTCATCAACAAGCAGAAAAAACAGGAAATTATTTATGTGAATTAATTCAGCAACGTAATATGAAACCAAGCCAAGCAACCATAATGATTTATACATCACCCTTTCAACGTTGCATTGATACGTCTATTGGGATCATTAAAGGAATGCAACCATTTATCAATTCATCTCAACCACCAATCATAAGATTAGAACTTGGGCTTTCGGAATGGATGTCAGATCAATTTTTTGACCAAGTTTATTGCTCGGGGTCTCAATTTCTTTCAAGGCATCAAGTTCAGCTAGCACAAAGACAAGCTATGAATTATAAATTATTACAACAGCAACAAAACAACGATTCATTATTACCACCTCTAACTATCGATTACAGCTATCAATCTTTTACTTCACAATTTAATTATCCGGAATCTTATCCTGATATGTTGAAACGTTTTAATGATACAAGATTACATTGTTTAAAATATGCTAATTATCAATTACCAAGAAATTATTGTAACGTAACACCATCCTCTATTATTGTCATCATGGTGACTCATGCTATTGGTGTTAATGCTCTTTTGGACGCATTTCAAAATATCATATCTCGTCCTATTAAAACCAATTACTGTTGTGTATCAAGCCTTGAATATAAATCTATACCCATTGCACCATCATCTTTATCTTCATCTTCATCTTCATCACCAACATCATATAATCAGCAAAGCTTTAAAAACCGAATTCGAATGGAAGAAATGGAAGCAGAAGAAGAAGTGATAGTAGAGGAAGAGGATTTGTTATGGATGGAAACTTCTATCTGCAACAACTATGTAAATCAACAAAAATGGGTTTTAGATTTGACTGCAAGTGATTTACATTTAACTTCCATCTCAACATAAAAGATAATAATAATAATAATATTATTTTCTTTTTTATATATATTATATCACTCATTTTTTATCATTACTTAATTTGTTTTAATTTATATATTTATATATATATATATATATATATATATATATATATACTTATTTATCCTATTTATTATTTACTCATTTATAATAAAATATAATACCCTTACTCTTTATCTCTTTATAAAACCATTCCTTATTTATTTTGATTTAAACTAAAATGTAACCAAAATCAGAAAAATGTTTTATGTTTTTTGCCTCTGTCTGGATTAATTGATCATTTTTGTTTTGTATATAATGATAATATATAAAGGTCTTTTACCTGTTGGTATTTTATTATAAAATTAAAAAACAATTTTAATAATAATGCGTTTTGAAAAATAGATATATTTATAAAGAATAAATATAAAGGCACATATTGTATGCATATACATACTTTAATAATCTATTTTTAAATAAACTCAGTCTGAATGATGAGTTTTGATTTTATTTTTTGCGCCTAAATTAGGATTTTTTTTTCTTTTCTTCCTTTATCTTTACAATTCTAGATATTTATTTATAATGAATTTAAATAATATTTATATACTATATGAATGAATAATAAGCTATTGAAATGGTTAAACTATTTTATGTACATACTCATTTTACATTATTAATCTTTTGAAATTAAATAAACTGTATTATTATTATTATTATTATTATTATTATTTACCTTAAAAACAATACTGTATAACAGTTTTTATTAACTATATTATTATTATCATCTAAATTAAACGATAGTTGTATAGAAAGAATAAACATTTATTCTATTAAATGTCAACTTTTTTTATGTACAAGTATTTGTATATATCATTTTCTATTTAGAAAAGATGAATATTAACTTTTATTATTACTATCGTTTTTTAATTCATAACCTCAACTTATATGTATTATATTATATAATGTTTCAAAATAATATTATTTTTTTTAGGCAATATAATGATGAAAGGGTAAGAAAAAGTAAAAGGTATAAGGTATACATATATATTTATATATATATATATATATATATATATATTGTATATGAATACGTAAAAGAATGGATTGTATATCATTACAAAGTAAAAATAATCTCTAATTACTGATTTTCTTTCTACCTCTTTATTTTTATTTATAATATTTTAAATAATGATCATCAGTACTTTTTTATAAACAAGGATTTACAATAATTACGGCATTTAAAATTCAAACAGTTTTTTTTTTTTTTTTTACCCCTGATGACTTTTTAAGTGTTTCATTCAGTTTGCATGAATTTTTAAAACTATAAATCGAAAAGATTGAAATATTAGTTAATCTATTATTAAAATTATAAAAAAAAAAATAGTAATATATTTATGTATATGTATATGTATATATATAAAGAAAAAAAAAAGGAAAGGAAAACTATATATAAAATATTTGGATATTATATACTGGATTATACAAAAAAGGAAATTAATGGGAAAAGATAATTATAATAATAAAAAGAATGTACAAAATTTAATATATGTATAAAATTATAATAAAATGTATTAATAATAATAATCAAAAATAATACATATATATTGTTTATATAGTAGACATGGCTTTATCCATCACTCTAGATTCATTTAATAATAAAGTGGCCGTTGAAGCTGCCACCGCAGTTGTTGTAGAAATTGGATCGATGGTAGTAGATGGAGTATTTATAGAGACAACATGTGAAGAAGATGAAGATAAGTATTTACCTTTGAATTTTCTAACCTGAAGAGTCATAATACCATAAAACCAATATAAATGTAAAGGCAAAATTGCTAAAGCCACTAACCACAAGGATTTTATATGATGATGGTGTTTTAATAAACGAATCATGGATGTATGGAATACCAAACGCAAAATAAAGAAGGAAATGGCAAATAAATGATCGGATCGGTATTTAGGATATAAAGAACCTATAGATAAAATCAAGGTAGGTAATTCTAATATCGCAGCAGTAACAAAAAACGAGGCAATTCTTTTCTTTAAAAACCAACATAAAAGTATAAGATACATCGAATGATGAAACCAACCAGTGACCCAACGGATTTGTTTTTTATAATAACGATATCCTAAGGCAAGATCCAAAAATAAATATATCTGGAAAAAACATACTAAGGCAATATCATTATTGCTGTTTAAAGCCAACCAATACATATCATACCCACTTTTCCAAAATCGATACATTCTTGGTAAGGAAGCTATAGAGCACACAAGACTACTGACACCCGTTAAGATCCAACTTAATTGTTTGGTACTGGTAATAAATTGATGTTCTTTGCATATGAAAAAGGTAACACTTAGAAATAGTAAACTGGTTGCATAATAATAGGCATATAATTGATACAATGTCATTTTATAATGATATATAATTAAAAAAAATAAAAGTAAAAAGAGAGGGAAAAAAAAAAAAAAGAAATAGATATTTTTGATTTCAATTTTAATTTTATTTTTTTTAATGAAATAAAAATATATATAAAAAGGTATGTATTTTATAAAAGATATGATAAGCTCAAAAAAAATTAAAAAATAAAAAATAAACCCAAAATACCCAAAAAATAATAATATGATAATGAAGCAAGTAAAAAGTATCGTACTACTAAATATGAGTGTACTTACCATTCACTATGAAAATCAGTTTTGATTGGTTCAAAGAAGCATAAATCTATTAATTTTTCCTCTCAAACGTGCACAATCATCTGTTTAAAAATTGTCCATTTCCTTTTTTTTCCGTATTCAGATGCATTCACATTTTGATCATCTACAAATATATATATATATATATATATATATATATATTTGTTTTAATATTGATTTTTTTTTTACTCTTACAAACGTTTTTTTTTTAAAAAAAACTATATAAAATGTTTAATGAATAGGTCAATCTTTTAGAATTCCGATAGTTGTTCAATTGGGACTGTCAACAATAAAAAAAAATTTTTTTTTTCTTCTATGGAAAAGGTTTTAGTTGAGAAAGAAAAAAAAATTTTTTTTTCTGGTTTTCTTTTTCTTTTTATTTCTTTTTTTTAATACACGGGATTGTTTTTTTTTCTTTAAAAAAAAAAGGTAAAGTAAAAGATATTTTATATTTTATATATATTATTTATTATTATTTATCAAGTGTATATGATGATAAGATGTCCATATTTATCATAAATACTGAATTACCCTTATGTTGCCTTTTGACATTTATAAGTTATCAGCCTTGTCTGATTCACTTGATAATAATAATAATAATAATAATAAAAAAAAATTTTTTTTTATTAAAAAAAGAATATATATACTTATTTTTATTTTTTTATATAGGTTATTTATTTTTTTGAAAAAAAAAATGAGCCAAAATATTAATAATAGTAATAATAATAGGTAATAAAATTGTATATATTATATATTTATGTATAAATTATTTTTTGTAATGATGATATTTGCTTTGACGGGCGGACGGACTCGTGCTCTGTACAAGCACACTTATAGAATGTCGAATGTCAACAATATAGCTGAACTTTGATAATTTTATATATATATATTTCCATTATTATTTTTTATGTAATTCTTATCTGATTAAATCTTTTTTTTATTTTTTATAAATAGATATTTTATTTTATAATCAAGAATATTGTAGATAGTGTATTATAGAATAGCATATTTATTATTATTATTATTATTGTTATTATTATTATTATTATTATTGTATATATGTATATATAAATATGTAATTCAAAACAAATTTTATCAATAATAAATGTATTTTAATTTTTTAAATGACTTTGTTTTTATTTTAAATGATGATTATTTATTTTTATGGGGAAGAATGATAATAAAGTGATGATGATTTTTAATCAAAAATAACAAAAAAGGTACGGGTTCTATTGAAAGAGAATTAAAGTTTAAAGCAACCTTAATAAATTAGAAATATGATGATTAGCTCTCAAGGAGAAGTCAAACGCGTTTTTATTAATATTATAAGAAAATAGATGAAAATGAGGTGATTCGACTAATGATTGGCTGAGAGGCATCAAAAAACTTTTTAAAAAATTTTGATTGGGCTATAGACAAGATTTTATTCACAGAATGGGTGGCTGGGATTATTCTTTCTATCAAACTCAAAAAAAAAAAAAAATTTACAATTTTTCAAGTGGCGGGTTTTTATTTTTTATATATAAAGAGTTAAAAAAAAAAAAAATATTTAAATTTAATTTTTTTTTTTTTTTCTCTCCCTTTTTTTCCTTTTTCTTTTCTTTTCTCTAACCTCTTTTATTTATTTAAAAAACACAAAACAAATAACCTTATATCATGAGCGAAACTTTCCTTTTTACTTCTGAATCTGTTGGTGAAGGTCATCCTGGTAAGTGAATTATAATAGTGGGTTTTTAAAATAAATGGAGTCGAAAAAAAAAAGAACGGACCTTGTAAATATATTTTTATATACATATATATAAATAAATATAAACAAGATGACAAGAAAGATGAGAGTGTACTATTAGTGAATAACATATATAACTTAATAGTGTTTAAAGGTCTTGTAACTAACTTATACTTTTCTATTTCTTCCTTTTGCATTATTATCTAATATAGACAAGATTTGTGATCAAGTTTCTGATGCCATCTTAGATGCTTGTTTAGCTCAAGATCCTTTATCCAAAGTTGCTTGTGAAACTGCTGCTAAGACTGGTATGATCATGGTATTTGGTGAAATCACCACCAAAGCCAACTTGGATTATCAAAAGATTATTCGTAACACCATTAAACAAATTGGATACGACTCTTCTGATAAGGGTTTCGATTATAAGACCTGTAATGTTTTGGTTGCTATTGAACAACAATCCCCTGATATTTCTCAAGGTTTAGTACAAAAATCATTCAACATCGAAGATATTGGTGCTGGTGATCAAGGTATTATGTTTGGTTATGCCACTGATGAAACTCCTGAAATGATGCCTTTAACTGTCGTCTTATCCCACAAATTAAATCGTCGTATGGCTGATTTACGTCGTGATGGTACTTTAGGTTGGTTACGTCCTGACTCCAAGACCCAAGTTACTATTGAATATAAGAATGAAAATGGTGCTATGGTCCCCTTACGTGTCGATACCATCGTTATCTCTGTTCAACATGCTGAAGAAATCTCTACTGAAGATTTACGTAAGGCTCTTTTAGAACATGTTATTAAACCCGTTGTCCCTGCCCACTTATTAAATGACAAGACCATCTATCACATTCAACCTTCCGGTAAATTCATCATCGGTGGTCCTCAAGGTGATGCTGGTTTAACTGGTCGTAAGATCATTGTCGATACCTATGGTGGTTGGGGTGCTCACGGTGGTGGTGCCTTCTCTGGTAAAGATTGGTCTAAGGTCGATCGTTCCGGTGCTTATGCTGCTCGTTGGGTTGCCAAGTCTTTAATCAACGCTAAATTATGTCGTCGTGCTCTTGTTCAATTCTCTTATGCTATTGGTGTTGCTGAACCTTTATCTGTCTTTGTTGATACCTACGGTACTGGTACCCGTCCTGAATCTGAAATCCTTGAAATCGTTAAAAATAACTTTGATTTACGTCCTGGTGTTATTGTTAAAGAATTAGATCTCTTCAAACCTATCTACCAAAAGACTGCTGCTTATGGTCACTTTGGTCGTGAAGAATTCACTTGGGATCAACCTAAGGAACTCAAGTTCTAAATGTAATGATTTTTTTTTTTCTAAAAAAAAAATAATATCCCTTTTTTCTTTTTATTTATGATACATGTTTTCAACAAACTTTATTTTTCATTATCCCCTCTTCATTTCGTTTTAATCATCTTTCATAATTATTATATATCATAATATTATCCGTCATCTATATAGTATTATTTTTTTATATATATATATTTTATTCCTTATATTATTTTGCATCATACTTTGTTAGATAATTTAATTTTTTTATATTCTAATATTTTTCTTATACATATTTTTTTTTCTTATGGCGTTCAACATCGTCAGCCGAATATTGTCTCGGTTGGAAGACAAGATTATTCTCATTAATTTATTTAATAAATCACATTTTTTTTAAAAAAAAATATATAAATAGCGTTTATTTTAAATATAATAAATATTACACCTTATGATCAAATAAAAAAAAAAATAACGAAAAATAAGATTAACCAATGAGATAAGCCCATTTCATCGAATAGATTTGCATTACCGAAAAAAATAATAATTAATCTAAATCTAAATCAATAGGCTGACTAGGTTTCGAAGTGGTAGTAGTGGTTGTGGTATTATGTTTACGATTATAACGAGCCATCATTTCTGATATAAGTGATATAGTATCTGACCCCATGTTATAATATTCATTATTTTTCGTTGGATTAAATAAACTTGTATGAGCAGCTACTTCCGATTCAGCTTTTGTAATGATAGGTATAAAAAGGTGTTGTGTTGAATCAGGTGGTAATGCTATAAATGTACGAGGTTGTATATGTTCATCCACAGATGGCATCTTTATGCAAAAAAAATAAAACAATAATAATAATAAGACCATTACTAATGTTTTCCCATGCTTTTGCCTTATTATTTATTTATTTATTTATTATTTATTTATTATTATTACCATGATATAAAAGCATCTTACAAAGAGGTCGGGAATTTCTAATAATTTTTTCACTCTAAAAAATAATAAGTCATTGTAATTATAATTATTAGTTAAAATTTCTTTCTTTTTTTTCTTTTTCCTATTTTATTTCCTTTCCTTTCTTTTTATTTATTTATCTATTTTAATGGTATATATATATATATATATCATTAGGTAAAAGTTTATTACTCTTATTATTACCTTTTATCACATCCATCAAAATCTATTAACGTACTAACAAATTCCATTTGATCATAAGCATTGGAAAATGTTGAAGCAATTTTTTCGCGATTAATATAAATCCCGGCAGCACCAACTGCGACAGCAGCTGCAGCTCCAGCAAAAAATCCCCATTTTTTACTTGAAGATGATGAAGTTGTTGTTGTTGTTGATGTTGATCTAGCTGATCTTGTGGTTGTATTTGATGTTATTGTTGATAAAGAAGGCGTACCTGACAACCAAGTTAATTGTGGTTGGTTATTTGAAACTCCTCTTGAATTAGAAGGTACAGGTGTTGAAGGTGGTGAGATGGCACGGGTCCATTTTTCTATATTTGTTAATGCTGTACTGGACATACTGTCATGATTGATGGAATAAAAAGGTGTATCAAAGGCTACTAACCCTAATATTTCTGCTTTTTTTAATGGATTATCATGTTCTCTTCTTTCATTAAATTGAATAATTGTATCAGCACCTAATTGTGATCAGTAACAATAATGAGAAAAAAGTGGGGGAAAAAAAGAATGAGCAACCTCATTATTGATCATTTACTATATTTTTCTTTTATATATATTGTATTTACATACCAACAATGCCTCCCATAGAATGAGCAAGAATAATAATATTTGTTTCATTTTCCTCTTTAATTTGATCCAATAACCAGGAACTAAAGTTTTTTACCGCAACAGATAAATCACTATGATATATAATATATAAATATATAAATCAGCCTTGTTTTCCTTCTCCCCTTTTTTTTAGTACTTTATTTTTATCTTACCCAGATGTTTTATAACTTGGATAAACAATAGATTCAACCTTGATAGGGTATATAGTTTGTAGTGTAGACTTTAACCAATCTGGAAATTGCTAAAAAAAAGAAAAAAAAATAGAAGTCTATTTTTTTAAAAAAAAGAAGGAAATAGTAGAAGGAAGGGGATTCAACATATTATAAATAATAGTATAACTAATATTTGATGTATGAAAAATATAAAAGATAAAAACTAAAGATGAATAGATAAATTACCTTAAAGCTTGTTTCAGATCCACGAAATCCATGAACAAAAACTAATAATAGCCTTTTATTCATTTGTAACTGTTTTATGTACTCCAAAATAAGTAATAATAATAGTAAAATTAAGGAACAGGAAAAAGAAAAGAGGAAATAAAAATTTTCAGATTAAAAAAACTGAGCAGCGCTGTTTAAAAGTTTAAATGATCAAAATATTTGAGTTGATTTATATCAGTATGTAAATTTTTTAATAAGCTTTTTTTAAGTTGCTAATAATTAGATGATGAATAGTTTATACTTTTTTTGTTGTAAATTATCATAAACTTCTGTAATTTTTATTGTAGTAGTACATATATTTAAAAATCAACCAAGGTTGAAGGCTATTTTTTAAAACTGTAGTCATGATCGTTTTTCATTGCGTAAGTTCCTTGAGTTTATACGTATTATGCTGTCTTAAGTATATATATATATATATGTTCATAAATAATATACACATTGACTTAAAATTTAAGCAGATTAATAACGTAATCATCCTCTATAATCCAGCTTATTTTTATAAAATATTTTTGCACGTTAAAAAGTCATTTATTTTACAACTAATAGAGCTATTAACCTGACGTTTTAATAATTTAATAATAAAGCCATTCTTTATTGTGAGCTAATTTCCAAAAAGGGTAATAGTTTTTCAAGATTTTATTTAAGAAGTTGTATATAAATTATATATATTAGCCTTTTTTTTTTCCTTTATAAAATCATCATTTATATACTATTATCATTTAAACAATTGTTTAATTCTTTTACAAATACGTACATGATTTACATCTATACCATACTAACTGTGTTAAAAAAATGCTCTATTTTTTCCCCCTTTTTTTCTATTTTAACAATTATCTTATATCATTTAATTCATCTCCCAATAAGTAAGACAATAACCAACCAAGTATTATATTTAAGACTCTATATATATATGTCATCTATTCAATTATATACCAATATTGCTACCAGATTTAATGCATAATATTCATACCCAATACCGAGAAGTATTACAGAAAAGTAAATTAGAAATTGTTCTCAAAGTATATCTACCATTGTATTTATACTTTTTAAACAAACTATTTTTTTTTCTTTTACAGCAACATCTTCATTTTATATATATATTAATAAATAAATTGATGAAAATATAAAAATAAAAATGAATAAAAAGGAATAACAATTCATCATTTACCATTTAACACCAGCTAATGTATTTCATTGCTCTGTTTTTTTTTAATAAACCTTTTGTTTTTAATTTCCAGTATTATCACCACTATCTAATAATTTCGATGAATCCATCTTTAATTCATTAACGCGTCGATGAACTTATGAAATAGAGAGTTAAATAAAATAATCGAGATAACACAGTAATTGAATTTCTGAAAGATACACTAAAATCAATAAAGAATAAATATATATATATATATATAGAACCGTGTTAATTCTTTCTCTTCTATAATGACTCTTTTATTCTCTCTCCCTTAGTTTTTCTTAAGTTTACATCTTTAAATAAAAACTTTGGCCATACTACACAATATAAAAATAATACCATTATCTAATAATAAAAAAAGATATGTTTCAATTAGATTATATAAACCATGAAAGAAGAAGAAAGATATAAACCCTTATGAATAATTACTAGACTTTTTTTTTTTTTTGCTTTATTTTATTCTTATCAATAAATAAAACAGTTAGATTTTTGTTTTCAGTATTATGGAACTTGCATATAAATAGCTTCGGAAAGTAAATGAAGTTTAATACTTTTAAATCATTAGTTTTTTCTTTCGCTAGTAGGCTTTCTGTTTATTAAAAAAGTAGAGGCTGTTTAACATTACTGTCATTTACTTCTATTGAATTAACTCTACTTCAGTTAGTAGATTTTTGTTTAAGTGAATGTTAAAAGAGCCAATTATAAATTGACTATGTAAGGTGGTATCCTTTTTACTACTAGTTACCGTTTTTCAAATAAAAGAGAATGCTGATAATAGATTATAAATACAAAATAATAATAAAATATATTTTCAAAGAGTGAAAAGGAATAAATAATTAAATTAATATTTCTCAAATATATATTTATCAAAACTAAGGAGCTCTCCTCATGTTTGCTTCATTAAAAGTTAAAAATAATAGTTCAATAGGTACGAAGCAGTAACTCAATAAACAAAACAAAATTAAATAAAATCACTATTAAAAAAGACTAGTTCATAAAAAAAAGACCTATTTAAAAATAAACAACTTTATTAAAAAAAGTAAACAACTTGAATAAAAGATCTTGACTACGACATGACTTGACAGAGGGGACAACCCTATCTTCTGGATTCTTAGCATCGATTAACAAAAGTTAACACAGTCTATTGTTCCTTTGCGATAACTGATATATCCCCCCATATATACACACCAAATCGGCCCACCATAAGTAGAACCACAAGTAATAGGAAAAAGCTAACGAAAAAAAAAGAAAAGAATATAAAATATAAAAAAAATGAAGTGTAAAGTAAAAGAAAAAGAAAAAATAGTCTGGGAAATTTTCTTGATTTTATAGAAAATATAATCGGAATTTGAAAAAATAAAATTTATCAATGGGCATAAAGAATATGCATTATAAAAAAGCTATTTATTTTACATACACTGAATGACTGATTTATAACCTACGTGTTTAACAAGAAACAATGGCTAATATATATGCTTGTAAAGGTACTCAGAAATTATCATTTAAAAATTTTTCATGGTACAAATACTTTTTGCTCGCAACTATATAGTTCGCCTCTTCAATGCTTAAAGTTTTCTTTATAAACTTTCCATGATCTAACATTTTAGTACTTTAAAGTTATTATGAGATATGTAAAAAGTAATGTAAATAAATAGACTAGATATTCAATTTTCCTTTAAATACCAATTTATGGATGGATGTATAGTAGTAAAAGTGCAATATCATCCATTCCCAAAATTTTTATTTTTTATTTTTTATTTTTTATTTTTTATTTTTTATTTTTTAATAGAAATAAAATAAAAATTTATTAATCCGTTCAAACTTTATGAAAAAATAATTGTTCTTAGATATTTATACATTTACATCTTAATAATGGTTAAATTAATTTATTAAAAATGAAATACTATAATATATAAATTACAAAAGCATGTTATTTTTATAAAAAAAATAAATAAAATGAAAAATAATACATCTTATAATTTTGCGGCTTTGTTGATAGTGTCCTTTTTGATAATACAGTCAGTGATATGGTAAGCAACAGCGTAAGTAGTAACTTGAGGATTAACTCCTGAAGCGGTAGGGAAAACAGAGGTATCACAGACATAAAGATTTTTCACTTCCCAAGTTTCACCAGTAGGTTTAACAACGGATACTTTTGGAGAAATACCCATTCTAGCCGTACCCATTTGATGGGCAGCAAAGAGGCCAGAACCAAAGGAAGGAATACCTACTCTTTCAACATTATTGCGCCAGGCAATATAGCGAGGGTTATCGATACGACTTTCTTCGTGTTCTTGGAATACAAAAGGTTCAACAGAAAATTGACCAGAATTCACTTCACGAGCACCAGCAGCTACTAATATATCGAGTGCTTTCAATATACCAGCTAGAATAGATTGACGATCATGAGTAGAGATATCATAATCAACGGCAAGATTATCGTGTTCGTCATATCGAACTGCAGAGTTAGTATCTTTATCGCGAGATAATACTAAAATAGGAGCATAGTTGCGGTAACGAAGCATAGATTCTTTATGATTAGCATTGCTACGCCATGGAACTACAGTGGCAAAACTGGCAGCATTGTTAGAGGGGACTTCCAACTTGGCACCATAACCATTGCCATCTACATTTTCAACCACATGAGAAACAGCTGTCATAATAGACCCTTCATAATTTTTAATTACTTTATCAAAGAAACCAAATGGAATTGCACAAGGATGAAGTCTTAAATGTTTACCAATATGTTTATTTTTTAACCCACTACGTAATAAAACACCAGGTGTTTGTAATGATCCAGCAGAGCAGACAACAATATCCGCATATATTTCAGCTTTACGTTGTTGTGGCCCATGATTTATTAGGACTTCTACACCAACAGCTTGACCATTTTTAGTGATGACCTTTAATACTTTAGTACGGTCGATGAATTTAGCACCATTTTCTTGAGCATCTCTAAGGTAAGTGTTCATTGTACCATTTTTAATACCATCTCTACAGCCTGCATAACAATAAGCACATGGATGTTTTTGACCATTTGTATTTTGATGAAGATCTGCATAATGGTAGCCGAGTTTTCTATTATTGTGGTAGTAAGATTGGTAATTATAAATAAATAAATAAATATATATATATATATGCCAATTTGATATCAAAAAAGTTACTTACTGAGCTCCTTCTTTTAAAATTTGATTACCACCATTATGTTCAATTCCTTCAGTAGAAGCACCAATTTTTTCAAATACACGATCAAGATCTTTAGAAAACTATATTGTAAACATAAAAAATAAAGATTAATAAATATTTTTACTCGAAATATAAATACAAAGGTATATTATTTACCTTGGGAGAAATAAAATGCGTTAAGCCTTGTTTAGCCCATTCTTCACGAACAAAATGTTGTAACTAAAATAAAAATAAAAAAAAATAAATTTACTACGTTTAGTATATTGAAAAAAAAAAAAAAAAAAAAAAGATATGCATATATATATATGTATATATTTATATTTATTACTTTTAAACATGCAGACCAATTAACAGTAGTACCACCTAGGATAATATTATAATAATTAATAAAAAACAAAAATAAAGTTATTAGTCAGGCCATTATATAAATAAATTGATACACCCATTGTCTTTATTATTATTATTTTATTGTACCTCCGAAAGTACTTCCAGCTAAAACATAGACATGACCATCGGCAGTACCGAAGAATCCGCCAGCTTCATATAAGTTAGCCATGGCATCATTTTCAGTAAGAATAAAATCTGATTCATGATAATAGGTGCCCTTTTCAATGACAAGCACTTTTTTTCCAGCTTTAGATAATTCAGCAGCGGCAACTCCACCACCACAACCGGTACCAATAACAATAGCATCAAAACGATGGCTATTTAAAAGTTCTTGTTCTGTTAACATAGGTATACGAGGATATTGATTAACAGGTTCATAATCTGAGTGGCTTCTTTCAACATCACGGGCAGGATAAGTCATGGCTCTATGAAGAGCATCGCATTGATTTTTACCATAAATACTGTTAAGAGATAAAGAAGCAAAAGCCTTATATAAAAGACGAAGTCTTGGAATATAAGAATCACGCCAGGAAAGAATGCAAGCTTCACGTTCCTTTCGTGTCAAATCTTTAAATGGGGTAAAATGACCAGTCAAAGCAAAAGTACCAGCTCTTGTAGATAATAATGTAAACACTAATAAAATTTCTGTACGTTTTTCTGGTGCTACAGCACGATTTAAAAATCCTTGAACTAATTTTCTAGATCCCAAATCTGTTGATTTTAATTTAGCAAAGTCTAATATAGCTTGTCTATCAGCACCATCAGGTCCCTTTGAATATTTATCTGCTAACTTTTGTGCTTCTTCGTCTGTTAATTCACCAAGAAAAGTATTTAGAATAGATTCAAGTACTTCCCATTGCTCTTCATTTAAATCCCAATTTGTATTAATATGATAACGTAAAGGATCTGTCATTATTATTTTACTACTGTTTTATATTGAATAGAATAATGTATAAAAAAATGTGGGGAAGAGAGGAATAAAAAAAAAAAATTGGATCCTTTTTTTATGTAAAAAATTCAATTCCACGTGCGCAAGAATCAACAGCCAAAAAAAAAAGCTGATTTGCTCTTATTAAATTTTAAACACAGTCTTCCCCATTTTTTTATTCAAGTAAACTTTTATTATCCTTATTAAGTATGCTATTGATTTAGATATAAAATCATATTTGAAAACAACATACGATATATTTTTAATTTTAATATTACTATTTTTTTAAGTAAAATACATTTTTTGTCATAATATAAGTATATATTTATATAATAAATCATTATTTTTATAATTGTCTATTTTTTAGTTTTTTTTTTTTAAGTGACAAGCTTTGCTTAATTTTTTTAATTTCACGCTCTTTTTATTTTTTATGCAATAATTGCCCCATTATTCGTAAAGTTACACCCTAAGTAACAAGAATTGATTAATTAAAATTCCGTAATAATCTCTGGTTCTTTTATTGTTATTATTGAAATCATAATCATTATTATTATTATTTTTTACTTATCTGTATTGTAAAGTTTATATAAACCGTTAAAATAATAATAAAAGTAATATTGATGATAATAAAATCTTGATTTTTTTTTTGTAAAATACGATTCTAGAATAAGATTAAAGATGTTTATTTATTTACTATTATCATATGTTGAAACCCCATTCAAAAAAAATAAAAAACAAAAATAAAAACAGCAGAAAATATGTCTTTTTTATATTTATATATATATACAGTAAATAACTTTTAGCCGATAGTATTTAAGTAAAATAAAGTAGTGCAACGTATAGAAATGAGTCGAGAAATAAAATCGGTATCGTAGTTTAAATTTACTTGTAAAAAAATCCTTTTTTTAATTGATTACTTCATTAAAAGGTCAACTTAGAATATACTAGTACAGTTCATTGTTTTATTATTAGCTTTATGTTTTTCTACTTATTTTTAAAAAGTAGATATATTTTTTTTCTTAGCTTACTTTTATATAAAGGTCAATTGCATTTCATCATCGGTCAAGTGTTCTTTTTTTAAAAAATACAATGAGATTGGTATTTATTCGCTCAAAGAATGGATAGTAAATGCATAAATCATTATATAATTTTATTGACTGCTTTTCTCTTTATGTGATATCGACGGAGTTTAAACGTTATTAATAGTAAAAAAAAAAGTAGAGATTTTTTTTAACTATTCATTTTTTTTTTTTTTACATTTATTATTATTTTTTTTGATCAGATCATGTCAGAGGAATCACAAAAATTAATACTTAAAACGAGGTATATAAAATATCTTATTTTTTTATTTTTAATCAAATTAATACTTAAATCAAGTATATACTTATTTTCTTTTTTTCTCTAACACTTTTTTTTATAATATAGTTTTAAAACGATCAAGACTATTGAATCGATCTATACTGGAGGCAAAGTAGATATCACAGCCGATGAAAAGTATTTAGTATCAACGCTAAATGAAGACATTATCGTAACAGAAGTCGAAACTGGCCAACAAATCCATGAATTAGAAGGCGATACTGAAATTATTACTAGTTTAGCAGTCAAACCTAATGGGAAACATATCGTCAGTTCTAGTCGTAGTTTAAGTTTAAAAGTGTGGGATGTAGAAACTGGAAAATGTATACGTACCATGAGTAAAGCACACGATGCTCCTGTTATTGTCATGACGATTGATAATACTTCAACCTTAGTAGCAACTGGTTCAGCCGACGCTTCAATTAAAGTTTGGGATATTGATAAGGGCTATTGTACACATAATTTACGTGGTCATGGTGGTGTTATTAGTGCTGTCAAGTTTCTTCACTTTGAAAATAAATGGTATTTAGCTTCTGGAGCTGATGACTGTACAGTACGTGTATGGGATTTACAAACAAGACAGTAAGTGAGATAGTATAAAATAATACATAAAAGTAATATACATAAATACAAAAGTAAAAATGTTTATTTTCTCATTCTTAATTTTATTATTATTATTTTTTATTGTAATAATTTATTTTATGATTAGATGTATTGCAGTATTGAAAAGTCATGTTAGTGTTATTCGTGGATTAGATTTTTCTTCAGATGGCCGTACTTTAATATCTGGTTCTCGTGATAAAGTTGTAAACGTTTGGGATTGGCAAGCAAAGAAATTAAAGGCAACCTATCCTATATATGAAACTCTAGAAACAGTTGGATTTGTATCAAAAGAAACAGACTTTTCAAATTATGATGTAAAACCCACTTCAGATGTATTTTATACTGGTGGTGATAAAGGCATTGTTAGATTGTGGGAATTAAATACCGGTAGATTAGTACAAGAACAAGAACCTGAAAGTAACAGTAAGCATACCATTTCTGACGTCTTGTAAGTTTAATCATTATTTTTACTATATATATATATATATATATTAAAATAATATTATTATTTCAACCTATTTTAATTTACTTATTTTATTTCGTTTTGTCATATTTCTATTTTTATTAAAAAATATAGGTATTCTTCTAAATCACAATATTTAATAGCTATTACAAATGATCAAAATATTTTATACTATTCCATTTCTCAACAATTAAAACGTATCAAGCAAACTGTTGGTTATAATGACGAAATTGTAGATATCGTATATTTGGGTGAAAATGAAACACATTTGGCAGCAGCAACAAATAGTGAACAATTACGTATTTATAACATTGAAACTCAAAATTGTGATCTTGTTTATGGACATAAAGATATGATTCTTGGTTTGGATCGATCAAAAGATGGTAAAATTCTTGCAACAGCATCAAAAGATAAGACTGCTCGTATATGGAAAATTGATTTGGATGCAACAGAAGCTAGCGACAGGTAATGTACATATTTTATATAATTGTATGTATACACGTATGCATGTATGTGTATATACATTTATATAAATCGTTGTTAATTGATGTCATGTCTCTTTTGTATTATGTATTTAAATAGATATGTTTGTGTTGGTACATGTGTTGGCCATACAGAATCCATAAGTGCCGTTGCCTTATCACAAAAAACAACTACTTTTATGATCACTGGTGGACAAGATCGTACTATTAAATATTGGAACTTGCGCGATATTAAATTTGATCAAACAACTACCTTTAATGAAGATTATCATCCAAGATCATTATATACCTTCCAAGCTCATGAAAAAGACATCAATACCATCGCCATTGCACCTAATGATAAAGTATTCGCAACTGGATCACAAGATAAATTAGCAAAAATATGGAATGTAGATACTGGAGAATTAGTTGGTACATGTAAAGGCCATAAGCGTGGTGTATGGTGTGTCAGATTTTCTAACGTAGAAAAAGTATTAGCAACAAGTTCAGGGGACAAAACAATTAAAATCTGGAGTCTTAAAGACTTTACCTGTTTAAAAACATTTGAAGGACATACCAATTCAGTCTTACGTGTAGACTTTTTAACTGCTGGATTACAATTAGTCTCTGCTGCATCAGATGGCTTAGTTAAAGTATGGACGATCAAAACAAATGAATGTGTTGGTACATTAGACAACCATACTGAGAAAGTATGGGCATTGGCTATTAAAAAGGATGAAAAATTGATTGCTTCTGCTGGTGCTGATTCAGTTATTAACTTCTGGGAAGATATTACCTTAGAGGAGCAAGAAAATGAATTACGTGAAAAAGAAAAATTTATTATCCAGTAAGTTTTATATATACACTTTTTTAGATAGTAATAATAATAATAATCAAGATTTTTGTATGAGTACATATGTAATTTATATATATATATATATTTATTAATTTTTTTATTTTTTTTTATTTTTTAAAAAATTAGAGAACAAGAACTTCAAACTTTTATTCGTAAAAAGGATTACTTGAATGCAATTTTATTAGCAATGTCTCTTAATCAACCTTTCAGATTATTAAAATTATTTAACGATGTCATGGAATCCAGAGCAGAAAATGATGAAGAAAGTATTATTGGGTTACCTGAAGTAGATCAAACTATAGCTGAACTACCTTCTGAACATATTAATAAATTATTAGGTTATATTCGTGATTGGAATACAAATGCTAAACACTCGAATGTTGCACAAACTGTACTTTATGCCATTTTATCCTCACATAACCCTGAAAATATAGTAGAATTAACTAACGCAAAAGAGGTAAAGCTAATATAAAAAGATACACATATGCACACACACATATATATATATATATATATATTATTGATTCTAATATCTATACCTTTTATTTATTTAATTATTTTAGTTAATTGATGGATTACTACCATATACTGATCGACATTATCAACGTATCGACGACCTTATTACTCAATCATACATTATAGACTACACTCTTCATGCTCAAGAATAGATTATTTTTTACATTTCATTTTTTATAAACTCAGCATAAACTTTAATTTTTGAATTTTTTTTAAAAATAAAAAACATTTTTCTTCCCGTTTACTTTCATTTTTTTCTAAAATCATTTATAAATATTTATTATATGTTTGCTTTTCATCGATCAATATATCAAAATTCTCAGTACTCTACTGTACAACGTTGTTTAAATTTTATACATACTTCAACGCTTAATACCTCTCAATACAATAGATTCTTATCGACTTCAAGCATTATAGAAAATAAACAAAAATTAGATCTATCTTCGATAATTAGACCCAGGCGTATTATTGGATCACACCTGAATACTACACATAGAGATCATAGAAGTAAGTCAACTAATATATATATATATATATATATATGAAGAAATATATACAAATAGGAAGGAAAATAAACAATACATTATTATTTTGTTATTAAGTATTTTTAAAATTATTATTTTTATTATTATTTATTTATTTATGTCAAAAAATTAGTATTTTACAAATATCTGGCCACTTTTCCAAAGAATATTTATGCAGAGAAAAGGGCACGGCAGCTTGGTATTCCAAACAAAAAATTTTTGGTTATATCAGAAGAATTTGTTAAAGAAGCGTTGGAAGGAAATATAAAACGATGTACACCAAAAATAATAAGCAGAATTTTCACAGAAGAAGGCACTCGTAAAGTGATATGGATCTGTTTTTAAATAATAATAATAATAACCATTTGTATATAAGAGGAGTAAAAATAAAATAAATCTAATTATTTACTTTTTATTTTATTTTACCTTATTTCTATCTAGATGGATTAAACCGATACTTATCATCAGTATTTAATGATTTTGCTGAACCATTTATGCCTAAGGAAATACAAGAAGAATATAATTCATTGCGTAAACTTAGTGATTTAAGATTTCCAAGTGAATGGTTTCCCGAAGCAAGACAAATGCAACGAAAAATCTATCTGCATGTAGGACCCACCAACAGCGGCAAAACTTATAAAGCAATTCAACGATTACAAACAGCCGAATCAGGAATTTATTGTGGACCACTAAGATTGTTAGCACATGAAATTTATGATAAAATGAATGCAAAGGGAATACCATGTAATTTATTAACGGGGGAAGAAAAAAGGGAAGTTTCACCAACTGCTCCATTGACTAGTTCAACAGTTGAAATGGCAAATTTATCAAAGCCTTTAGAAGTTGCTGTGATTGATGAAATACAATTGATTGCGGATCCTTATCGTGGCTGGGCTTGGACAGCTGCATTATTAGGTTTAAAAGCTAAAGAAATCCATTTATGTGGTGAAGCATCAGCGGTACCTTTAATTAAAACCATTTGTGAATCTTTGAATGAAGAAGTTATTGTTAATGAATATTCTCGTTTGACACCTGTCAATGTTTGTTCAACTTCCTTAAATGAAGATTGGTCTCAAATTAAAAAAGGAGATTGTATTATTGCTTTTTCTAGAAGTGACATATTTGAAATTAGAAAATTAGTTGAAAAAACAACCGGGTTACAATGTGCTTTAGCTTATGGTGGCCTTCCTCCTGGTAATGAAAATAAAAATAATGAGGATAAGAATAATTAAAAAAAAATTGGGATATTATAGTACAATAATTATGTATATTTATTAAATATATATATTTCTATAGAAACACGTTCTTTACAAGCAAAATCTTTTAATGATCCAAACAGCCCAATCGATGTTTTAGTTGCTTCAGATGCCGTTGGTATGGGGCTAAATTTGTAAGAAAATAATAGTATATATTAATTTACATGTGAGATATAAATTAACTAATTTTTGTTTTGTCTTGTAATGATAATTACATTTGTGCTTATTTCTATTTTGCTAGAAATATAAAACGTGTAGTATTTTCAACAGTTCAAAAATTTGATGGGCAAGATCATAGATATGTGTCAGTACCTCAATTAAAACAAATTGCTGGTAGAGCTGGTAGATTTGGTACAACCTATGGTTCTGGTGAGGTCACAACGTAAATTTAATAAAATAGAATAATATATAAATAAAATAACAATTCATTAACTACCATTAATATTAACGTTGTTATTTTTTTGTTTTTTTGTTTTATACTACGTTAGTATGCATCCAAAAGACTTATCATATGTTAAAGATTGTTTAGAATCACCTATTGTTCCTTTAGAGGTATAGCCAAATAGAAAATTCAAATATAAACTTTAATTTTTTGCAAAATTTTAACTTTTTTATTATTATTATTTTAGATGGCTGGGCTACATCCTCCTGTTGATATTTTTGAAATATTTGCTCTCCAAATGCCAAATGAAAAATATTCATCCGTTTTGGTAAAGATTTCGGGATTTAAAATATAAACAATAAAATGTAAAAAAAAAAAATACTAATTAAAGAAATAATTTCCTGGGGTTATCCTTTTTATCCTTTTTAGCAAAAATTTGAAGATATGGCTTCTTTAGATGGTAATTATTTTCTATGTAACTATAGAGATCATAAGGTAACTATAATGAATGTTAATAATTATAGTAGTAATAATGTGTATATTTGTATTAAAAAGTATAACGAAAATGATAATGATCTGCTTTTTTAGGCAATTGCTGATCGTATAGAACATATCAAACTCCCACTTCGAGATAGATATCAATTTGTTAATGCGCCAGTAACGATTAGAAACAAACACTTGATGCAGACGATAGAAGATATGACGGAGGTATATAGTAATAATGGAACGTTAGAATTATCAGAAATGGTCGAACTCCCTTCAGTACTTCCTGATACATCTGATGAACTAGAAACCACTCATAAAAAAATTATGCTTTATATGTGGCTTAGGTAAATACATTGATATATATATATGAATAGAAAAGAAATAGAAAAAAATATATTTAAACAATGATCTTTATATTTATTTATATTTAAATATATATTTTACGATCAAAGTTTACGATTCCCAAGCACTTATACAACCTTACAAGATGAAGCTTATGAAATGAAAACAAAATGTGAAAAAATGATCGATGAAGTATTAATAAAATCAAGTCGATTAAATCAATACAAACCAAAGAAAAGAAAACATATTAAACGATCAAGCACTACGAAAAATATCTAAATAATAAAAGGAACATTTTTATTATTTTAATAAAAAAAGTTCAGTAAATTCAGTAACCAAAAAAAAATAAAAAAAATCGTGTAACCTTTTCAAAAACCGCTAACTTTTCTTTGGTTGAGATATTTTTTTCTGAAAAAATATAAAACCGCAACTTAATTTTTTTTTTTTTTTTTTGTTTGCTTCTCTTTCCTTTTTAATTTTTTTAAACCTTTTTTTTTTAAAAAAAAATATTTATATATTCTTTTTTAAAAAATTTTTTTCTCTAAATTAACATTATTATTTGTAAATTATATGTAATTAAATCCAATACCATTATATAAAGAATACTATGGATAGCTTTCGATCTACAGGAAAATTATCTATTCAAGTTGAAAATGACAGTTTAGTAATGTTTGGTAACTCCATAGAGTCGGCCGGTTGTGTTTTAAGAGGTGTTTTACGATTTTCTCTCACACAACCTTTAAAAGTAAAATCCATTAGTGTAAGATTTATTTGTAAATCAATATACACTTGGTCAGAACGTAGGTTATAGATATATAGATATATATATATAAACAGAATTATTTATGAAAGGACCTTTTGATATATAATATATATATGCATATATATAAATATATAGTTATATCTACTTTTTTATTTTAACTTTGATTAACTTTATTAAACTTTGTTTGCCTTTTTTATATTTTTTTCCCCCTTTAGCGCTTGGGAATGGGGATAAATTATACCATGAAGAAGCCAACACTATATTAGAAGAAAATTATCATTGTTTACCACGACAGACCAAATTACATACGTTACCAGTAGGTGATCATAGTTATAACTTTGAATTTATCTTACGAGGTAACTTACCAGAAACCACCAATGTCACCAATTTTTATCAAGTAGATTATAAATTAAAGGCTATAGTAGAAAGACCAGCATTTATACCAAATCAAAGTACACGGCGATCTATCCATGTATCTAGACAATTATTCTCGCCTTTTTCACCTGAATTTATGGAACCTATATATATGATGAAGCGATGTGAGCAACATTTAGAAATGTTGGTTACCATGCCAACTAAAATATATGCTTATGGAGATACTATTCCTTTAACAATCTATGCAGCTTGTTTACATCCACATTTGAAACTCAAATTATTATGTTGTAATTTAAAGGAATATATTATTTTAAGGGAAAATGTAGCAAGCAAAATGGATGAACACTCTCGTGCTCATGGAAGACATTTATTTTCAACCAAAGTCAATCATTTCCATTCTACTACTAGCTTATTACCTACTACAAATCATGCTGATCATGGAGATGCCATTTCTTATTTATTATCCTCTTTAGCATCAAATGAAATAATCGACAATTTATGGACAAAACAGTTCAATATTACTTTACCAAATAAAAAAACAGATATGCATTGTGATATAGGGAATGATATGGTACAAGTAAAACATAAATTTAAATTTATTCTAGATTTACACCATACATTAACGGGCGAAAATTTACAATTACGAATGGCTGTTCCTATTCACATCTGTGCTTTATCTCTGAATACCAATGAATTGCCTCCTTATGAAGCTTCACCTCTTGATAGGGAGTACTATCCTCTTCATGAGTCATCATCATTATCTGCTTCCTTTTTATCTTTACCCCCGCAGCAACAGCAACAGCGACCACTGCTATCATCATCTTTATTATTATCATCATCTTCATCTAGTGATCTTTTATCTCATCCATCTAATATACAACAAAACAATAACAACAATAATAATGACAACAATAATCAAAATAATGATCTACCATCTTATCAGGATATATTTTATCGTGGGTCTGATGGATTACCTTCATATGATGAACCAGCTTCAACACTCACTGCTTATTAATTTTATATAATGAATCTTTTTTTTTGTAAATAGATTATATCCAACTTTATTTATTAAATTATTATTATTTGTTAATTGTATATTATGGATCTATTTTTTTTTTTTTTATATTTTTATTTTTAAAAATGATAATATTAGTAATAAAAACAATAATATAATAGCTAGGAACACTTTTTTTTTAAATCTCAATAAAAAAGTTTTTTCAATATTCACTAAAAGGTTACACTTGTGCTTGCATTTAAAAAAAAAATATTTATGTTTCATATTCTACTCCCAACAACCCTTGTTTGCTATTTTTCCTTCTTCCCCACTTTCTCCTACTTTTTTTCAATTATAGCTAATATATATATATATATATATATATATATATTTGTATGTGTATATTAAAAAAAAGAAATAAAGCCATATACATGACTTGGATTTATTTATTCTTTGGTGAGGGATATAGAAAGGTCACAAGAGCGAGGGGTTTTTTTATATTGATTGTATTACGATGGCCGTTTGTGACTAATAAACAATAATACAAACATAGAATATAAATCTCTATAAATTATTTTTTGATATAATGAAAATAAATTTAATATTGATTTTTTAAAAGGGAAGGAAAGATCAAAAATAAAATATAAAACTCAGCTTCCATTTTTTTTTTTTTGCATATATGGGAGACTGATCTAGATTTTTTTTTAAGTGATTTATATACTCTGGAGCAACTAAAACTCCAGTGATTCATCATCATTCAGTATTTATTGTATTAAAAGGCCTGGTAGAAAACATGTGATTGGAACATTAATAAAATCAAAATCAAAATCAAATTGAAACTTAAAAAAAGAGAAAATAAAAGTGCTAAAGGTTTTCAAATTTTTGACGGAAATTAAAAAAATTATGCTATTTTAATATTTTTTTTTATGGTAACTGTTTTCTCTAAATTTCTTTTCGTTTCTTTTTTCCTTTTTTTTTTTTCTCTTACCCTAAAACCTCTATTTTTATTTTTTTAATCAATATGACAAAAGATTATTATGAAGTATTAGAAGTTTCAGTAAATGCTACTGAAGGGGATATAAAAAAAGCGTATAGACGATTAGCTTTGAAGTATCATCCTGATAAGAATCCTTCACCTGAAGCCTCTGAAAAGGTAAGCTTTATATATTTTACAGTTGTACTCAGTTTTTAAAAATTATTAATAATACAGTAACTGATTATCTGACGTTTTTATTTACTATTATTATTATTGTTATTATTAGTTTAAAGAAATTAGGTATACTATTCAAATAATTTATTTTTTTATTATTTATTTATATAAATATATATGATTTAAATATTGATTATGATAACTAATATACATTATTTTCTTTTTACATATATAGCCATGCTTATGAAATACTTTCTGATCGTAAGTATATATATATTAAAAAAAGGAATAGAGATAATATAGGCTAGAATTAACAAAAAATATACTACGAGTTATTACTAATATATATTTATATATATTTATATATTATTTTATTTGATAGCTAAAAAAAGACAACTCTATGATAGTGGTGGCTATTCTTCTAACGAAGGCGGAAATGGGGATCACAGTTATGGAAATTATAGTGATCCATTTGCTCAATTTAGGGTAAGTATTGATATCAATAACAAAATAATAACAGTATAAAAATCAATATGTAATGGTAACATAAAAATATCAAATCATTCATTAATTGTCCAATCATCTTATAATAGTTCCATTCACCTGAAGATATATTTGCACAATTCTTTGGTACAAGAGATCCATTTGTTTTCCTTAGTAAGTATTAAATATATATATATATATATGTTGTTAAATGTATATGACTAAACTGATTTATTTAATATTAAAACCTTTTGCTTTTAAAAAATAGACAATAGCTCGCCATTTGGGAATTCGCGTTCACAACATGGAAATATGCCTTTCAGTATGTTTGATGATGACCCATTTTTCAGCAGAGGTAATAGTATGTCTCAACAAATGTTTAGTGCACATTCTATGATGGGTGATCCTTTTAGTCAACATATGCGTTCTCATCTTGGTAATACGATGAGATCTTTTACATCGTCGTCATCATCGTCATCTTCATTCGGTGGTTCAGGTACATTTTCTCAAAGTACTTCTACGAGCATTCGAAATATAAACGGTGTACAAGAAAGAGTTACTGTAACAAAAATTCAAGATCAAAATGTAAATAAAAAAGAGGAAAAAGAAAAGTTATACATATAAACGTTATTGCCATTCAGTTGGATTGACATTATTATTATTATTTATATTTTTATTCATTAGGGAACCCATATTACAGAAGACTATGGAAATGGAAGAAGAAGAGTTATTGTAAATGGTGTTGAGCAAGAAAATACATTAGGCACTGCAGGAAATAACCGTATTGATAATGGTTCACAACAGCAAATTTCATATGGGCAACAACAACAACAGCAACATCAGCAACAACAGCAAAGTTATAATAATTCTTATCAGCCACCATCTTCATTTTATTAATTTATTTATTTTTTTTTTTTCTATTTTTTTATAATAGTGCAATATTTAATATCAGTTTCTTTATTCCATGTTATATTTTTTTTATCTATTTTAATTGATGTATATCAACTCTCAAGCTTTATTTAAGCTCGTGATGATTATCCTTGGTACATATATATTTAGTTTTTTCTTTTTTTTTCTTTTCTTTTATTTTTTCTTTTTTATATCATCTAAATATGTTTGTATCAACATTTATTAATACTATTTTTAACAATAATAAAACATATATGTATAAGTATATATGTTTTTATTATTATTAATGCTTTTATAATTTCGTCCATGTTTTGGACACAAGTGAAATACATACAATTAATAAATTCATCTATATTTATATATATATGTCAACATAAACACAATAATCTTCGGATAATGAATCACTGTCGTTATCAATATAACCTACAAGCTACAGTTTATAAAAAAATTATTATTTTTATTTTTCAAGTATTATATACTTGCATAATGGTAAAAAAAGGGCTTACACATACTGAAAAAAACCATGTTTTTATTAAAAATAGATCTGTGGTTGTTTTAATATTAAAATAATATATAGTGATACAAATACGATTTAAAAAGGAATTTATTGTTAAAAAATAAGCCATAGCCATAGCCTTATATTTTTTTTTTTACTATAGTTGTTTTTATACAAGTAAAATGAAAATAATGCTAATATAATAATAATAGTAATACTAATAGTGTTGTTAATTGGAATATCAAGTAAAAATAGCGTTTATTGTAATTATTATTGTAACTTTATATATATTAAATACCCGTCATTACTGTACTAAAGCAAGTTTTGCCAATTTATTAAAAAAATATTAATATGCTAAGGATATATTGACTTGGTATATTACTTTATCATATTAGTCGTATTATTTTAGATACTGTATACACTTCCAAATAAAAGGTGTTCATACTCTTTTTATTTTTTTATTTTTATTTTTTTATAACGTTTATTAATCTCTCTTTTTGAGCAATTGTATTTTGATCACATTCCGTGCCGATATACTCTAATTCATTAACTTGATTTTATTATTAGTACATATTATAACTACCTAAAATATAACAATATCAATGGCTATTTTATAAATTTGCAAACACATTTTAAATACTTAAAATGACTAAAAAATTGAATAGTAAATACGTTTTTTTATCAGTGTATTTTATGGAGCTAAAATTGAATCAAACTTAATCAGAATCAAATAATATTGAATACTACTTTTAAGAACTGAATAATATAAATCAGTACTTAATCAAAACAGGATTATATACATTTCTGTGTAACAAAAAGTCGCATTGGATCAGAACTTTGAATTCAAAAAATCAATACACTCTTTATTAAAATTCAGCAAACTTTAAAAAACTCAGCACCTTTTTAATTACAATGATTTTTATTTATGTTGGAATATAAACATAATAATAATAATATTGTACATAATATGCTACACACTGAGTTAATCAACTTTTAACTTTTAATGTTATTTTTATTAATATATATTTAGAATGATCGGTGAAGGGAAATAGTATTGAGAACAACAAGTCAATAATGCAATTATTTTATCATTTTGGTTCCAAATAGTAAATAAAAAGAAAAAAGTAAGCTTAATTTAAATGAATTTTGGTAACATTCGGAGTAATTACAAGAAGTATTTTCTTTTTCATCTTCTTTATCAATATTAAGAGGAAAGAAGGTGATGTTTTTTTACTACTTTTGGGGAATGATTTTTCTCAAAAAAATAAAAATTAAACCCAGTTTATATGGATTTTCAGTAACACAGCATCGCTTTATAAAAATAAAAAAAAAAATTAACCCAATTTATATGAACTCTTAGTAGTACCAGGTTACTCTATCATTAAGTAACAGGTATGTTTTTAGACATGTGGTATAATATAAAAAGAGCAGCGATCATCTAAATTTTTTTTTTTTAATTTTTTACATCTTTTTCTTTCAACTTTAGATTTTTTAGAAAAAAAAAAAAGATGATGGTTAAAAACATAGTGTTTTATATATTCTTATTTGTTGCAACAAGTTTTGCCTTGGAAATACCCGATATTATTTCTTTCAAAAGACCTCAAACTGTTCAACATAAATATGTAGTAGAAAGTGATTTACCTTTAGCAGAACAAACTCATGAAATTATTATGATTCCTCATACCAATGTAGTACTTATTTCTCAAATGAGTAGTAGTGTTTTGGTCAAAGCAAAAGTAAATAAGAATGGCGCTATTCAAGCTCTTTCAACTTTTCAAATTGGTAAAAATAATACTTCTGGCTTACACGGTTTAGCAAATTCCCAACAATACCCTGGCAAAGTGTGGGTTACTGTAGAAAAGGAAAACAAACTTTTATTAATTGATCCAAAGCCTTTTGTTGTATCGGCAAAACCAACTATTCTCAAAACTATTTTAGTTCCTGGAAAAGATGCTAATGGACCTCATTATGTAAGATAATTAATATAATGTATAACATATAACATATAATATATAATAATAATAATAATCAAATCAAATATTAATGTCATCATTTTTTTTAAATTATTTATTTTATTTCCTTTTATCTACTTTATTTAGATTGGAGAATATGGTGATGATTTATGGGTTAGTCTTAAAGGCAGCTTTGATGTTTTAAGAATCAATCATCATCGTCCTTCAGATTATAATATTTATCATGGTTTAGCTCATCCTATCTTTGTTGCTCAACATCCTATCAATAAGTTATTTTATTCAAGTGAAGATGATTCTAGTCATATTATCAAAATCAACCCAAAAACAAATAAAAGAAATCAAATTGCTATTCCTAAAAATGTAGGCACAATCCCTGTGGGATTGATTTCGGTAAATATATATATATTCTTTAATTATATAAAAAAACTTTTTTCTTTTTCAATACTAAATATTAAACTATATATATATATATATATATATATATATATATATATATATATAAAAGGGACCTGGTGGTATATGGTTTACATTATTAGGTAGTAAAACAAATGGAACTGGTACTATTGGCTTTATGGATGAAAATGATAAATTCCAATGGTTTAAATTAAAATCATCACCTCTAGCATCATCAGCTTCCTTATTACATCTTGCTTTTGATGTAGATCACGCAAAAAACCACCAATTGTGGGTATTGGCTTCTTCTATTATTTATCCTGAAGCAATGGATATGTTAATTAAAGTCACCTTTGATGATCAATGGAAAAAAATTCTTCATGAAGATATTACAGTTATTCCTACTCAGCGTTCTAAAGTACACCGTATTTTGCCAACCAAATCAAACATCTTTGTTACTGAATTGTCAACTTCAAAATTATTTTCCTTGTATTAACTTTTTTAGTAATGTAATAAAATGGAATAAACTTTTTATATTAAAAGTGAAGTGAAGCATCGTGTACATTTTTTTAATTTTAAAGTAATAGTAAATTAAGTTGAATCTTCTTTCTTTTTTCAAGTAATTATGACTTATTATTATACATAAATTTTCTAATTGATAATGATAACTATGTTCTACATATATATATGTATATATATTGAATGGTTGTGTATATCATCTTTGTTTCCAAAATGGGAGTATAAAAATGTTTATTATTTATAATTGTCCTACTTGACATTTTTTCATTTATTATAAGCGAGCTTATAAATATTGCGACAAATAAAAAAATGATCTACATATTGACCTTGAAAAAATATGTTTAATACTTGTCACTTGTTCTAATAATAATATTGAATGATTTTTTTTGTAAGTATTGTAACGTAAAAACTAAGTTTATACTTTTTATACTTGATCTAAGTAAAACGTATGTGTATCATTTTTTTTAAGGTTATTTAGATAGAAACTTGTAAGTTTTTGAAATATTTTTATTTTCAATTTCTTTTCAAATTTAATTATAAAAAAAATTATCAGTAACTTAAATAAAATTATAAGGTAAAAAATAATATAAAGTAAAGCAATGGCAAAAAAAATTAAGCAGGTCAAAGAATCGGTGCTTGAATTTCGCCACGCGCCAAATGATATTTTTTTAATTTTTCGCTCTTTGTTCCTTTCTTCTATTCCATTTTTTTTTTTTCTTAAAAAAATATAAAATAGATATTTAATGACTGAATCGAACTCAATCACGGGTAAATATAGATGTTAATAATAATAGCAATAATATGTATTTCATATAGTATATTTCATATAGGATATTTCATTTGTACTAATGCTATACTATCTTTTGTATATTATTTATTTATTTATTAGCTGGAGAAAGACAAAGTATAGTAAGCGATGATCATAGTGATATACATGAGCCCAATATTTCAAGATATAATGTTGACCAATATCTAAACAAAACTTTTAACAAGTTTGACAAACGTAATTAAATATAATTAAAATTTATAAAATAAAAAGAAAGATAAAAGTGACACATATATACTTATTTATTTTACTTTTGAATATAAAATATAATAGTTATTGAAAATGACATTGTTAAAAAGAAAAATACAAAAGCTTTAGAAAATATACAACCAATCGTTGAGAAATATGGCCTAAAGGCAATGCATATCAATAGATTATTAGATTATATATTCTCTTTAAAATTAAGTAAGTTAGAAAAAATTTAAATATGCATTTTTTCAGTTTTTTTTTTACATAAATGGATTAATTTTACTATTATTCTCGCTATTATCTATATCAAATATTGGGTAGACTTAAAAAAATGTATGGATTTAACAGATTTGCTTATACCAAGGGCTGAAGTATCTCACAAACAAATCATTCGTATTTATGGAAATTTATCCTGTCGAGACTATCCAATTGAACTTATTGTAATAAATATCGAAGATCAAAAAATTAAAAAAAATTAAAAAAAGTGACATTTAATCTTAATATATATGACTTTCTCATTTTCTTCTTTTCTCCTTTATCTTTATATTTTTAGGCAAAATTATTACAATGGGTTATTACAATATATGATTATATTGATACAACAGAAAAGTTAAATTGTCTATATGGTGTATTATTTCGATATTTAAATATGGAAACTCTAAGGTAGTTAATATGGAGAGAAAGACAAAAACTAAAAGAAACAATAATTGATATATTTATAATCAAATATTGAATGGAGTGTTTTTTCTTTCATTCATTTTGAATAGACCCTCTTTATGCCATATTTTATATTTTATGACAACCAAGGTACACGTGAAACGTTATCGAGTTAATTATTTGTAAGTACTTATGATTATATATATATATATATATATATATGTATTATTTATTTAATTCAATGGTTTATTTAATTCCTTCTTCTCCTTCTTTATTATATATAGGGTCAATCTTTCTAATTCCATACGACCAGAACCACAGTTAACCAGTCTTATAAAGATCTACAAAATGTACAAACCAGAGCTTTTTGTAAATCATACATTAAACGTACTCCCTCGAAAAAACACTGTACCTTTTTCTGTAAGTAAATTCTAAAAAAAAATAATATTGAAAATGTAAATTATAGACATAGCTATTTATTTTATATATATCATGCTATATGTTTTTATACGTAGACTCCACTTTCAAAAATGAAAGGTCTGATTACATCAGTTCGTAAACTATGGAAAGATGACATTACACCATCAATTATTAACGAAGAAGAACTATCATTAATTTTAAGAGAAGAAGAGCTGTTTGAAAAAGAAGAGCAAATGCAGGTAATATATATATATTTATAACTATTGTATATATAATAATTTCAAATAAATATATAATTCATTTTTTTCTCATTATATATATTAAAATTAGCATAGGAAACGACAAAAGAAAAGAGTCAATAGAGAAGATATGATATTATATGAGGTAATTTGATATATTTTTCAATACTTTTGGTATGAAAGGTTATAAGTTTTTTGTTTATTTAATAACGATATCATTACCATTAATTCTAGTACTCAATAAAATTATCAAGTAATAAATTTGATCCTATTATGATAACAAAAGATTTGGATAGACAAGATATACCTAAACAAATAAATTCAGTACTTGAAAATCGAACAATACAGCATTTATTAGTGTGTCAATCAAATGGTAAAAAAAAAAAAGAGCAATATATTCTATAATATTAAAATGGTTATATATAATTATTTACACTATCTATCTTTTTTAAATATATATAGACACCGTTGTCCCTCGTATAAACGATGTATTATCACAACGATTGTTAGATTTACTTCATTGGAATGACCCATCAGCAAGTTCTGATTCACAATTAAAACAATTATTAACACAAATTCTTCAATTAGCAAGGTTTTCAAAAGTAAGAATCATAAAGTTGATTACATGTACTTACCGACAAATATATTTATTTATTGTACTTTGTTTTATTTTAAAAAATAATTAAATAGGTTCATGTTCCAGCAATTGAGGTATTTTTAATGCGATATATACGCTCTTGGAATGGTATGGATTTTGAATATGAAATTTTTAATTTGTTAACATTTATCAAGCCAATGACTTTTGAAGGTAAATTATATATAATAATAGAAATAGCATCTAATTAAATCGGTGGAATTAATATTTATAATATATATATTATTTTATATAGAGATATACGAATACTATCTGCGTCCATTATATCGCTTGTTTTGTGTATCAGATACAGCATGGAAGGTAATTCATTTTTTTTTTTTTTAATTTTTTTAAAATAAATAAAATAAAGATAGCAAAAGTGATAATTCTTTTTTATTTTTTTAATGTATGTCTTATTATTATTTATTTATTTTAGGCAAATCTTATTTTATGCTATAGAGATTGGTTAAAAAATTGGGCATTACTGGATTGGAAACGTCACTCAGAACGTAAAAAAAATGCAAGTAAAAATAATGAAGAAACTGACATAGATGAGTTGTAAGTTATATATTAATAATGGCTAATAAAACTGATTTTATTATTTCAATTTTTTTTTTTTTTTTTTTTTTGCTAACCATTTCTTATTAATTTATTTATTTTAAATATTCTTTATAATTTTAGAGCATGGCTTTTTCAAGGATTATCATTTAATATAGAGTACTTTGAAACAATGCAGCAGTTTATATATCATGTAGATCGATTATGTGTACAAGGATTAGTGTTAGAAGAGGATCATCCGTTAATACAACATGCAGCTTTATCTTTTTTTGAATTTGTAAGTTAATAACAATAATGATAATAAAGGGTATATATACAATAAGGAAGAAGAAAAAAAAAAGGGAACTCATATACATGTATATCTATAGACATCAAGTATATCAATTCATCATGATGTCCCAGCAATTGTTATTCCCGCTGCTTGTCTTGTATACAGAACATTCTTTTCAAACAATGCAATGGCAGTATCGCGTATATGTGGCATATTAGCTCATTATAAAGCATCCTTTGAAGACAATGAACGTAAATCTATAGACTGGATGGAACAACATGATCAAGATTATTTGGATCAATTCAATTTATATGTATTGGATATATGTAATTGCTTATGGAGAAATTTGGCTTTTAAAATTGATAATGGCATTGGAACATCCTTTTCCCTTACCCCGTAAATAATTTATAATTATATAAACATATATGTAATATTTATTTTTTCTTACAACTTACATGATTTATCTTTATCTATATGTGTATTTATAGAGATATAATTGATAAAATGAAAGAAACAAGTGAAGAAAAAGGTATACCACTTCAAGTAATGTTTTCATTAACCCATTCAAGTGCATTCATTGGTTACTCCAAGAGATATATGAGGGTAATACAAACATAAATACAATGATCCATTTTATTATTTCTATTATTTATTAACGTATCATTACTATTTTATTCTTTTGTTTTATTTTTTATTTTTTATAAATAGAAAATGGAAAGGAGATATGGTATTCTTGAACATTATCAAGATCCAGTAAATGCTGAATTTGTAAAATTATTGAAAGATGTAAGTGATTATACAATGAAAAAAAAAAAAAAAAATATGCAAAAAAAAGAAGAAATAATACTAAATAATCATCTCCTTTTTTTTAACTCATTACTATTTTTTTTGTAGCCAAATGGAAATACAATGACAATTATGGAATATCGAACAAAATATTTAGATTATCTAAAAGAGTTAGGATTCGATGGTATTTATGAATTATTATATTCATCCATGTCTTCGCTAGCTAATCGACAACAACAACAGCAACAACAAATATAATAGCGTTAATAAGAAGCTTGGTATGATTCTTGGAAAGCTTTTTTTTAGAAAAAAAACTTGTATTATAAAAGATATGCAAAGCAAATAAACAATAAAGTATAATTTGTATATATTAAGATAAGTAGTATTTCACTCTTTTACTCTTTCACACACTATAAACTTTATAAAATAAAATTTGATGGCTCTGATTTGATTTGATATAATAGAAAAAAAAAAGAAGGTTTCACCAAGGAAAAAAAAAGATTGTAAGTACCAACTAAAAAAAAAAAAAAATGAAATGAAATAAAATAAAGAAAAATAAAAGGGTGTAATATGCTAATCTATGGTCACGCTTATCCTTCTTTTTGTATTATCATTATTGTTATTATTATTATTGATATTATGTATATGTAGTGAAGTTATTCCTATTATTTATGTAGTTATTGCCGTCATATATTTTAATAAGGAGAGTAAAAGAAGAATAAAAGATGAGATAAACCCAAAGGGATATATAAGAGAGGGATTATTTTTTTGGATGAAAAACTCAGATAGATACCAAATTAAGATATTTTACATGTGCTGCATTCGAAGCACCCTCTTCTCCGCCTATATCCTGGTTTTTTTTTATCCCCTTATTTTTTTATATGTAAAAAAACTTGACATATATAAATATATAGAAAATCATAATAAAATAGTAAATATTCTATTTATATAGATACATAGTGTTGTATTTATTATTATTATTATAATTACTATCACTATACATTGATTTATGTGTATAAATATTTAAATAGCAATAATACATATATATATATATATATGAATATATTAATAGAGAGAAAAAAAAGTGTGAATAGACATCATTTTAAGAAACCTAAAATAGGTTTTTTATTGCTGCAATGAATTCTTATTTGTGTTTCCACCAAAAAAGAGTGAAAAAAGAGAAAGTAGTAATTTTATTGGAGCCCCGACTCAATTATGAAAGTTGGTTTTTTTTTAGTTTGATTTTTTTATTTTTTTTCTCTCTTTTTTCTTTTTTTTTTCTCTCTCTCTTTTCCTTTTTTCTATATCTTTCTTCTTTGTTACCCTCCTTTATCATCTCTTTTTTTTTTAATACTCATTCTTCCTTTAATATATATTTAATATGAGAGAAATTATTCACGTTCAAGCTGGTAAATAATATATGTTTTATTTTTTTTATTTTTTTAAGATGAAATATGACTAAATTAACTATTTATTTACTTATTTATTATTATTATTATTACTGTTACTCTCATAATAGGTCAATGTGGTAACCAAGTATGTATACCTTTTTTTTAATACTTTTTATATTTTATACCTTTATATTATTATTATTGTTATTATTATTATTATCATTTTAAAAAAAAACACGTTTTTTATTAATATCCTTGTTGGAAACAAAAATATAAACAGAGTTAAAAAAAGATTATTTGGGGAGAGGGGTAGAGCAGGATGATGGGATTTTAAAGAAAGAAAGAAAAAAAAAAAAAAAAAAGTAGGGTAAACTAAAGAGTGCATATAAACGTGACAGGGGATAAATATAATAATAATATATAATAATGATGATGATGATGATGAAAGATGATGATAATAGTCATAAAGATTCATATTATTATTATTATTATTATTATTGTCGTTTATATATAAATAAAAAAAATTCTAAAGAGCGAAATAGGGAAAATCAAAACATTTATGTACCTCAATTATTACTTATATTAAAGTTACTAATATTTATATATTTATCTTTTTTTTCTTTATTTATTAGATTGGTCAAAAATTCTGGGAAACTATCTCTCAAGAACACGGTTTAGATACCAATGGTGCTTACAATGGTGATAATGATCTCCAATTAGAACGTATCAACGTTTACTATAACGAAGGTTCCAACAACCAATATGTCCCAAGGTAATAATAATAATTTTTATTCTTATTAATAATAATAATAATATATATATATATATATATATATATATATATATTGTATTGATGTATATATATATTGTATTGATGTATACGTTCATTTATTTATTTACTTTTGTATTTTTGTTTTTTATTTTGTAACTTTTAGAGCTGTTCTTGTTGATCTTGAACCTGCTACTATGGATGCCGTCCGTTCAAGTCCCTACGGTAAATTATTCCGCCCTGATAACTTTGTTTATGGTCAATCCGGTGCTGGTAATTCTTGGGCTCGTGTAAGTCTTTTATATATATATATATATATATATATATTTTAAATAAATATAATACTATTTATTAAAAAAAATAAAAAGGAATGAAGGAAAAAAGAGGACCAATATAAAAGAGTTAAATAATAATGATTCCAATATAAATTATTATTATTTATTATATAGGGTTATTATACCGAAGGTGCTGAATTAGTTGAAAACATTTTAGATATTGTACGTAAAGAAGCTGAACATACTGATTGTTTACAAGGTTTCCAAATGACTCACTCTCTTGGTGGTGGTACTGGTTCCGGTCTTGGTTCCTTATTATTATCCAAAATCCGTGAAGAATACCCCGATCGTATGTTATGTACTTACTCTGTTGTACCTTCTCCTAAAGTCTCTGATACCGTTGTTGAACCTTATAATGCTGTTTTATCCGTCCATCAATTAGTTGAAAACTGTGACGCTACTTTCTGTATTGATAACGAAGCCTTATACGATATCTGTTTCCGTACTCTTAAATTAAGTAACCCCGGTTATGATGAATTGAATCAATTGGTCTCTGCCGTCATGTCTGGTGTCTCTACCTCTTTACGTTTCCCTGGTCAATTGAATTCTGACTTACGTAAACTCTTTGTCAACATGGTTCCTTTCCCTCGTCTTCATTTCTTCATGGTTGGTTTCGCTCCTTTAACTGCTTTCGGTTCCCAACAATACCGTAACTTGACTGTTCCTGAATTAACCGGTCAAATGTTCGATGCCCGTAACATGATGGCTGCTTCTGACCCTCGTCATGGTCGTTATTTAACCGCTGCTACCATCTTCCGTGGTCGTTTATCTACTAAAGAAGTTGAAAACCAAATGTTGGCTGTTCAACAAAAGAACTCTTCTTACTTTGTAGAATGGATTCCTAATGGTGTCAAGACCTCCTTATGTGATATCCCTCCTGCTGGTTTGAAGATGAGTGGTACTTTCATTGGTAACTCCACCGCTATTCAAGAACTCTTCAAACGTGTTAACGACCAATTCACCGCCATGTTCAGACGTAAGGCTTTCTTGCATTGGTTCACTGGTGAAGGTATGGACGAAATGGAATTCACTGAAGCTGAAAGTAACATGCACGATCTTGTCTCTGAATACCAACAATACCAAGTAAGTTTTGATATATTATTAAAAAAAAAAAGTATAGTTATAGGTGAAGATCATTTTTATTTATCCTTTTTTTTTCCTTAATTAAAAAAACTATAGGATGCTACCGCTGAAGATGAATACATTGATGAAGAAGAATACCTCGAAGAAGAAGAAATCTTGGAAGAAGAATAAATTAATAAATAATAAAAAATACTTTTTATCACTTAATTATAATATCACTGTTTGTTTTATAATAAAAATATGCAACTTAATATTTTCTTTATTTTTATTTTTTAAAAAAAAGATATATTTATGTGTTGATTTATATTATTATTATTATTACTATTTATCTATATATGAAAATAAAATTGATTATTTTGTTGAACTTTTAATAGCTACTATTTAGAACATGTTTTTTATAATTTATAAATACATAAAAAAGAAAAGCACATTGCATAAATCTGATAGAAATATTGAAAGGGTCACATTATGATATTAATACACGTAAAAAAGGTTATTAGTTCATGGATACTAGGCTAAATATTAGTTGATGATGATATCAAGATTAGATTGCTCAGTACAAAAATTGAGTACATACCGAATGAGAAATGATAATAGTAATAATAATTTCACATATCATTGTAATTTTTTACAATATATTTATTTAATAAAAGAATGAGAGGGAACCACAATCAAATCGATTTTTATTTTATTAAAAATAAAAAGTAGATTTTATTTTTTATGGTAAAAAATTTAAATTCCGATTTTTTTTAAAAAATTCGATTTTTTTTTTTTTCTCACTCATTTTTTCACCCTTTTCCTCCTTCTCTTTCTCTCTTTTTTATATAAAAAAAGCATTATAATATTCATTTACATTTATATTATTATTTTTCATAATCAATAATGAGCCATTCATCACCACTCGGTTTTGATGAATCTTTAGAAGATAATCCATTTAGTGATGTTATATCCAAAAATAATTATTCAGGCGCAAGTGTTTCTTCGCGGGAACCTTATTTAAACACCACAACCAGTACACCTTTACCTATAACAACTAATGAAACTTTATCAGACAGCATACCCACTAACAATAATAATAATAGTAATGAAGACAATAATAAAGACGATTCTACTATAGATAATTTAGGAATCAATAAAGAACAAACTGATGCTTTTAACATCAATATTAATACTGATAATAATAATATGGAGTCTAATGTTTCAACTTCAACTAAAGAGCTAGATACAGCTGTGAATACTTCATCACCACCAAAATCGCCTTTATCAAAAGAAAATGAAGATTCTATTTTAAAACAGCAACAAAAAGAAGAAGAACAAAAAGAAGAACAAAAAGAGAATACCACTTTACAGTCAACTTCAATACCATCTATTGATAATTCTAATCCTCAATATGAACAAATTGTCGATACTATAACCGATACAACAAAACAGTTGGATATTGAAGATATATCCACTGCAACCAGTACTACCATAACTAATACTGTCGCTACTTCCGCTATCAAACCAACCATTGATACTAGTATATTACCCAATAATAATAACTTTGAACAATCTCCATCTTCTGAATCTTTTTTACAAAATAATAATCAGGTAATATAAATGTATAATGGAGAAATAAAAAAAAAAGATGCCCTTTAAGTGAAAAAGACAGTTTTATTAACATGTACATATACTACTATTGTTGCTTTTAGTATTATATTGATGATTCCGATAATCAATCACTAAGGATCCCAGAAAGTGGAGCAAGACCCTTTTTTGAAGTTTCTGTTGAAGATCCACAAAAAGTAGGCGATGCTATTAATGCCCATATTGTATATAAAGTCAAAACCAAAACAAATTCACCTGCTTTTCGATCTTCTGAATTTGTTGTTGCAAGAAGATACCGTGATTTTTTATGGCTGTATAATCAATTAACTAATGGAAACCCTGGTGTCATCGTCCCACCAGTACCTGAAAAACATGCTTTAGGAAGATTTCAAGATGAATTTGTCGAATCAAGACGAATTGCTTTGGAAAGGTGTTTACGTAAAACAGTGTCACATCCTATGTTATATGGTGATCCAGATCTTAAAGTATTTTTAGAGAGCGAATCTTTTAATATTGAGGTAATAAATTAAAAAAAAAAAAAATATAAAAAGTACTTTACGTTACATATATATATATATATATATATATATGCATTTAAATGTTTAAAGTATAAATATTTAATGTATTAAATGTGATTATTTATACGTCTAATTTTATAATATATATATATATTTAATAGAAACGGCAAAAACGTGCTGAGCCAGAAACTCCTAAACTTGGATTTATGCGATCATTTGGTGAGACCATTTCCAGCGCTGCTTCTAATCCCTTTGCTAAATTCGTTGAGCATGATGAATGGTTTGGCTCAAAGAAATTACAGTTGGATGCTCTTGAAACTCAACTTAAAACTTTATTAAAAAGTGTTGAAGCTGTCGTTAAACAAAGAAAAGGTGACGTTTAACATATATATTACGTTATAAAATATAAATTGTATGCTTTTATTTATTTAAAATCATCATATTTTATTTTTATTTTTTTTAAAAAAACAGAACTTGGTATTGCTACTTCTGATTTTGGTGAAAGTATGTTTCCATTAGCATCGGCAGAACTAAATCGAAACTTATCTACCCATTTGACGGTTTTAGGCGATATCCAAAAGCAATTAAAAGAGCTACATGAAGAACAAGTAATAAAAATTAGAATTGTGATTTGAATTTAAATATTATGAATTAATGAAAAAGCATATAATAACATCCTTTTTCTTTTTACTTTTTTAGGCACGCTACGACATTTTAACATTAGAGCACACTATTGATGAATATATTCGAATTATTGGTTCTATTAAAGTGAGTATAAAAAGAAAATAAAAATAATATATAAACTAAAAAGATACATGTATATATACCATCTATTAATATATATATATATTCATACACTATGTTTTAGTTGGCTTTTAATGCTCGTATAAGATCTTACCAAACCTATCAACAAGCGGAATTCGAATTACAAAAAAAGGTTGGTGCTCATGATAAATTAAAAAGTCAACAGAAAGTAAAATCTGAAAGGTTAGCGGCTGCCCAACAAGAAATAACAGAGGTAATACATAATACAGAAGAGAGAAGCTATTATTACTATTATAATATGAATATGATTTATAATATATATATATATATATATATTTAATAGATGGAACAAAAAGTTGAAGAATTAAAAAGAGATTTCGATGACATATCAAAATTAATCAAGAACGAATTGGATAGGTTTGATCAGGAAAAAGTAGAAGATTTTAGAGATAGTGTAGAAGCATTCTTATGCAGTATGATTGAACATCAAAAAAAGGTAATAATGAATAATAGTATTAAAATATAAAAATAAAAAATATAAATGTATGCTCATGTATTAAATTTTTATATTAAATTAATAATACTATTATTTTTAATTAGGTGATTGCATTATGGGAAACTTATTTTGAGCAAACTGAAGGATTAGATAGTGATGATATGGAAGATGAAAATCAAGAAATTCTTGTTCATGAATGATATATATAATAAAAAATAATAGTTCAAAAAAAAAAAACTATACAATGTAATTTATGCCTATTTTAAAAAATCGGTGATTAAAAAGGAAATAGAAAAAAAATTTTCTTTCTCTTTCTTTTTTATCCCCCTTTTTCTTATTAATCAGACTTTTTTTTAAAAAAAAAGCGATATTAAAAAAAGAAAAAAAAAAAAATGAATATATTAGATTTTAATAATGAACTATTGACCTGTATTGCGGGACATTTGCCAAGAGACGATCTTCGTACTTTTTCTCAAGTATGTCATAAATTTGCCATTGTAGCTCATAGTGAAAGTGTATGGAAAGAGCAAGTGTATAATAATTTTGGCATTACTTACAAGTTGCCCGAAGAAAGCTGGAAGGAAATGGTAATATTAATTTTAAAAATAAATAATTAAAATAATGCAAAAAATGGTATTTGATACAAGTTGATATTTATATAAATACTTTTTTTTTTTTTGATATATATATATATATGTATATACAGTATGATAAGAAGGTAGAAGATATACATGATAATCGTATATGTCCTCATATAGGCTGTGTTCGTGGTAAACAACTGGATCCTTATATTAGACGTTATCAACAAGTATTAAATTGGTTACCAAAAAATTTAAACTGTGGCACTTGTGGTTCTAATCAAGCGGAGCAAGGCCTTTGCTTATATATATGGAAAGATAATATCCGTTTACGTAAGTTATTATATATATATATATATATATATATATATTATAATGATTAGAATAAAGTTAATTTTTTTATTTTTTTTATTTTTATTATATTTTTATTAGGGTGTCGTGATTGTGCCTATCGATTTCATACAGCTGAACCTAATAGACATGGTATATTACTTAGAATGAACGTACTTCAAATGTATTGTTTTACTTGTTCTAGATTGGTAAGATAAACAGATATATGAATAGATAGATAAATAAGTGGACAGGTCGTTACTATTCTTTTAATTTATATTTAAGGAATATAAGATTAATGATCAACATATTTTTTTTATTTTATACGAATAGCTTGGAGAAACAAGGGGTGATCCCAGCGAAGCTCATTATGTGAATTTACTTTTAGAAGCTTTAACAAGGGATAGTGAATTAGGACAAGAAGCTATGAGACAAAAACAACAATGCATGTATGAACGAAAATTACATAAAGAACAAACGGATCAAGCCTATATACTGGATTGCAAACCTCATTATTTCTTAGTGGAAAGAGTATGGTTATGTTCTTGGTTTTTAAGATTATGTGATGGTAAAATTGGTGTTGGACCTATCGATAACCGCCCTTTAGCTACAAGTCCTACAGATGATACTTTAAATCCTAAAGCTAGACCAAGAGGTAATTTTTCAGGAGGTTTTGGTATTGTAACACCTACTTTATGGGAATATCTTGTAGAAACATATGGATTACAAGGAAAAGCATACACTTCGGGTAATTGAATTAAAAAATAATATCTTTAAAAAAGAGGAATAGATAAATGAAGATTAAAGAAATTGAATTAAAAAAAGTAAAATATATACATGAATTGCGAATCTATTTTATATTAACTTCTGTAACATATTTCTTTTTCTTTTCTTTTTTTAGATGATATTAAAGGACCCGCTTACTATGAACTTCGTGAATCGATCGTAAATTGGAGGTTGATTTAAATTATATTAGGTATTTGTATCCCTTTTTTATTTATTCTGCATTGCTTTTATTATTTCTTTATTTAATGTTATACCATCCCATTTGTTTTTCTGCTTTTTTTTTATTATAGACTTTTTTTTTTGCATTTCTATGTAATCAGTAAAAAAGTGTATTCTTATTTATTAACTTTAATTTATTATATATACAAAAAGCATTATATTTAGTTATTAAAAATATTATCTAGTAGCATCTATAATTAATTTTTCATGATCATAATAAATTTGTTTTGTTTCAATATCTTGTAAATGATAAATAAATTCAAAACGGCCTTTGGCTAGAAAGTATAACGATACTTCATGTTGTGCTTTTTCTTGAATAGATATCTATAGAATAAATGAATATCAAAAAAGATTATATTAATGAAATATTCCATCCTCTATTTTATTTATTAGAATTTTTTTTTTTTAAAAAAACATTTGTATTAAAAATATACCTTGGGTAAAATAATTTGGTTTAACCCTTGCATGAATACTTTATCTTGTAAATCTGCTATCATGGTTGTTTCATTTACATTTAATATTGGCCGGAGGTATAAAATAAATCTGCCAGGTCTATCCACTATAGTTATTAAATATAATTTGTAATAAAGAAAATATATATTTTGTTAAATTAGATATATCACATATATGATTATGCTTTTTTATTTATTATTGTTTAATATTTTTATCTCATTTTTGTTTTATTTTAAATTATTTTTTTAAAAATACTTACCATGAAGATTTGTTATCGTCATTTTTAAAGTAATATTTTGATCGCATTGGCAAGTAAAATGTTTATAGTTAACGCGATTAACAGTTGGTCCAACCAGAACTGGATTAAAGTGAACAGGAGGTTTTTTAAGTTTATCTAGTTGTTTAACTGTGAGCTGTATACCAGATTTCATATCTAAATCACCTTCCCTTATAATATTGGCTGTTATTTCTGATACCCATGTTGCTTTTATACGTTGTAAAAGCTTAGTACGATACTTTTTGATTTGAAGAGACTCTAATTGTTCCTTGGTTTGTATAGGTGAATTTATAGCTGATTTTTCTGATAAAATCATTCGTTTAATAGGTAAAAGTACTCTATAAATATAGATATATATATAAATAATATGATACAATGTGTTAGTATAAACTCGTTTATTTTATTTTATCCTTATAAAAAAAATATATGAACCTTTACCTTATCGTTGTTCCTGGCTCTATTTTATTTTTTATATATACAACATCTCTATTTTCTTTTCCTTTTTTAGTGTTGTCACTGTTATTTATAACTAGTTGAATGTCAATAGGGATGGTCCACTTATTCATTATATCAAGTGAAGCCAAGCAGTAGTTATTTGAATCATCGCAATCATTAACATCACATTCGTTTGGTAGCTTTGATATGACTGGTATATTATTTTTTATCAAATGGATAGCATTCTCAGCCGTTTGATCATTAGTCCAAGTTTGAACGCTTTTATTTATATTTGTAGTGTTATGATTACCAGCATGTTTTATGATAGGTTCGTTTAAACTGCAAGGTGAACATTCATTTATCTCATCTTTTTCCCCTAATCTCAAATAATGAATATCCCAATTACTGATTTCTAAAGACTGATGCACTGTGATAAGAATGTTAATGTAAAGTTGTTTAGTGTAAAAGATGTTTGAGTGTTCGAAAATATCACCACCATTTTGTAATTTTAAAGCTACGTCCATATCATTATTTTTAGACAACTCTTTTACTGCACTCATTTTTTTATATCTATTTAAATATCCATAATCTACTTGAATACTTCCTTGAGAACTATATATATATAAAGGGAAAAGAAAATAGATATAACAATATCGTAATGTCAAAAACCAAAAAACAAATTCAAATCAATCATTTTTTCTTTATATTAATATTTTTTTTAAAAAAAAATAAAAATAATAAAATTACCATCCTCGCTTTCCATAAATATCAAAAGTAACATCTAGCGTTGACCCAGGTTGTATCCACACTTTTTTTCCAATCATTTGATCATTTTGGCTTGTTTTATTATCCCAAGAGAATACCGTTTTATTTATACAATCAGTTTCTATATCTTCATGTTTTGGTGAATTATCTGTAAAGGTTAATCCAATAAAATCGATAGGTATTTTTCCAATATTTTCAAAAGTCATCGTAATACAATTCCTATTCGATAATAATAATAAATTGAGTGATTATTAGTTTTAATATATCTAATCATATACGTACCTTTTTGCATGTATATATGTATTATAAATGTTTTGTTTTTTAATTACCTTTCACCTTCAAATAACATAATAGCACCTTGAATTAAGGAAGAAGATTTTAGTTTTAAAAATGGTTGTTCAGTAATCACAGGGAGTTGGTAATGTATAACATCCTTGCATTCAACTAATAATAAAGATAAAATAGAGAGGAGGATGAGAAAAAAAAATATTATAATAATGATTATGATAATACCTTGTGTTTTTTCAAATTCTTTCATTTTCAACCCGCTAAAATAAAAATGAAAGAAAGAAGAATATATATATATATATATATATATATATAAAGAGGTTTAATACGGTATAAAATATACATATTTTAAAAAAAAAATTAAATATAAAATGGTTTTACCTATGTTTTATTCTAATTCCTGTATACATTTCGTTGCATTCTTTATTGATATTAAAAAGAAATTCTTGTTCCATAAATCCAACAATTTTAATATTACATCCTCGTATAACAAGAGTACCAGTTTCTTCAGGGATTCCAGATAAACGTATTTTAGAATTTTGGTAGGCTGGTATTATAATTGAACTTTGAATACTATTGAAAGATAATCCTGATGTACTGGAAACGAAAATGATAAAAAATAAAATTAAAATAAGTAAAAGATTTATAACTATATATTAATATAATAACAAACATGATATTATTATTGCAATTACCTTAAACTGATATTCTGTAGTTCCAAGTCAAATCCAAAAGGGTTTGATAACATGACCTCAAACTCTGCAATTTCATTTTTAACAAGCATTCTTTTTTTCTATTAATTAATTTTATAAAAAAAGGATTTAATCCGCCATAAATAACATTAATATATAATATTTACTTTCTAAAAAAAAAAAAGCATATGTTATATAGCTACCTCTTCTGCTTTTGTAGTTGCAAACGGATTATAGATAAAAGGGTCTATTTTGGTAATAGCAGTAGCATTCAATTCATTATTTTTGTGATGAGTGGTATCATTAGAGTTGTTGGAGCAATAGTCGTTGTAATTATCCAGAATTATATTGCTAAAAGAAAGGTGTTGATGTACAGCTGCACGAGGGATTGGATCTAACGCCTTTATGTCTAATATTATATTCACATCCCAGTAATTATTATCTCTATGCGGTGCACCAGCTCGTTTTCTTCTAGCAGCTATACGTTGGATTGAATTGGCTAATTGGATTTGTTCATCTTTTAAGAGATATGGATATAAATTCTTTAATAAAATGGTTGTATAATAGAGCATATCATCATAAGCTACCGTAGTTTGTATTTTATAAAAAAATATATAAAAAATGCTTTATTAGTTAAAATATAAATAATATTTATTTTTTATATTTTAATATTCAATTTAAAAATACACTTTTAAAAGTATATATATGTTTACCATGCATCATTTCTGATATTGTTATACTCTGACGAAGTACTGCTAATTGTAATGATGGCCAGCCAAATGATTGGTGTTTAACTTTATAGCTCTTTTCAAAAACCTTGCTGCTATCATTATTATTTAAGGTATGTTCATCATCATCTACATGTTTACAAATATACAATTATTGTTCAAAAAAAAAACACATACACACACACATAAATATATATTTATACATTTATATTATTTCATACTTTTCTATAACCTTAACGCATTTATATATTTACCTGATATTCCATATCCGTTGCATATATATTTTAATACATTTAAAACACCATCATTTTTTAGTAAACCTTCTTTGCTTGATTTTAATTTTTTATCAGTAGTTGAATTTATATTATTTAATAATAAAGGCTGCATCCTTTTTACACTTTCAAAGGCTACCCAAGACGCTTTGCGATGGTAATCAATAGTTGAATATATAGTTGCCATGTTTGTTAATAGGTGGATCTATAATAAAACAATATAATAACAATAAATAAGTCACCTGTTTATATACTATTACTTTATTATTATGTAATTTATCCTATTTTATCTTTTTTATATATACATTACCTGATATGTTACAGCCAATCTATCTATATGAGCTTCCCAAACTCTTGTTGTCCATAGATTGATATCTACACTTTCAACTTTAAAAATATGTTGATTAAAGTCTACTGGTTGACCATATTTATCTAAATGAGACATTGATATAGGTGTATCTGGTAGAATTTCATTTGGTGACGATGGAGAGGATGAAAATATTGATTTAGAAACAGAGCCTTGTAATAATAGATGTAATGTTTCTTTATCCCATTTTCCGATATTGTATATCGTTAATAAAAACCGCGACACTTTTAAACATGCTTCTGAATAAATGAGAGAATGTTTATCTGCTGAAAAGAATGACCCGTCTATCTTTTTATCGTTACTAGAAATATAACTATTATAATTCATATCCAATTTATGTTTTGATTGCACTGCCGATAATTTAGGCATTTCTTTAGCATAATAAGATAATATAGTATTATATTGGTTTAAAATATCATTAACATTGATTTGTGGTTTTGATGATGAAGAATATGGTGGTGGTGAAGCTGAAGCTGGTGTTGATGTTGATGTTGTTGTATTTTTATCTTCTTGTTTTAATGAATCAGGAGAAGAAGGTAATGGGATATCATTCCCATACGATGCTGATATATTAATGTCCCTTTCAATCCTTAACTGTTCTAATAAAATAGTTGCACATAAATATCCTTCCATGGCATTAGCTAACCACAAATAATCCGATGTAATCCTAGTCATATCAATCGATTGTCTATAGCTATATTTAGAAAAATAAAAATATAAAGGTAAATAAAAATAATAATCAACTTTAACATTTGTATACAATATATATATTTAATTTTAATCAATTTTTTTTTTATATACTTACTACATTATGGCATCAGGAATCCTACCTGACAATAAATAAAAATCCCCATATATTTTTTTGATTCGGCCAGGTATGAATTTTTTATTTCTTGTAGATAAGTTTGGTGAACTTATTTTATTGCTATTATTATTATTTGTTGTAATATTAGTCGAAATGGATGTAGTATTAGAAAAAGAAGAGGATGATGAAGTAGAAGGTGAAGGTGAAATACTATCCCGTTGTAATCCGTTGATACTATTTCTATTAAGGTCATCATCCATATTATTTTTTGTGTTACTATGTGCAGATGATTCTATACTCAGCTGTTGACCAATTTCTTTAACCTAATATAGATATATGTAAAAAATAAAAAAATTAAAAAAAAATGAACAAATATTTGGTGCATATAAGTATATAAATATATTATTTATGGAAACGTACCAAAAGTGAAAATTGACTTAATATTTCGCTTGCAAAATCATACATCATCGTATTAAGATAAAATGAGATATCACCAACATTTGGAATCATAATTACTCCTTTTGTGTCGTCAGGTTGTGAGTCAACAGGATCAAAAGCAAAACATCGAGTTATTGGTGCAATAGAATACTATAAAATTATATATATAAAAAAAAATAAGAATGCGTACATAAATGTAAATAAAAATGATAAACACTTGGTATTTGTATTTTATTTTATTTTATTTTTATCCACGTATTTTATTATCCTTCTGTTTTACTTTTTCTAATGATGTTATAAATGGTTCATATCCTTCGGATAAGGGTCGATTTTTCCATTCTTGACAATCCATGATACCAATAATCTACTTATAATTTTTCAATATAGTAAAGAGTAAAAATGATGAATATGTTTATTATAATAAAATAGAATTTGTTTATTGTTGATCTTATTTTTTTTCCTTTCCCCCTTTTTATTTATTATTATTTTATCTTTTCCTATTTTAATATGACTATTATTATTTTAGTTTTATTATATTTACCCCAAATATACGACGGTGAGGTTGAAAGTTATAAAGTTCCTGATCATCACTAGTAGATTGTAATAAGAACTTAAAGTGTAGTTGACCTTCTTGAAAACTATTGTTACTAAACATGGCTAATATTGTTTTATATTATATATACATACACGTAGAAATATAAGTTTATAATTATTCTTATTTTATTTATTCACTTTATTTGTTTTAATATGAATAATAAAATAATTATATATATATGTTATTATTTTAAATATATTACCTTCTTCATTATTTTGAACAAGTGTTGTAACTTCGCTTAAATTGAGTGTAGTGAATTTTTTTACAAGATTAGCATAATGAATAAAGACTGATCGTTTAATTGGAAATATAGGAACAAGTAACACTTGTATACGACAAGGATCAGTGATATTAATATTTAAATCCATATCCACATAAAGTTAATCATAAATATAAAAAATATAATTTACAAAGATAGGAAAAAAAAGGGTAAAGTAAAAGAAAAGAGAGGAATTAAAAAAAAAGGAAAAAATATTTATTGCATAAAAGATTGCCGGAATTTAAAATTATTTTGTAAAAATGTTGATATTAAAAAAAAATAAAAATGGGTAAAAAATAAAAAATAATAAAAGGAAGGAGGGAAAGAGAACTATGAATAAAAATAAAAGTATATGTAAATGATAAAAAAAAATGGAGGAGAAATATCAATGAAGAAAACGTATTAAATAATAATAATAATAATAATAATAAATGGTGAATTATAAAATATTGTACACGAGTAATATAATTATAAATGGTAGAAATAAAATAAATAAAATGATGAATGCATATATATATATATATATATATATAATATTAATGATTTAAAGAGTTTGATAATGAAATACTTAGACCAGCAGCTACAGAAGCAGTTAAACCAACAGTTGTATAAGTGATAGTTCTAGGATTAATCATCATTTTCGTTAATATTTTTTTAATATTGTTTTCTAATGGTCCTCTTAAAAATATATATAAAAGTATCCAATAAATGGTTCCATTATAAGCAAACGATAATCGAAACAGTCGTCTTGTAAATCTTATTATTCGTTGTTCTGATCGACGTAATTGCATTTTCAAAGGAGAACTAGCATATAAGGAATGTGGATCATCAGGTGGCAATAAATGTGGAAAATGAGGTCGTCTTTGTCCAATAAATCGTTGTTGTTGTTCTTGATTAACAATAATTAATCCTTCTATTTCATTATTATCATCAATATTATTAAGATTATCTTCTTTTATTTGTTGTTCTAGCGCAAGTGTATTTAATCGATAGGTTAAATCTAACCCGCTAACTGGTCGACTCATATTATTTATATTTAATAATGTAGAGCTTGATGATGATGTGTTGCTAAAGATAGATGATAAAAAGGATGGAATATGAAGTCCTGTAAGAAAATATTGGCTGGTAGATGAGGATGAAGGAGAAGAAGAAGATACTGATGTTAATGGTACAAGTGATCGAGGTATTTTAGAGGGTGTATATGTCGAAATAGGTGTTAAAGATCCAGGTGTTCCATAAAAACTCGATAGTCCACTATGATCCGATAATAATAATTTCGGTTGTTGTTGTTGTTGTAAAGGTTGAGTTTCCAGTGCATCATAAAATTCAACCGATGAGAATGATGATACCGATGGACTTCTACTTGGTCGTGTGACAGGAGAAAGGTCTGGTGACATTACTGGTGGTAATGGTGGTTTCCAACCACATCCATATTTTTTTAAAATTATATCATTTTCCAAGCTCCATTCATAATCATTTAAACCACCAAGTTCTATAATAGATATATAAAAATAATAAGATAATAGTAATATTTAATTGGTATGATCCTATAAAATACTATTCATTGCAAATTTTTTTTTTCTTTCTTTCAGCCTACCTTTTAATAGCCTATCTTCAGAGATATATTGTTTAACTTCTTGAAGAGATGGAAAATTCACTTTACTCTTAGCTTTTTCAGACAACATTATTTTAACCATTTGCCATATACCTTGATACATCCACCCAAAATTCATCATATAAATAGAACCGAAAAATCCAGGAAATCTACCATCCATAATATTCAGTAATTCTTGAATTAGTTTTTTTTCCTAAAGAAAAAAGATAGAAAAAAAAAAAAATTATACACATTAACATAACCATTATACGTTATTTTTAAACCATATTAAAGTTTTCTAATTTCATTTTACCAATGGTATCATAGGCGCTTTTGCTATATCAATAATGACGGTGATTTGAGATACTAAAACTGAAGGATAGCTGGACATATGATTATTATCACCATCATCAATATCAATATCTGATTGTTGTTGTTGTTTTAGTTCTAATTCATTTTGTCTGGTTAAATCAAGGGTCCATTTTCTAGCCATTTCCATTACAAGACAAGCAAAAGGAGGGAACACATCATAAAGTTTTTCATTACCAAAGTTTGGAAAATGACGCATTCGTATGATAGCTATAGGTCTTCCTAATAAATCCTGTTCATAAAAGAAAGAAAAGGCATTCTCTGTTGACTTGAAAAGATTGGGATGCACCGTTTCCCATGTTATATTGCCAATATCAATTTCCTTTCTCCATAAAATGGTATCCATTATTCGTTGATATGCCTTTTCTTCATCAAAATCAGTGTCCTTCAAAAATCGAAATATCGTAACTAAAGTAATATACATAATAATATAAAAAAGAGAGAAAGGTTTACTTAATCTTTATTTTATATTCATCTATAAAGTATCAATCCATCCCGGTATATAGCTATTTATTTTTCAACTTTAACCTTTATTGTTATTATTATTATTATCATTAAAAGCTTACCTTGATCTTCAATATATTCTAGAGCAAAAATGAAATCATTTTCTGTGAAATTTAATTCTTTGACACCTTGTTTTAATTGTATTTCTAACTTTTGAATTGTTGGTAGGAATTTAATATATTGTTCATTAAGTTCTGCAAGTGCTGCTCTGGTTACAGATACTGACATTGAAGCATCTATTCTATTTTATAATATTTATTATTAAATGAAAATGGTATACGTATAAATAATATTAATAATAAAATTAAAAAATACTTTTATTTTAATTTATTTACAAAGAAAAAAGAAAAAGTAAAAAGAGGAAGTAAAATTAAAAAAAATGATTAAAAAATAATTTTTTTAGTGCTGAGCTCTAATTTTTTAAAGTTTTCAAAAATAGGTTTGTTTGTGATACAACAAAATACACCCTAAAAAAAACCATAACAAAGCAAATACACTATAATAATTATAAAAAAATAAAACTTAATTTTTATTTATATAATGCACTAGAATAGTTCAAAAAAATAAATAAATAATATATATATAAAGAATCATAATTGGATATACATTAACAAAAAAGAAAAAAGAAAAGTAGAGGATAAAAACTTATTTTCGTGGTATAAATTTAAATTTTTCAGTTGGTAACAAGTTTCGATATTCAGTAGGAAACTTGATTTCGTCCAAAGCAACAATTTCAAATCGACAAATTATATAAGATATAATAGTCTTGATTTCTTGTACTGCAAACCATCTAATTTTTTATAATAAAAACAAACGGAATTATTAATAAAAAAAAAATGGATAATATCTATCTTTGTAGCCTTTTCTTACTATTAACCTATCATTTATATGATTTTTTTCATCATTTTATGGCGTTTTTAATATTATACTTTACTTCCCAGGATACAATCTAGGTCCCAATCCAAATGAAAGAAAATCTTTACTGATTTTAGTAGTATTTTTTCCAGCATTCAAGAAACGAAAAGGTTTGTATTTACGAAAATCATCAAATACCTTTAAAGACTAGGGTCATTATGGTTTGCAGGCATATTAAGATAAACAAGTTCTCCAGGTTTAATCACAGCACCACTAGATAAGACAATATTTTCATTCGTTATATTTTGATGACCCAAGATAATATAAGAATTTTTAATTTTAAAAGCTTCACGTATAGCACTATCTAACTTGACGAATTTATTAAGGATTTCACGTGTAAATTCTTCAGGACCGCAGTTTTTATCCAACCCTTCATCTCTCAATATTTGATTTTGTTCTTTGAGTAATTCAACAATTAATCCAGAGTAATTCATAATACGGTAAAAAACAATAGTTCCACTCTCACTGATTGTACCCAAAGCAGCAATGATAAATTGAGTTAATACTTCTAAAGTATAAAGATGGACATCCATATATTCAGAACGTTCTTTAGATTCAATGATTTTTTGTAAAATATCACCCTAAGTTAAATAGAAATATATTAAAACAAATCAAAAAATTGGTAAATATTAATATATAAGAAAGTTGAAGAAGAAACAAATTACTGTATTTGCGTATTATTTTTTTCAAACAGAAAAATAAACTTTTAATATATATTTTACAATACTTACAAAACATTCACAGTTACTGACATTAAGCGACATAACCTTCAATCGACGTTCAATTTCAGGTTTCAAAGCATCAAATAATTGTTTATGATGTTTTTCCAATATACCACATACGCAAATAGTTAATATTAGGTAAATATCCCATAAGAGGTTTAGATACTGTTTCAGAAACAACTCTAATAACCATATTTTTAAAAGAATCTATTAGCTATTTATTTTTAACCAGTTCAGTACCAACAAAAATAGATTTTGAGTTGGTAAAGCAATATTGCCATGAAGAATTATTTAATAGTTATGGATGATATAAGGTACAATAGTCTTGATTTCTTGCATATAAATGCACCTTAATATATAATTAATAAAAAAGAAAATCAAATACCATGCTCTATTTATCATAATTATATATATACCACCTTTTAGTTTATAAAACATAAGCATGAATGGATACCTTCAAAGAATCAATTAATACGAAAGCTGCTAATAGATAGTAATAAACTAAGATATACCATACTGTAATATTAAATAATTAAATGAATGCACATACAATTCAATTAATTAAATTAAAAAATCGACAGTGGATCATCAGATTTCCTGATTTATGTATATACGTTAAAAGTATTAAAAAAAAAAGTATAAGGTAAAAGTGAAAAAATATTTTCATTGTTCTTTTTTATATAAAAATCCAAAAGAAATTAATTTTCGGTGCTGGTTATATCATTCTGCTATAGTGATTTTTTTTTTTCCAATTTATATTTCATTGGTATTAATACTAATTATCTTTATTATTTTCAAAAGTTATAAATATACAAAAAAATACAAAAAATAAAGCATTATAAAAAAAAAGAGAATATGAAAAAAATATAAAGTGATAATCATATAAAATTAAAAATAAAAAAGATATTATATAAGACTGTCAGGATATGTTCGCTGCATATGGTCTGCACGCTCTCTATTTACCCGAGCTCTAGCATCTGCCCTTGTCATCTATTGATTTTTTTTTAAAAAGAATAAAGTTTTTTTTTGGAAAAAAAAAAAAAAAAAAAAAAAAAAGATGAATAAAGTATTTTTTTCAAAGAAAAACGCACATCTATAATTATTTATATATATCTTTTTTTTTTCAGCACTTACGTGATGCCCAGGAAAATTCCTAGTATAGTGTCGAGTCAAGGAATTCATGTCTCGAAACCTAGGATTTCCTGCGCACATTGTACAAGGGAAAACGAAACCTGTAGCAATTTTCTCTTCCTGTTAATAAAAATGCATAAGAATTAATAAGCGATAATATCATAAAGATAACGATATTAGTGGAAATAATAATTGTCTACTTACCTTGGACAGATGATCTTCTGTTGTATTTATCAAATTAAAAATATTAAAAGACAAAGAAATGTATCATGGTACAATTCATTGACCTTTTTTCAAATGTTTAAAACAAGTACTATAACAATAATTTTTGGTGGATTAGTGACAATAGGCTTAATTTATATATTATATAGTATGAAATAAAGTTGTTGGATTATTTGGTGAAAGTGATATGGATTAGTGTGGAGTTTAAAGTACATATATGGTAATGTATCTGCGGGATTGGAAGATTTAAGGCTATTATATTGAGTGAGCTAATATAAATGATTCATTTCATATCAGGTACACAATAGTGATTTTATAATTAATACCAAATACTTTATGTGAAGTACAAGTGTATTACAAATTATAAAGGTATTCAACACTATTATTTTATGTTAAATACAAAATCTACTTTAATATGATGGATAATGGTGCCGTTTCTTGAAGATTTTAGGGTAAAATTTCCAACGGGATGGCCAAATCAACTATTCTATTTTTTTATAATAGTATAGTTATTATATATGTAATATCAAATATGTTAACTTTTGTATAATTATCAATTTACATCTAGTACACGAAGTTCATATAGGGAATAGCGATAGGCTATAAGTACCTGGTTCCTGGCCCCTATTAATAAAAAAAAATAAAAAAAAATAAACATTTATTTATTTTTATTTTTACTTTTATCTTTTACTAGCTTACAAAAAATAGACCTGATAATTGATAGTCTTTCCGTTCTACATCAAATTAATGAAAATAACTAAGTTAGCTAATACACAGATAAAGTTTTAAGTTTTTTTTTATATATGTTACTTGATGACCAGTTATTCTTCCAAGTTTCCTAAACTGCTAAAAAAGAAAATGAAAATGAAAAGAAAAAGAGAAAGAGAAAGAGAAAAAAGAAAAAAAGAAAAAGAATGGAAATATAAATAAAATAATTTTCATTGTTTTCATTGCTTTTATTATTTTCATTGTTTTCATTGCCTTTATTATTTTCATTGTTTTCATTATTTTCATTTTTCCCATTGGTTTAGCTATTATCATTAAAATCATTATTATCATCATATTTGTAGAAATATACTCATTTGTAATTATTATCAATTATTATAATCATTTTAAATGTTGGTATATTGAAAAATAAATATATATATAAAAAACGCATTAAAAACATACAACATAAAAACTGATCTAATGAAACTCCGCTAAGTAAATATTTATATCAATATTTACTTAAAATAGCCATATGTTTCCAAACAGAATAAAAAATATATATAAAATATTATTTTACTTTATAAAAATACACTTGATTTAAAAAAAAAAAAAAAAAAAAAAAAAAAAATACTGGATATATATACGTATGGATAAATAATTAAATAACCACGACCCATAGTCAAAAGAAGGTTTTCTTTAACAAAGATTTCTGAGGATATTTTTTGTTATTCGATAGTATCATTACACATTTTCTTTATATGACCGGGTAAATTATTTTCGTGGTATAAGTTTAAATTTTCCAGTTGGTAAAAAGTATCGATCTCCAGTAGGAAATTTGATTTCATCCAAAGCAACAATTTCAAATCGACGAATTATATAAGATATAATAGTCTTGATTTCTTGTACTGCAAACCATCTAATTTTTTATAATAAAAACAAACGGAATTATTAATAAAAAAACAGGATTATTAATAATAAAAACATATAACTATTATATTTGTAGCCTTTTCTTACTATTAACCTATACTTTATATGCTTTTTTTCATCGTTTTATAGCGTTTTTAATATTATATTTTACCTTCCAGGGCACGATCTAGGTCCTAACCCAAATATAAGAAAATCATCACCAATTTTAGTAGCATTTTTTCCAGCATTTATAAATCGAAGAGGATTATATGCTTTAAGGTCATCAATGGTCTTTTGAATATATGGATCATAATGATTTGCAGTTAAATTAATAAAAACACTGTCACCAGGGCGAATAATTACACCATTGGATAAGATGACATTTTCTTGGCTGATATTAACATGGGGTAGAGTAATATGATCATTTCTAACACGGAGTGATTCACGAATAGCACTATCTAGTTTAACGAATTTGTTGACAATTTCACGAGTAAATACTTCAGGACCACAAGATTTATCAAATCCTTCCATTTCCAATATTTCATTTTGTTCTTCAAGTAATTCATCAATTAATCCAGGGTGGTTTAATATTCTATACAATGCTATAGTGCTGTTTTCACTGGTTGTATGTAAAGCAGCAAAGATTAATTGGGTGATGTGTTCTGAACAATAAACATAAATGTCAACATGTTCTGGGCGATCCTTGGATTCAATCATAGCTTGTAGAATATCTTCCTATATGATAGAATATTATAAACATGTTGTTGTATTTTTTTTTTTTTAAAAAAAAAAGAGAAAAATAACAAGGTCAATAAAATAAATAAAAACATGATATAATCAATATTTTTTTTTAATACTTACAGGACGTTCCCAGTTACTATCGTTGAGTCTCATATTTTCTAAACGACGATCAATTTCAGGTTTTAAAGCATCATATAATTGTTGACGATGTTTTCTAACTTTAGGCGAGGTTTTTCCAATGTACCACATTCTGAGTCGATTGATTCTTGGGAAAAGTTCCAATAAAGGTTTAGGTGATAATTCAGATCCAACTTCAATAACCATATTTTTAAAAGAGTCAATTAATTGTTCATTTTTAGCTAATTCCGTACCAACAAAAACCGATGCGCTTGCTTTAGCTACCATACTTTGAACCATAGGATAAACATTAGAGAATTCTTTCCCTTCAGCTATATTATAATATATAAAAGGTTAAATTGTTTCCACATTTAGAATGACGGTCAACTTTATATCTACTGTGTTTATTTTTTATATTTTTTTTTTTTTTTAAAAAAAAAAAAACTTACCAGGGATATCGCCGACATACTCCTTGAAACCAAGTGTAAGCTAAAAATAATAATAATAAAAGTTGAATTATTTCATTGATTTATTTTTACTATGTTTATTTATTTTTTAATTGCGAATCTGATTATTAATTTACATTTTCAACAACGCGAGGAGTAAAATGCTTAAGGTTAGGGTTAAGATATTTTTTTATCAAATCAACAAGCTTTTTGGAATCACCATCAAGAGTAAAGACTGAATTTGTTAAAAGATAATTATCAAATATCTAGTAAATAAAAAAGGAGTGAAAATAAACAATAGTAATTTTAATATTTTGTGTAATTTATCTTTTAGTATTTTTTTATATGACCATTCATGATTATATGCATGTATATACTTACTCTTTTAACAGCAACTAAAAAGTTTAATTTATTATTCATGAAAACTTCACGAACTTGAGTACCAGATAAAATTACAATTTCCTTTAAAATAAAAGAATAAAAATAACATGTAAAAAGTAAATTAATATAAAGCACTTTTGGGATAAGTTTATATGCTTATATTCTAAAATAAAATTAAATAAAAAATAACCAACACTTACTTCTCCGAATAAGAAAGCACTATAAACATCACCTAATTCCTTTTGCCATTTGTTAATAAAAGCTTCAGGGTCCTTACGATATTCTTTTGTTGAGCCATAAATCAAACTACTATCTGGGACACGAGGACAACCACGATCAAACTATCATTATATAAATACACAAGTTTTATTATTATTATTATTATTATTATATGTAAATAATTTGTTATTTATAGAGAAAAAGATGATTGTTACAAGTACCTTTTTTGTATTATTATAAAGAGAAATACTAGCCATCAAACCTACCGCAGTAGCAATAGCGATAGTACCTTCTTTAGAAGTAGCAACCTTTTGGATTTGATCCATAGTTTTCTTTTGATCAATATTGTTAATAAAATGATTGATATATTGAGTTAACATGGTTATCTATTGTTATAGAATTAAAAAAAAAAAAAAAAAGGAAAAAAAGAAGGAAAAAAATAGGGATATTTATTCATTTTTTATTATCGCAGGTTTTTTTTTTATTATTATTATTATTATTATTATTATTATTATTATTATTATTAGGAGAAACCTAGAAAGTGAAACTGGCGAAGCACAGCCAAATAATATAAACAGCGCCACCCTACATGTAAATATAACATATTATAATCGTAGTAATCTCCTGACTTGAATTTTTCCATTCCCCCACATTTAAATCCCTAATACTTTTTTGGTAAATAAATAAATAAAAAAAACCAAGGGATTAGGCTAAATAATATCCGTTCAGCGCTACTTGGCAATATATAAATATATACGTTTGTGTATAAATTAAGCGTAGATATGAATATATTTCTAATTAAGCAAGTTTTTTTAAAATAATATGACGTTGACCAAGAATCATATAGTACTACCGTAAACCAAATCAATGTTATATTTTAATTGTTCAGGTGATTCTTTAAATATTTGTTATTATCAGTTTTGTCAAATGAATTCGTGGGTTTTGAGTTGTTCATTTAATATATTAATTAAGGACAGTTCAGATTTCAAATTGATAATATTTTTAATGTAGCTATCTTTAAATATATATAAGCTGTTGGAATAATATATAATATACGTAATGTATATAGGCTTTCTGATGAAAAAAAAAATTAAATTTTAGTGTAAAAAAAAAAAAAAAAAGAATTTAGAGCTGATATTAAATTTCAAGTTTTTGACGGTATTTTCATGCAACCCTTATCTTTATTTTGTAATAAAGTTTATTATCGTAATTATAAATCCATACACATCAATTTATAATTTTTTATTTCTATTATAAATATGTTAAATTAATACTGATCAATAGAAAGGATGAAAAATGAAAATAGAAGAAGATGAATATATTTAAAAAGCTTAGCATTCGTAAAAACACTAGTTTGTCTTCTTTTTTAACATACTATATCAAAAAAAGGCAGTATAGCATTTTATTTTTATAAAATACATTTGACTAAAACAAAATATAAATATTTGGTTATATATATGTACGTGTAACTAAATATATAAATAAACATATTTGTAGATAACTATGGGCATATAATATTGGATTAAAAAAGTAATATCACCTGAAGAAATGGCTTGATATATATAAAACTATGCAATAGTATAGTATTGGCGTTTCTACTTTAATCATTCTTGGCTCTAAAAGATAAAAATAAAAACAATATGTCCCAAATTGCATATATACACGTTTGTAAGGTTATGATAAATAGTAAAAGATATCTGACATCTGACCTTTTTTTTATTTATTTATTTTTATAAAAATATGAATGCTCTGTCATATTACAAGGAATTAATTAATATAATATTAGTATTTAGATGTAAACTTATTAAATTTAGCAATAGTGATCAATATTTTATAATAAAATTATAGTAATAAACATATAAATATTTGCAAAAGGTTAGTTTTTAAAAAGAGGTTGTTGTTTTTATATTTAATTTTTAAAATATGAAAAAAAAAATTTCTTTTATCAAACTTGAATACTTTGATATTCATATGTAATCCATTTTTCATATAATAGTATGCAAATAAGAAATTTGAATGAGTAGTTTTTTTTTTAATAGACTATAAGCATACCTAAGTTTATCCACTACGAATCTAATATAGTCGCAAATTATAAATTTCTTTGATGCAAATTTCAATAACTTTTAGCTACAAGATCAAATGGATTATTTTCGCGATGCATACATTATTAAAGGATTTTATAATTTGTTTTTTCTTTTGTCTTTATCTATATGATTGATAATCTATAATTTATCTTTCGATGAACAATGAAGAGTATAGTATGCTAGTTGATGTACAACTATCTTTTTTGATTACTAATTTTAACTCATATATACATATTACTGTGTAACATTATGTAACTATTAATCTCATCTTGAAGTAAAAAACCAGAGTCGATCATTTTCTATCATTTAGGAGAGAAAGATTATAATATTATCAAACATAAATTACTTTTATCCAAGATATTCTAGATCATTTTTTTTTTATTATTATTATTTAATGTAATTTTGTAATTATAATTTCGTCAACTTTAATTTGTCCAAGTAAATAATCTCTTGACAAAATGAGTTTATGTTTAGCAGATGGTGGAATTTCAATATAAAAGTAGCTTAATGAATAAATTAATGATATATATTCTAGGTTAAATTATTTTTTTTTTCTTTTCAGTTGTTTTAATTTTATATTTTTCAGGAATATATAGAATTTATTATTTATACCCAACTATTCTCATATATAAAGTACCATACAGGAATACATCCTAAATTTATCCATAATTTTTTTTTATTTTAGTATGTTGTCGTTTAAATATACTAAACATTTGATTGATATTTTATTCTAGCTTTATACAAATACTCTAATTTTTTTTTAAAATAAATAATTCCAAGTTACTAGGCATGTTGTGATCTAAAGCAATCAAAATGTACATCATTGTAAAATCAGTAAAACTTGTTTAAAAGAAATACATCCCTTGCTTATTTAAATGTAATATATATAAAAACTACACAAGATTAAAGAAAAAGGAAAAATACAAAAAATCACAGCCGGAAAAATATTTTGCTTGTGCCGATTTTTTCATTTATTTACTATTTTTACACTGATTTGTCATTTTTTATTTTGAATTGCCTTGATAGATTTTTATGATATTATCCTCCTAATAAAAGAGAAATGAATACATATCAAAGGTAAATGAAAAATAAAAACAGTTGAATAATATTGCTTTACTTTATATAGAAATTTTGTTTGTATTTTATAATTTAAAAATGAAAATCTTGAGTATATTCTATTATTTTTTTTATTTTATTTTTTTTATAAAAAAAAATACGTTAAAGGATAGTTATTCGGGATATATATATAATGAGTATAAATAAATAAATAAATAAATTATTTGCGTGGAATAAGCTTGAATGCAGCGTCAGTGGGATGATGTTCACGGTCTTTAGTAGGGAAAGTAATATTACCTTGAGGAGTTAATTGATAATAACGAATAATAAAAGAAATCATAATTTTGATTTCTAAAGAGGCAAAAAATCTATTTTTTTTTTTATAAAGTTATTATTATCTTTACTCCTATAATTTATGTTATGTTTTTCATCATCTTGTGTCATTTTTAATATTATATTTTACCTTCCAGGACACGAATGAGGTCCGGACCCAAAAAAGAGATAATCAACCCCAGTTTTAATAACACTCTTATCAACACCCAAGTAACGGTAAGGATTGTATTCATAAAGATTATTGGGATCGTCTTGATATCTAGGGTCTGTATGATTAGCATAGATATTAGGATGAACAAGTTCCCCAGGTTTAACTACAGCACCACCAGATAAAACTACATTTTCCTTACTAATATTTTTATGACCTAAATCAATATATACATTTTTAATTCTAAAAGCTTCACGAATAGCACTATCTAATTTAACAAATTTGTTAAAAGTACTACGTGTAAACACTCTAGGTCCACAATCTTTATCATATCCTTGTTGTTCCAAAACTTGTTTTTGTTCTTCATATAGTTCATCCATTAATCCAGGCTTACTCAAAATACGATAAAAAGCTATCGTACCATTTTCTGCCGTAGTATGTAAAGCTGTAAAGATAAATTGAGTCAATACTTCTAAAGTAAACACATGGATAGTCATACGTTTAGGACGTTGTTTGGATTCAATGATATTTTGTAAAATATCGTCCTAGATTAATTACATGTAGGAAAAAAAAGGTGAAAATAATAATAATAATAATAATAAAAGATTAATATTAATATATAAACAAGTCAAAAAAAGTAATATACTATTCATTTTTTTTTTTTTTTTTTGCTCTTGAATAATTTCAATATATAAAATACAACACTTACAGGACGTTCCCAATTACTATCACCAAGAGCCATAGCCTTTAAACGACGATCAATTTCAGGTTTCAAAGCATCAGCCAACTGTTTACGATGTTTTTTAACTTTAGGAGAGGTTTTACCAATATACCACATACGAATATAGTTTAAAGAAGGGAAGAGTGCCATGAGAGGTCTAGGTACTAATTCAGAACCAACTTCTGAAACCATATTTTTGAAAGAATCTACGAGTTTTTCATTTTTAGCTAATTCAGGCCCAACAAATACTGCTGCACTTGCTTTAGCTACCATATGTTGTATTATAGGAAAACCATGTTCAAAAAATAATCCTTCAGCTATATTTACATTATTATTAAAAAAAAAAAAAAAAAGAAATAGTGAGTTTAAATAAAAAAAAATAGAGTTTTCAACAATGAACTTTTTTTTATATAAAAAATCAAACTGGGTTTTAATTTTCTTCTAATTATTTTTAATGATTATTTTTAATAGTTATAATTAAATTACCAGGAACTTGACCAACATATTCATGGAAAGCAGCAGTAAGCTTTTATAAAAAAGACAATAATTATAATAATCATGAATACATGGTCATGGTAAATATATATATATATATATATATATATTTGTTAATTTATAATATACTTACAGAATCAATAATACGAGGAGTATAGTGATCAAGATTAGGATTAAGAGATTGTATAATAAGCTCAGTAAGAGATTCAGAACCATCTTTTATAGTAAAAGCAGAGTCAGTTAAAAGAATAGAATTGAAATTCTATATAATAATAAAAAAAATCGGTTTTTTTTTTCTTGTTAATCAAAATAAACTAAATGTTTTTTTGAATCACCATTACTTACTCTAAAAATACCATCCAAAAAACTAAGATTTTTATTATTAAAAATTTCTAAAGCCTGGGGACCAGATACAATTACAGTTTCCTTTTTCATTGAAATATTTAAAGTAAATAAAATTAGTAATAGGTTCTATTTTTATATATCTTTTTTTTTTTTTTTTTTTTGAAAAAAAAAGCTTACATCTCCCAACAAGTTGGCACAGTAAACATCTCCCAATTCCTTTCTCCACTTTTCAATAAATCCTTGAGGATCTTTAAGATAATCTTCAGAACATCCAAAGAGGAAATTACTATCAGGAACCCTAGGACAACCACGATTAAACTATTCATAAATTAAAATAATTTATTAAAATCAATAATTATAATTTATCTATACACTTGCTTATTACCTTTTTTTTTGACTTGTAAACAGAGATACCGGCCATTAAAATAACAGCAGTGGCAATGCCAATAGCCCCTTCTTTGGAAGTAACAATCTTTTGTAGACTATTCACTGTTTTTCTTTGATCAAAATTATTGATAAAACGATTCATATATTGAGTTAACATGGTTTTCTATATAATGTAAATATATATATTTATATATGTATATAAAGAGAAAAAAAAAGAAAAGAAAAAGAAAAAATAAAAATAAAAAAAGAAATATATATATATATATAAATAAATATAAAAAAAAATATAGAAATCTGTTTCACTAATAATTCGCGAATTTATTATGTAAAGATTTTTCTTTTTCTTTTCCTTTCCTTCATCTTGTTTCCTTTTTTGTAACCCCTTTTCTTTTTTCTTTTTTTTTTTTATAAAATTATTACTATGCTCTTTAATTTAAAAATAATATTATATATGTACGTATGTATGTATGTATAAGTGTGTGTGTTTGTGTGTATGTGTGTGCGTGCGTGTGTGTGTGTGTGCGTATAATGTAATTTATTTTCATTGCCTTAATATATTCTTAAATGATTACTTCATATATCATTTTTATATCGATATCGGCTTCGTTCCATGATTTTATATGCGTTGTGGTACGATTATTTTCTTCAAATATCTATCCGTCAATCGAATTTAAAATTTGTGTTACACTTGTCAATGTACCACTGATCATTACTTAAAATTAATCACTACGCTTTTCAAAATTTTGTTATACTTTTATATATATTTATAGAAATCTTAAATCGGAAATCTACTGTGTGTTTTTAGTAATTTCTTTTATTTCTCATTATTACCTTTATAAAAAAAAATTAACATTTGAATATATATAAGCATGGCAAAGTAAATATATTATCTGTAAGTAATAAATTTGTAATATTATATTGCTTGATATTTATAGACAATATATGATACTGTAAGCTTGATTCCTTGTATAGAAAATCATTTTATTATCTAATTTTAATTATATTTCATTACCCCATATTTTATTTACTTTTTATATAGACTTTAACATATATTATCGTTATATCTTTAGTACATAAATATAAATGGTTATCTTTATTCAATTTATAAAATAATTATACATTTATATACTCTATATTATATTGATAAATCAATAATTATATACACACATATCTCAATTAAATAAATTAAAATACCGGTGATCAATCGTCGGTTTTCTCATTAATATATATATATATATATATATGTTGTAGGTATTAGAGAGAAAAAAAAAATGAGGACGCAAGTAAAAAAAAATTACTCTTTTTTTTTTTTTTTTTTTTTTTCCTACCACATAAATTTTCAAAAGGAATGAACTTTACTATGGTGATTTTTTTTTTTTTTTTTTTTTTTTCAGCTCATTTATTATTTATCTTGCTATTTTCTTTTTTAAAATAATATAAACATACAAGTAATTATAATAATAAATAGAGCATTCTAAATAAAATAAAAAATAAAAAAAATTATAATAAAATAAAAATATAAAATTATAATAAAATATAAAAAATAAAAATAAAAAATATTAAAAAAATATAAAATAAAAAATATAGTGATAGCCTTATAAAATATATAAAAATAAAAAAAAATATTATATAAGACTATCAGGGTATGTTCGCTGCATGTGGTCAGCGCGCTCTCTATTTACCCGAGCTCTAGCATCTGCCCTTGTCATCTATTGATTTTTTTTAAAAAGAATAAGGTTTTTTTTAAAAAAAAAAAAAAAAAAAGACGAATAAAGCATTTTTTTCAAAGAAAAACGCACATCTATAATTATTTATATATATCTTTTTTTTTTTTTTTTTTTTTTTTTTTTTTTTAGCACTTACGTGATGCCCAGGGAAATTCCTAGTATAGTGTCGAGTCAAGGAATTCATGTCTCGAAACCTAGGATTCCCTGCGCACATTGTACAAGGGAAAACGAAACCTGTAGCAATTTTCTCTTCCTGTTAAAAAAAGATATAAAAAACAATAAGTAATTATACCATAAAGATAACGATACTGATGGTAATGATGATTGATTACTTACTTCGGATAAATGATCTGTTTTAATATGGTGAAAAATGGTATCGTTTCTTGAAAAATCTTGAGTACAGTTTTCAATGGGACAACCAAATCTTCCATTCTTTTTATTTTAATAAAAATAATATAATATAATATAGTTAATATGTATATAATATTAAATATAACATTTTATATATAATTATCAATTTACATCTAGTATGCGAGCTTGAATAGGAAAATAGCGGTAGGTTACTGGTCTCTATTAATAATATATATATAAGTATTTTTAAAAAGTTAGAAATATTATGGAAACACTTTATATTTTTCTTTTTATATTAATTTTTGAATATCAACTTACAGAAAATCGATCTACTAATTGGACATCCCTCCAATTCTATATCGGATTAATGAGAGAAATTGAATTATTTAGTAAATAAATAATGATCTAATTTTCTTTTTTGTATATATTACTCGATGCCCGGTTCTTCTTTCATGTTTACTAAACGATCTTCTTTTAATCACCATTCTACATTCAGGATCTGTGCATTGAATAAACGGCTAAAATTCAAAAACGTTAGTATATTCAATAATATATATATATAAGTATTACCGTTACAGCTCCACGAAAGCCATCATTTAAATTATGGATTATTTCAGCAATAGGTATTATTCTTGTTTGAATTTGATGCCAATATATTCTTCTAAATAAAAGACCAGCTGTAGTGGTTTGTTGTAATGGAAGGGTTGACATGATAGTATCCATGAGATTGTCCAAATCAAACGCCCAAATGGAAAGTATATCTTGTTGTATAGCCATCAGATTTAAGAATTCCATCAACTGATGATAATTGAGTTTATATACATCCCTACAATGATAATTAAATAAATAAAAATAAAATATAATCATTCATTTTAATTTAAATAACTATAATAAAGGGTATAATATAATATGGATTATATAGAACTTACTGAGCAATGTCACCTCTAATAGGTAAATTGGGAATACTCTCAATATCATCTACATCATTGGTTAAAAAGGTGTCAAACGCTTGTCTTCTCCCAGCTGCACGGCTAAGAACACTTGCAGGAAGATGAGCATTGGTAACTAGTAATTCAGAAAGCAGTGATAGTTTACCATACAATGGAATTTGATTTTCAATTAATAGGCGTATACCATCCATGAGAAGGTCCCTAGTACCAAAACCAGAAAAGTAAGTACCAAGTTTATGTGCATGAGGAAATGGATTTACTGCGCGACCACCAAAAAAATTCACTCGATTATGAATAAAACGGATAATACCATGATCTCTAGCCGAAGATGATACATTTTTAAATGTTAACAAAGTGTCATAAAACTCCCCTTTCCAAGTAGAGTGAACACAGCCGTCAGCCAAGATGAAACCAAGTAACCAAACGCTAAAAAAATTTCGATTAGCTTGGTTACGAGGAAGAAAGGCATTTAGAAGGTCAGAATTAGTATTTCGAATATGAGAGGAAGGCATTCCTGTTACTTGTTCATAAAAATGCGCAAAATTTACATCATACATGCTCCATAAAACAGTACTTGCTTCTCCACCATAAGTAGTTATCGGTACTTCTTTACAATGAAAACTATATATATATAATAAAAAATATATAATATTTAGATGTTAAGTTTCATTAGCAATAGTAATAGCTAAAATTAATATAAATTTACCTTAAATTAATTTTTCTTACACCCATTCTTAATAGCAAATCAATGATCATAAAACAACTTGTGCTTCTTTGAGCTATACCAACAAATGAAGTGCTTTGCCTATGTACACCATCACCGCAAAAAAATCCAAGAAAAAAATAAAAAATGATAGGATAATGACCATTTTCATTGTTGTATAACCAAGCAGGAAGCTCCGCTCTTTTGAGATCTTCAATAGGCAATCTTCTTTCATTTTCACCTAAAGGCATCATTATATCAACAATTATACTACGACCACTACGAGTAGAAAATACATCAACTTCGGCACCATTAATTATACTTGTTGGATCGTTTATAGTTGTTTGTTCTAAAAGACGTCGATTATGACGATTATGATTTTCAGGTAGTTCATTTGCTATTTGATTAATATCTATATCATCATTTTCATTTTCGTCATCACTTCCAATATCCACCACTTCTTCATCATCACTGCCATCATCATTATCATCATTAGCTTCTCTATCGGCTTCGATTTCTACTGTACCCTCACCATCACCATCTCTTTCAGCATCCACTGTATCAGTAACAACATCTTCTTCCATAGATTCACTGTTATCGTTAGTTTCAGTGTCAATGTCAGAATCAGAATCAGAATCAATATTATAATCAGAATCAATGTTAGAACCAGCATCAGTGTTAGAATCATGATCAATATCAGGATCATAATCAGCGTTAGAGTTATTATCAGTGTTAGAATCGTAATCAATTCCAGAATCAGAATCAACGTTTGGGTCAGTGTCAGCGTTAGAATCAGTATTAGTGTTAGAATCAGAACTAATGCTAGAATCAGAATCAGAATTATAGATTGTATATGTAATAGGTTGTTGTTGGCGAATTCTTTCACTACGACGTAATTCCATTTTTGATATATTTGGTTGTAAAATGAATAAGAAATAAAAGTAAAAAATAAAAAAAAGAGATAAAAAAATAAAAAGAGATTAAAAAAAATAAAAAGAAAAGAAATGTAAATAAATGCCAAAAAAAAAAATATATATATATAAATAGAATAATTTTCATTATTTTCATTATTTTCATTATTTTGGTTATTCTGGCTGCCTTTTTATTATTTTTATTTTTATTATTTTCATTGCCTTCATTTCCATTATTTTCATTATCTTCATTATTTTCATTATTTTCATTGTTTTCATTACTTTCATTGTAATTTTCATCATCATACTATTATTATTAATATTTTCATTATAGTTGTAAAAACATATTCATTTGTATCTGTTATCAAGTATTTTATTCGTTTTAAACGATAGTACGGTGCTTTCAAGTTTTAACCATAATTTTTTTTTATTGCTTTAAAAAAATATATATTAACAATCCATTAATAAAATTAAAATAAAAATAACCAGTATTTTGATACATATGATATTTAATAGCAAAAGGTACTAGATTACTTTTTTTTTTTGTTAAAATTTTTTTGTAAAGAGTTCAGTTAAATTTGACCAGTGAAGGTCGATTTATCTGGTGAGAATATAAAATTGACCTTCAATAAATAATTTTTATAGTATACTTTGGTTATTATATATTTTTTATAATATACGAATAGTGATGAAATATTTAAGCGTTCTGTATTTTAATTTCATTTCTAAAAAATTAAGATTTTAAAACAGCGACTTCGGATTTTGGAAATTTTAAGTTTTGGCAATGAGTCAGTAGTAGTAATGGCACTATAACGCCAACACAAACATATAATAATATAGTATTTACCAATGATTATAAAAGTAATGCAGTAATACTGATATGAATATATGCAGTATAATTGTAAACAATAATGTAGATAAATAAAATAAAATCATAATATAGATCATAATATATAAAAGAACATAAAATCTAGAATTGATTTTTTAATGGAAAAAGAAAGCTGATATACTGCAAATAAGATTTCTGTATCCAAGTAAATATCATATTTAAAGAAGTCTTATTAGCTGGTGGCGATTGTCCTTCTATTCTATAATATGACAGTTTTTATTATCCATAATTAGTTGTTGATATTTTTCTAAAACCAGTTGAATTTTATTCTGTTACTGAAGCAACTTTTTTCTCCTTCCTCTGACTATACACAATTACAAAACAAGGCTACTATTGTTTTGCTACATTCTTTCAATCATATAATTACTGTAAAAATCAAACCTAGAGCAGTGTATGATCCATTTATGTTATATTCTGCATATGAAAACATATCGTAAAAAAGGTTTACCTAATTGTGTAAAGTTATGTAAGTAAATATTATCATCTCTAATAGATAGAAATCAAAGAAAAAACATCATAGATCTAACAAGATAATTTATTGCATTATATATAAAAAAAACGTATATATTCATATGAACCTTATTCAATAATTGTTAAAACATAACCCTTATAATAAATGATATAAAACCACTATTGTATTAAAAACTAAAATAAAATTTTTTAAAAAAAAAAAAGAAAAAAAGAAAAGGACTACAAAAAAGAGTATCATATTCTGTAAATTTAAAAATCCGACAAAAATATCTAGCGGACTTTCCCCTACGCATAGTATTACTCAAAATCGAAATTTCAAATTTTAAAATTGCATCAACATTTTAAAAAGTATATTGACATACAAAATTAATCTAATAAATAGTCGCATTCTTTTTTCTCTCCACTACAAAACATCATTCACCTCCAAATAGAATATATAAAATAGCTTATATTTTTTTACTTTTATAAAAATACACTTGATTAATAAATAATTGGATATATATATATGTATGGATAAATTAAAATAACAACAATCTATGATCAATGAAAATTTTCTTTAACCATGATTCCAGAGAATATTTTTTATAATTTGTCAGCATCACTAAGTGCCTCCATATTATAACCATGTAAATTATTTGCGTGGGACAAGTTTATAGACACCCATAGGCATAAAGTCGCGATCTTTTACAGGGAAGGTAATGTCACCTTGAGGAACTACTTGATATTTACGAATAATATAAGATACAATAGTCTTGATTTCTTGTACTGCAAACCATCTGTTTTTTTATAAAAAAAAATTAAAGAAAAAAGAAAAATTTAGTAAAAATCAAAAAGTCACTATCTTCGATGCCTTCCCTTCCTATTAAACTATCTTTTATATCCTTTTTTCTATCGTTTTATGGCGTTTTTGATATTATCTTTGCCTTCCAGGACAGGCCCTGCGTCCCAGCCCAAAAAAGAGGAAATCGTCACCGATTTTAGTAGAATTTCTTTCAGCATTCAAGAAACGGAGAGGTTTATATTCGCGAAGTTCGTCAAATACCTTTTGGAGACTAGGATCATTATGATTTGCGTGCATATTAAGATGAACAAGTTCTCCAGGTCTAATCACAGCACCACCGGATAAGACGATATTATCATTAGACATATTTTTGTGAGCCAAGTCAATATAAGAGTTTTTAAGTCTAAAAGCTTCACGAATAGCACTATCTAATTTAACGAATTTATTGAGGATTTCACGAGTAAATACTTCAGGGCCGCAGTTTTGATCATAACCTTCATTTTCTAATACTTGATTTTGTTCTTCGAGTAATTCATCGATTAATCCGGGGTGGCTCATGATGCGGTAAAAGGCAACAGTTCCATTTTCACTAGTAGTATGTAAGGCGGCAAAGATGAATTGAGTTAAGAGTTCTACGGTATAAACGTGAACATCCATACGTTCAGGACGTTCTTTAGATTCGATGATGCTTTGTAAGATATCGTCCTAGATAATTATAAGTAAAAGATAAATGTTAATATAAAATCAAGGGGGAGAGGAAGAGAAGAAGGTTTTGCATAAATATTTTTTGTAAAATTCAAGATGAATAATATGATACTTACGGGACGTTCCCAGTTACTATCATTAAGAGCCATAGCCTTTAAACGACGATCGATTTCAGGTTTCAAAGCATCAGTTAATTGTTTGTGATGTTTTTTAACTTTAGGGGAGGTTTTACCAATGTACCACATACGCAAGTAGTTAACACTAGGTAAATATTCCATAAGAGGTTTAGGGGTCAATTCAGAACCAACTTCAATAACCATATTTTTGAAAGAATCGATTAATTGTTCATTTTTAGCCAATTCGGGACCGACAAAAACAGCAGCACTTGCATTAGCGACCATATGTTGAATCATAGGATAAGCGTGATAGATATCTTTTCCTTCAGCTTTATTAATATAATTAGTTTTTTTTTAAAAAAAGAAAAAAAAAAGGGTTAGATGAAAATGAACTGGGTTTGAATTTTATAACGGTTAAAAAAAGAAAAAAAAAACTACTTACCAGGAATATCACCAGCAAAATCATGGAAAGCTGAAGTAAGCTACATACATAAATATATATAAATATATAAATATATAAATATATTATAACAATGATAAATATTAAAATTAAAGGAAAAAAAACTCTCTTGATATATATATATATATATATTCTACTTACATAACTAATGAGGCGAGGAGTGAAATGTTTAAGGTTAGGATTAAGGAATTTTTTAATAATCTCGGTAAGAGAATCAGCACTATCCTTAACAGTAAAGGCTGAATTGGTTAAAAGAAGAACGTTAAAGTTCTAAAAGGAAGAGAAGTGTTGTTTTTATTAATAGGTATGAATATATTGATTTTTGTATTTATTTATATTGAGATGATATATAATCAAATGAAGTGTTTACTTACTCTCATAACACCTTCTAAGAAACTAAATCTATCATCCAAGAAAACTTCACGAACTTGAGGGCCAGATACAACGACGGTTTCCTTTTTTATTAAAAAAAGATAAAAAAAAAAAATTAATACTGGATTCTATTTTTAATTATTGATATTATTTTTTTTTTTTGAATGAGGGTAAAAAAAAAAAAAAAAAAATAGATCAACTTACTTCTCCGAATAAATTTGCACAATAAACATCACCTAATTCCTTTCTCCATTTTTCAATGAAAGCTTGAGGATCTTCACGATATTCTAAAGAAGAACCATAAATGAAATGACTATCGGGAACTTTTGGGCAACCACGATCAAACTAAAGATTTTATAAAAAGGGTAAATAGAGAGAATTAGAGAAATATTATATAGTATGATGAATAAATTAAAGATGATTACCTTATTTGAATTGTATACAGACAAACCAGCCATTAAAACAATGGCGGAAGCAATACCAATAGCACCTTCTTTAGAAGTAGCTACCTTTTGAACTTGGTCCAAGGTATTTTTATCAAAACTTTTTGCAAAATGATTGAAATATTGGGTCAACATGATTTTTTTTAATAATAATGTAAGAATTTGAAAAAAAAAAAAAAAAAAAAAAAAAAAAAAAAAAAAAAAAAAAAAAAAGAAATGAAATGAAAGAAAAAAGAAAAAAATATACAAATTTATATATTTTTGAAGTATCTGTTCCTTTTTTATTAAAATTTTTTTGATCATTTAATAAAAGCATGTGAATCAGCCAATCAAAAGAAAAGGAGCACCGGGTTCCGAAAACAGGAACAAATAAATGGCGGCCCGAATTGTTAAATTTGCGCGCAATAATAAATAATTAATAATTGGGTGGAAGAAAGTTTCAAAATAAATCATAGATTTTCGTAACCTTGATTTTTTTTAATATAAATAATGTATAAACATATTTATAATTGAGGTTAAATCGAGAATATATTAAAAGGCAAAGATACTGTTTGAATGGGATTAAATGAATGAATATGGATATAAATAAAATAAGAATAAAAATAAATGTAGCCAAGATAATAGCTAAGCACGATAAGTTAATAAGAAAGTTTGGTGGGAATAAAAAAAAAGAAAAAGATTGTTTGTATAAAGATATGCGATAGTAAACAAACACCAATAAAGAATAAATAATATAAAGGTACTAAAATAGAGATAAGATAGTAATTATTTTTATTTTTTAGAAAAAAAAAAAAAAAAGGGAGGTGGGGGGGGTGGACAATGGCATAAAATGACAACTGAAAATATAGATAAATATATAAATGAGCCATAATTTTATTTTTAGGATTATCATTACCTACTTTTTAATATATGAATATCTTTCAAATAGTAAATGATAAAGTTGTTTAAAACATTTTGTTTCCATTGATGATATATTTTTATAGGATACATGTACTAATGCATTATATTTTATATGCTAATTGATTAGTAATAGTTTTCATACAAGCATATAACTTGTATTGAAATGAATTATCATGTTGTGAAAAATATTTTTAAATCCAAGGTATATTGGTATCTTTAAAGATATTTGTAATAGTTGCCCATATGATTGATATTATTAGTTAATGGATCATCAGGTGGTCCACTGAGTGTGAAAACATACCAAGCATTAAAAAAGTGGGGAAATACGGGTAATGATTTATTTTTATTTTTTTTTGTATAACAAATACGTAAACAATTATTGATTTTTATTAATTGATTAATGCTACTATTATGTGAAAACTTTAATGGTATAATACTTGATATTCATAAATCATTTTATATATTTCCAAACTATATCATCTTACAACTTGAGGTTAGATTATGGTGTTTTTTTAATAATTTGTTTTGTATTTAATAAAAGACATTTTGATATAATTATATAGATTTGGGGCTTTTCGGTAGAATTATTATTAATGTGATCAATAATCAGATATTTTGGGACGTGCCAACTTGAATTTCACGAATTTAATTCATATAAATATCGGAAAATCAATTATTTCTGAAAGTTCCTGAAAAATTCTGAAAAGAATAGAAAAATCTAAATTAAACTTTTTAGCCTAAAAAAAAAAGAGATACATAATTTGAATTAGACTTTTTAGCTGGTAAAAGACATGTATTGAAATCCTTAAAAAGATCTAAATCATGAGGATTTATAAAGATTAAATAGATAGTTTGACTTGTTAACAAACCAAAATAAAAGGATAATATTATGAAATTAAATAATAAAATTATAGTTGTCAAAAAAATAATAAATGAATCCAATAAATATTAGAAAATTATATATGTGAAAGAGTCCGTTTTTTATTAGAATTTAATTTTATAAAGATTATTATATGTGAGCTGAATTTGGAAAATGGTTGAACGTGAAAAATAACTTTTTGTTATATTATTCAAACCCAACACAGATATGTAAAATTTGAGTTAGTCTTTTTAGCCAACACAAGGTTTATGAAATTTTGATTACTTTTAAATACCCTTTTCAAAATTGGTTTTTAAACTACTAAAATTATCCAGAATAAATAAATTTTTGACAACTTGGATTTAGCTTGAATTTTTTTTTTACATTTTATTTGTCTTGTAGTTGTAATTTTTTTTTTTTTTTTTTTTTTTTTTTTTACTTTGGTAGAGTGTATTAATGGACCTTTTTTGCTCGACATTGTTAGTGTATTCGTTAATCATGTAAATTTTTGACGATTTAAACGAGAGATGTACTTGAGAGATAGGTAAAGAATTAAAAATTGTTTTAAATAATTATCAGCTTTGGTGAATAAGTTGTCTGTAAGAAGAGGTGAATTAACAATCCAATAAAAATTTAAAAAATACCTAATGTACGATACAGATTGGAGTGAAAGTAGATCATAAATACAAGTTAATATAATGCTCATATGATTCTGAATTTCAACATAGGTGAGATTGTTATAATGAGACAGCATAAAGCCATTATCAAAACGTTTTAAATTCTTGATAAAAAAGAATTTCTTTTACTATGTAGTCTAATTTTTTATAATGCATCTTCTTTTGTTTTTCTATTGCTGTTAATATATGCTTATAATGTGCCACTCATCTAATACAAGTCATCCACACATATATGTCAAAATTTAGTATATTCCAAAAATGCTTTTTGGAATTCTTGATCCCAAATCTTTTTAAATATTCATTGCTATCAGCTACTTTTCTTTTATGCTTCCAATAAATTTTTCATATTGGTTATTGTTTTTCAAGTTCTTCTTTGCTGAAAAAATATTTAAAATTTTTTGTTGGTATAAAGCACCTTGTGAATTCATATTCCAAACCAACATCACCTAAACAATCCAATATATATTGTTCAGGAAATTCAGCGGAATAACTAAATAAACCTGGCTAGCATTAATATATTTTACCAAAAGGACCTTTCATTCGTAAGCACATTGTATTGATATTATAAATGGTGCAAAAATAAGTGACATTGAATATTGAAATATACATAATCGTGCTGCTGATATTCACGCTTTAGGTCTTTTTTTTAATATATTTATTTTATTATAGGTAGAAAGGCTAGCACAAGATTGGCATTATATTTCGACTTGTTTTTAAGTTGTTTTGGAATATGATCAAATGTAAGATAAATAGACTAAAATTTATGTTTATTATTACTAGATACAATAGTTTGATCTGATGAAAGAATCAACATTAAAAGCAGTGTACCTGAATGTTTTTTTTTTTTTTTTAATATCCATGTGCTGACCATACCAGTATTTTGAGGTAAATACATCACTGTACACTTTTTTCCATTTTTCAAAGTTGCAACTTCAAAATCCATTTTCATAAAAGACTATAATAGTTTATATCCAAATAAATTTTCGCATACATCTTTGATATTTCTATAAACTAAGGTTGTTTCATCATATTCTACTGCCTCATAGAATTCTTTTTTTGATACTAGGAAGTTTGTAATATCATTTACATTGATAGAATAAGAATTAGATTGTTAATAAATAATTTTTTAAACACGTACCCTTTGAGTCATATATCATTTTAGATGCATATTTTTTTAGATGCGTATCTATTTATATTTGATTTTTCATATATATATATATGTAGCGAGAGGAAGAAAAAAACTTACTAAATGTAATTTATGTGAATCTTTTTTGACAACTTTTTTGAGCTTGTCAAGAGTTTTAGGTACATCTTCATTAGCTTTTAACAACGGTACTAGACTAAAATAAAATAAAATAATTACAACTATTTAGCTGATATAAAAAAGATGAAAAGATAAATACATGGTTTACTTACTTTTTATATTGATCATGAGATATATTATATTTAAAAGCGTAATCGGCGATTTTTTTTATAAAAGGCGATAAAGTAGAACAACTTTTATCATTTCCCTTGAAATTATGGTAGTAAGATTGATAATTTGAATCTATATAAAGTATAAAATAATATATATTTAATCTGAAAATATATAGATATATCAATCTATAAATTTAAATTACCATATTGTATATACATTTCTATATCATTTGATCGAGTGTTCACGTCATGGCACATATCCATTTCAAGATCATTAGTCTGAGGAGTGATATTTCGAATTGGTTTATCACTCTGTAAAAGATAAACAAAGAGATATAATTAATATTAGTTTATGTATTACAAGTACAATTATATTTTAACTTCATTACTATTTTTTTTTTTTTTTTACATTAGAATTATCCGCCATTGGTAAATATTGATCTTCATGAATTCTCATAACATGTTTTTCAAAATTGGCAAGTTTTGAAAAAGATCTATTGCAATCTTTAAAAGGGCAAATAATAGAATTCATTTTATTTTATTTTTTTAAGAATATAAAAGAAAAAAGAAAAGGCCAAGTAAAAAAAAAAAAAAAAAAAAAAGATTCCTTTTTTTTGAAACTAAAAAAATTAAAACCATTGTTAAGCAAAAAATTTCATTCTCACAGTGTCTGATTGGGATTAAAAATATATACTAATAATTTGCATGAATTAAAAAGCTTTATATTATAGAAATTTCGTTTTTTTCTTTTTTTTATTTTTTTTTTTATTTTTAAAAAGTCAAAATAAATCAGTATAAAAGCTTTGTTAATATGCCGCTTAAACATAAGAGTAAATACCAACCTTAAATAACTTTAAGAAAATGTTGTAATTATAATTATTATGTATAGATTCTTTTAAAAAAAATGATACCCAAGAAAAAGAACTGTATGCTCGTCCATCAAATTTTTTTAAAAAATTAAAAAATAAAAAAGTGGTGCGTCTATCTGCTGTACCTAATAATAATATAGATCCGCTTGGGCTACGGATAGAAGAAGTAGAACACAGAGAAGATGTAGGAGGGGACTATTTGTTTAAAAAAAGAAATGGACGGCAAGTATAACTTTTCATTGATGATACTGTATTTAGTGGACTAACTGATATGTCATTTTTCTTTATATATATAGTCGTGTTATTGATATTAACCCAGATCAGTATTCTATTTTTGATGGTATGGCTAGGAGAGACTTTTACACCAAACAATCGTTTTATATTAATTATAATGAAACACAAGAATCTGCTATTCGTATAATAATGAATATCAACAACCATTATGGCATGATAAAAGATTATACAATATCTAATAATTTACGACGACGAGTAATAATAAAAATAATAAATATTAGATAAAATATAATGTTTACTAATTTAATTAATATATTAACAAAACCAACAATAATCAAAATAGTATACTGGAATAATTTCCGATGAACGTTCTCAGCTTTCTCTTTTCATTAGAAAAAAGTTATTAGAATATGACTTTTATTATGATGTTGGTAGTCAAGGTGGAATGGAGCAAGTCTTTTGCCATTTAGCTAAAAAAGCTAGGTACGATAACGCTAATAAATAATACTAAAATACATTTAACGCTTAAGAAATTAAATTATGTCACCTTTTACAATAGATTTTCTAGACAAGACTACAACGAAGATAATGATATAATGACAAGTCCCTTCTTTTATCATATAATAAATAAAGTATTATTACGCAAAAGCAAGGTTTTTCGACTCAGTGTTGATGAGATCAATAAAAATTTTTTGTCTATTGTATTTGTAGTGGTAATATTATAATAGGAAGTATATAGTCATTTTTTTTAAAAAAAATAATTAACTTTTTGTTTACAATAATTATTAATATTTTAATAGACTTTATTTCGGTTAACCCATCTAGGAAAAGCTATTGGTACTATTAGCAAGCAACTTGAAGATGATGAGACTAACGACTGGTTTAAATACTACCAAGACTTCAAAAGCAAGGATCTTGATTGGGATCAAATTATTCAATCTGTAAAAGATAATATTGATACAAAAGACACCTCTCGGTCTGGTGTATACGCTCTTTTTGAAGATTGATTTTTTTTTTAAGATGTTATAATAAATAGCTACATATGTATTTTGAATATGGAAGTATGAGTATATTTATAGTATGCCTATATTATCTGACTTAATTTTGTTTAAAAAACTATATTTTTTTGAAAAGGGTAAAGTTAATGCAGAATTCTATAGTTGATTTATTTAATCTAATTAGACCCTGAAAAAATTTTCAAGATTTCTTTTCAGGGTATTTCAGATAGAGGGTGACCTGAAAGCCTGACTACTCTGAGTTGGCCTGAAAATCCTTTCAGAAATTTTTGATTTTCCGATTCTATGGGAGGAGGGGAGGGGTTTCTTTTTTTTTCTTTTTTTCTTTTTTTTTTTTTTAATGATGGTATAGGTTTTGTCGTTTATAATTGTACCATTAAAAATATCCATCATATCATATGATAGATTAACATTTATCAAATATTTTACGTTTAACCAATCATTTGTTAATTGGTAGGATCCTCTTCCATGTGATTTCATAAAATAATATTATTTGCTGCTGAACAATTCTCCTTTGATGTTTCGATATAAGTTGCTAATTTTTTAAAGTATGAACAGATTATTAGGAACTGAGATTACAATAAAACAAATAAAATTAATAGTAAAAGGGGATAAAGTTAATCTTTATTACTTTTATATCCTTGTCAGCTGTCAGGTATATCGCGTTTCATATATATTTAGATGAATTCTTTTAAAATATTATATAGTTTATTTTTATGGTATTTTACTTATTGAATTGATATTTATACACAGATTAAAGACATCTTTGAAATAATAAAATATAATAATTTTCTTTGACTTGAATACCTATATGAAAAAACAATAGAGACTAATAATAAAAAAAGTTTTATCAACAACTGTTGCATGTATTCACAATATTTAAAATATATGGCCAAACCATATTTGCAGATTTATACTATTTAAACTACCTTTTTAGTGTCTTGAAGCAGTTAGGGGTAATGATAATACACTGTAATAAAAAAAATGAGCCTAAGAGCACTGAAGACGGCTGAATTTTTAGCAAAAAGTTTGTGATTATTTCTTTAATAATAAAAGCTATATAAAAAAGAAAACCATTGTTGCAAAAAAAAAAAAAAAAAAAAAAAAAAAACTGTCAACTCATATTTTTATTGTTGTAGTTGTATTTTATTATATAATACTACTATAATGAAATGAATAATAATAGTAAAAATAATATTATAATTCGAAACAAGTTTCAAGGATAGGGTCAAAACTTGCCATTCTAGGATATAAGTCCAATTTCTTGATCCTTGGGTGTTATTGACAAAGTTGGATTATTCTAAATATGTAGCATTATTATTTAACCAGGAGCATCTACAACAAGAATTTATATTTTATTTTTTATTTTTTGTGGATGAATTTTGATACTCGATCAAATTACCTTCATCAACACAAATATATTTAACTATACCTACTATACATAATGTTGCAGATTTGATTATACATACATAATAAAAGGTATATATTAATTTTGCAAAACACTTTTTCCATACTCCTTCATTATTAGTCTGTATTATAAAATGTTGAAATACTTGAAAAATTACAAAATCTTTTGGGCGTTGTTTATTTGAGTTTTTTTTTTAATCTATTATAAATATAATTATTACTAATTACTTGCCTTGAACTGTCGTGTTTACCTTTATAAAATTTCTCAAGAAGAATCTTGATATCTACTTCTTCTGATTCTTTTATTACTTGTAAATTTGTTTCCATTTCTTCTAACGATGGTAGCTTAGACTCCAATAATTTGATTTTGTTTCCATCTTCTAATTCACAAATGATAGGAACAGAACTATCATATATATTAGTGTCAACATGATTATCATCATCGTCATCGTCTTGTAAACTAATAAAATTTTCAGAAATTAATTTATATAATATATTTTCAGTATTAGTGATTGGATTTAGATTATATTCTGCTGGTATTCTTTAAAAATGTAATCAAGTTCATAAACTTATTTCTACTGTTGGTAAATATTATAATTATCTAAAATATAATAATATCAACATTTATTATATAAATTTCAAATATATTTCAAATACTTGTAATGACTAAAATTGGAAGAGTATATATTTTTTATTAATAAATTTTATGAAATTAGAACTGAAGGATACTTAATCGGTACTTAATAGTATTTGACTGGAACTGAATAGTATTGAATAATACTTAATTAGAACTGAATAATACTTAATTAGAATTGAACAGTAATGAATAATACTCAATCAGAACTGAATTACATCCATTATTGTGTAATAAAAGTGGTATTGAATCAGAACTTTGAAATCAAAAAATCAGTACTTTTCAGCTCTTTTTTTATTACAGTGTAAACTAAACTATAAAACTATCTACTTTCCAAAACTATAAAAGGAAACTTCACTTTTTAAATAACTAAAAAAAAATCCACAACACTACTTATAAAACAAGATACTGGTACTCACTGGTGTTATGTTCTGGCTAAACCACCCATATTTAGGCAAGGCTTAACTATAATCTTATTTTATATATATGTTATTATATATATATATACAGGCATATATATTCCATTTAAACTCAGTATATATATATATATACTCTCTTATATATATGCACTAGCATATATATATCAATGATCGGTATTTAAAATTCAAATCATTTTTATATAAATACTCGACAATTTTATTTCATTTTTGAAAAAACAGTTAATTTTGAATAAAGAAAGATTTCTATACATTAAATTCTCTTAACTCATCTTTTTAGCTAAAGAATATTTTCATTTTATATTAATATTGTTGATTACTATCCAATATTACTTTATATTATTTTATTATAATAATCGTTGATCTTTATCCGATATTATATTTATTTTATTTTATTTTTACTTTGTCTATATAATTGTTGATCTTTATCCAATTATATAATTTATTTTATTTTATTTTATTATTTTATTTTTACTTTAAACTATCAATCTAAACCAAGTTGTATCTACTTATAAAACAAGATACTGGTGCTCACTGACGACTAATCTAAACTATAAAACTATCTACCTCTTAAAACTATAAAAGGAAATTCTATTTTTCAAACAACCAAAAATTTACACAACACAAGATACTGGTGCTCACTGACAACTAAACTAAACTATAAAACTATCTACTTTCCAAAACTATAAAAGGAAATTCTACTTTTAAACAATTAAAATAATTCCACAAAGTCTATGGTTCCTGAATCTTACAAAGATATATTTGAATACTTTCATCATATGGATCATTAAATATAATAAAAGAAACTCTTTGTTGAAAGAGTATTTTTGAATATAGTGGGAAAATTCAATGTAGTTTTTGTAGACCTAAGAAGTGGAGAAGGTTGATTACTTGACTCCAATATTTACCTTTGATTATTATCAGAAGTTTAGTTTTTTAAAAGTTATGCGTTGTCGGGGATTCGAACCCCGGTCACTAGCAAGGAAGTATAGCGTTTTACCTTTAAACTAACAACGCGTCCGTTATAGGCAGCTATTATAACGGCGTTTAAAAATTTTAGATACCGCCATTTACATATATATTCATTTTTTATTTATAAAATATTAAAGGGAAAGGATATAAATTTTGCTTTTTTAAGAATAAATAAATAGATCCTGTAGATTGAATAAAAAGCAACTTTTTATTTTCTAGGAACAAGTCTATACATACCCGATGGGAAAAACATTTGATCTTCAGTGGGAAAAGTGATATTATCTAATTGAACAACTTGGTATTTACGAATGATATAAGAAATCATAGTTTTAATCTCTTGAATAGCAAACCATCTAATTTTTTATATATAAAAAAAAAAAGAATTATTAATAAAAAACAAAAATTTATTACTTTTATACCCTTTTTTTTACTATTAACCTATATTTTATATTCTTTTTTCTATCGTTTTATGGCAATTCTAATATTATACTCTACCTTCCAGGGCAAGAATGAGGTCCTAATCCAAATGGAAGGAAATCCTCTCCAATTTTAGTAGAATTCTTTCCAGCATTCAAGAAACGAAGAGGTTTGTATTCTTGAAGGTCGTCAAGACCATTTTGAATTTCAGGATCATTATTATTAGTATAAGCACTAACGTAAACATATTCACCAGGTCTAATAATAGCTCCACTAGATAAAACAATATTTTTATCACCAAAATTAACATGAGGTATATCAAGATAAGTGTTCTTAACTCGGAATGATTCACGAATGGCGCTATCTAATTTAACGAATTTATTAAGGATTTCACGAGTAAATACTTCAGGACCACAGTTTTTATCAAATCCTTCGGCTTCTAATACTTGATTTTGTTCTTCGAGTAATTCATCAATTAATCCAGGATGGCTCATAATACGGTAAAAGGCAACAGTTCCATTTTCAGTAGTTGTATGTAAGGCAGCAAAGATAAATAATGTAATCATTTCCATAGAATAGTCATAAATATCAAAATGAGAAGGTATGTCTTTAGTTTCAATAAGTGATTGTAAAATATCAAACTAATATAAATAAATAAAAAGTATAAATAGATAAAAAAAAATTAATCAAACACTATAAAATTATTAATATACTAAAATCAAACTTACAGGTCTTTCCCACTTATCGCCAGCAATTTCCTTTTCCTTTAAACGACTATTGATTTCATATTTTAAAACATCATATAATTGATTACGATGTCTTTTAATACTTGGTGAAGTTTTTCCGATATACCACATTCTGAGTCTAGAGATTCTTGGAAATAACTCCAAGGTTGGTTTAACTGAAATTTGAGATCCAACTTCAGCAACCATATTTTTAAAAGTATCAATTAATTGAGGATTCTTGGCTAATTCAGTACCAACAAATACGGTTGCACTTGCTTTAGCGATCATGTGTTGTACCATTGGGTATAAATGATAATAATCTTTTCCTTCAGCTATTAGAAAATGAACAAAAAAAAAAAAAAAAAGATAGGTTATAAATAAATCAATAAAATGTATCCATATTTATAGTAGTATAGCACATTCTTATTTTTATATATTATTGTATTCAAATTTACTAGGAATATCACCACTAAATTCATGAAACCCTTCAGTGAGCTATTTACATATATATATATTAAAATAAGTATAAAAATTAATAACAAAAATGAGACATATATATGAGATTATATTACTATCATCCGTCCATTGTTGTAGTTGTTACTAGTTTTATTTCACTTACAGCTTCGATAACATAAGGAGTAAAATATTTAAGATTTGGATTAAGATATTGTTTAGTGGCATCGCCAATAGGACTAATATGGGTATCCTTTTGTCTAGAATCAGTTAAAAGATGGGTATCGAAAGACTAAAAAAAATAGAACACGTACCAATTTAGTATTCACTGTAAAATATATATTTTATTTTTTTTTTGTATTTTTTGCTACTGTTACTATTATTATATATTTGTAAATTTACTCTTTTGATGCCTTCATTGAAATTAAAATCCTTATTCAAGAAAACTTCACGAACTTGATGACCAGATACAATGACGATTTCCTATAAAATCAATACGAAAAATATTCCATCTTAGACAATTTATCTATATATGATGTACACTTTATTTATTTAAGTTTATTATATTTTATTTATAATAATAAACATAGACTTACTCCACCAAAAAGACGAGCACTATAAACATCACCTAATTCTTTATGCCATTTATTTAAAAAAGCTTTGGGATCTTTACGATATTCCATTGTTGAACCATAAATGAAACTACTATCAGGGACACGAGGACAACCACGATCAAACTATTACAAATAAAGAAGAAAGAAAGCTTTATTATTTTAACGATTTACAGGTACATACATACATATATAAATATAATTACCTTAGTTGACTTGTAAAAAGATATACCAGCCATTAAAACTACAGCAGTAGCAATACCAATAGCACCTTCCTTGGAATTAGCAATTTTTTGAAGTTGATCCACGGTTTTTTTTTGATCAAAATTATTGATAAAATGGCTAATGTATTGAGTTAGCATAGTTTTTTATTTAATGTAAGAAATATATATAAAGGAGAGAGAGAGAGAGAGGAAAGAAAAAAAGAATAAAAAAAGAGATTAGCAAAATAATGATAAATATAAATGTATATATATATTTAAAAAGAAATTGGTAATTCTGTTTCACTAATCATTCGCGGGTTTAATTGAGGTAAACTTTATTTCTTTCCTTTTTTCTCTTTTTTTTATTTTTATTTTTTTTATTTTTTTTATTTTTATGCTATTATCCTATCCTTTATAAATGTTAAATATATATATATATATATATATATACTCTTGTAATTAATATTTTATAATCCTAATATATTCTTAAATGATTAACTTTTATAATATTATTTATTGATATCATTTATGTTTTCTTGCTCTTGTATATATATATATGTGTGTATCTATATACAAATAGTGATTGTTACAATTATATTTATTCAAATGTCAAGCTGCCCATCAAATTTACATTGGTGTTACAGTCGTCAATGTGTCACAGACTATTAATAAAAATAAAAACGTTTTCAAAGTTAATGTCCATAGACCAAACATCATTTCCCCAATTGTGTAATTATGTTTTTACAGTATTTCCACATAATTTTTTCGGTTTTTTAGTAAATTTTTGTCGGGATTTTAAACCCTTTTTTGTCGCTTTTTTTTAAAAAATTTGTCGCTTTATTTTTTTTTTTTGTCGGTTTTATTTTTTTGTTTTGTCGTTTTAAAAACGTTTTAAAAACTTTATTTAAGCATAAATCAAAATAACCTATAGAACTTTTTATAAATCCAGAGAGATTTTGAGATACAAGTAGTCACTTAAGAAATAAAATGGAATTTTTTTATGAAGATGGTCAAGGAAACATAGTAAATGAAAAAGGAGATAATCCTTTGGAAACTAATGATCAAGAGGATAGTATTCAACTGGATATTTTTATTAAATCTTCAACAATATTCAAATATCCAGTTAGAATCATCAAAAGTTGATATGAATGATGATGTTATATCCGCTGATCTTCAATCATTAAAGAATGAAGAAAAAAAAGTTGCAAAAAGTCCTAATCGTAAATGTAATAAATATACAGAAATGGATAAGTATAGGCTAATAATGTTAATATTAGAAAAGCTTCTAAAAGCAGGACAAGCTGGAAGACAACTTGGTATTCAGGAACGTACAGCTCAAAGATGGTGGAAAGAATATCGTGAAAACCCTGATACTTTTTTTAATACTAAAGAAAAAACTAAACGTAAAACAAAAAAATTACATGACATCCATAAGGAACATATTGTTGAATATATTGATGATTATCCATCTACTGCTGTTGATCAAGTAATGGAATCTTTGGTTAAAAAATTTGAAGACTTAGATATTAAAAAATCTGCAGTTCACAAGTTTATGAACGAAGAATGTCAATTAACATTTAAAAAAGCAGCATTTCATTCAACAAAAAGATTATCTGAAGAAACTATAAATAAGAGATATGAATGGATTGTTCATTGGAAAAATACAGATATGGATTATTATAAAAATTGCATATTTGTTGATGAATCAGGCTTCAATATAAATATGCGAAGAAGTAATGCTTGGGCTCCTAAAGGTAAAACACCAATTGTGGAAACCTCATCTACAAGAGCAAAAAGTCATACAATTTTGGGTGCTATTTCTTATTATGGTGTCATCAACATTTCTCTCAGAAAACCAAACAGACCACAAATAAATAAAAAAAGAAAATTAGAGAATGAAAAAGAAAAAAAAATTGGTAAAGGTACTAATACTAGTCACTATATTAAGTTTTTATTAGATACAATGGACATTATGGATAATTACCCTTATATGAAGAATTTTTATATTGTTATGGATAACGCTCCTATTCACCAAAATAAACAAATTGAAGAAGTGATAGCAGAAAGAGGATATCGACACATATATCTTCCACCATACTCTCCTGATCTGAATCCAATTGAACAATTCTGGTCTACTACAAAGAGTAAAATGAAAAGAACCAACTTCTTAGAAGAAGAAACATTATCAACGAGAATTAAGGAAGCTTGTTACTTAGTTACACCTCAAAATCTTTCTGGATTTATAAAAAGTTCTATAGGTTATTTTGATTTATGCTTAAATAAAGTTTCTTTTTAAAACGTTTTTAAAAATGACAAAACAAAAAAATAAAACCGACAAAAAAAAAAAAATAAAGCGACAAATTTTTTAAAAAAAAGCGACAAAAAAGGGTTTAAAATCCCGACAAAAATTTACTAAAAAACCGAAAAAGTTACGTGGAAATACTGTATTATCTAGAAATTTGAGATTGGCAAACACAGTTGATCCCATGTTCAGCTACCTTTTTAAATTTTTTTCATAGTAAAACCTTATTATCGCTTTTGATTTTTGTATACTATCAAAAAGTTTATTCCATACTTTTTTTTTTCTTTTTTCTTTTTTCCTTTTTTTTTTTTTTTTGGTTCTTTTTATTTCTTTTTCTTTTTTTTTTTGGTTCTTTTTATTTCTTTTTTTTTTTATTAAACTAATAATTTTCTTTTCGTTTTTTCTGTTTATTATATATAACGATATTTACCAACAATAAAACAATTCATACAATTTCATTTTTCTCTTACTCTTCATTTTCTTTTCCTTTGGAGCTATTGACTGAGTGTTTTGTATATGCACTTCCCATTTGTTTTTTGTTGATTAATATGCTCATAATAAGTTTTACTTTATTATCATCAAATTGTTGTTTATTTTCAGTTACTGAGGTTATAATAGTTGGATAAATATATTACTACAGCTGTATTTTCTTTTTTTAATATATGAAAGTATACTGATTTATGTATAAAAAGAGAACTGGTTTATCTTTTATCATGCTTCTTCTTTTTCAAAATATCATACTCTACAAGAATAAACATTTTCATGTTGTCATGATTAAATCATAAAATAGGATATCGAATTGAATCTATTGAACTTGGTTGAAAAAATCTGATTATTATCCTACTTCAAAATGAAGTATATTAAGTTATCATGCTATTTTATTATAGTGCTGGAAAATAAAATAATAAAATATTTGATAGAGTAATAAAAGCAATGAAAGATATGAATGGATTAAAAATTTAATATAATTATTTTTTTTAATGAAAAGAAAAAAAAAGAAAAACGGAAAGGACTTTTTTTAAAATATGGCTGATTTTAAAAACTGATCTAAAATAATATAGCATTTAAAGTATATCAATAGTAGATCAGGATTATCATAATAATCATCCTACTTTATGCATTTTTTTTTTTAATCCAGACCTTTATGGCTTTTATATTTTTTATCCTTACTACTTTTTTTTTTAAGCTCTTGGAAGTAAATTTATAAAATTATAGTTAATATTTAATATTATATTTTTATTTATATGAAGATTAAAATAATGAATAGTATGAGATAACTTTATCACTTTTTTTTTTTTTTTTTTTTTTTTTTTGCTGTTATTGTATATAAATATACACATGCATGAATAAATATTTTATTTTCTAGGGATAAGTTTGTACATGCCAGATGGGAAAAAGTCGTACTCTGCTACAGGAATACGAACTGGTTCTAATGGTACAATTTCAAATCGACGGATTAAATAAGAAATAATTGTTTTAATTTCTTGAATAGCAAACCATCTAATTTATTATATAAAAAATAGAAAGAAAAAATGAAATATTAATAAAAAAAAACAAAAATTGATTATCTTTGACTTTTTTTGGCTATTAACCTATATCTTATTTTGTTTTTTTCATCCTTTTATGACGTTTTTAATATTATATTTTACCTTCCAGGGCACGCTTTGGGTCCTAATCCAAAAAAGAGATAATCCTCACCGATTTTAGCAGAATTCTTTCCAGCATTTAAGAAACGAAGAGGTTTATATTCTTGAAAGTCATCGAGCATCTTTTGAATTTCAGGATCATTATGATTAGCAAATGAATTGATATATACATTTTCACCAGGTCGAATTACAGTACCACCAGATAAGACAACGTTTTCATTACTGACATTTTGATGTGGCAAATCAATATATACATTTTTAATTCTAAAAGCTTCACGAATAGCACTATCTAATTTAACGAATTTATTAAGGATTTCACGAGTAAATACTTCAGGGCCACAATTTTGATCAAATCCTTCGGCTTCTAATACTTGATTTTGTTCTTCGAGTAATTCATCAATGAATCCAGGATGGTTTAAAATACGATATAAAGCTACGGTACTGTTTTCACTAGTTGTATGTAAAGCGGCAAAGATGAACTGTGTTACCATTTCTAAACAATAATCATAGATATCTAAATAATCTGGTTTATCAGTTGATTCCATCATAGATTGTAAAATATCGTCCTATATAAGCCAAAAAAGGAAGAAAAAGTTAATAAAAGCAACAACCACAATATGTGTATGTGTGCATATATATATGAATATTACAGGTCGTTCCCAATTACTGCCACCAAGTTCTTTAGCCTTTAATCGACGATCAATTTCTGGTTTTAAAGCATCATATAATTGTTTACGATGTTTTTTGACACTAGGAGAGGTTTTTCCAATGAACCACATTCTTAATTTTGAAATAGTGGGTAAGAGTTCCAAGATAGGTTTGGGTGATAACTCAGAGCCAACTTCAACAACCATATTTTTGAAGGAATCAATCAATTGAGGGTTATTAGCTAAATCAGTTCCAATAAAAACAGCTGCACTTGCTTTAGCAACCATATGTTGTACCATGGGATAAACGTGATAAAAGTCTTTTCCTTCAACTATAAAAATGAAAAATGAAAAAAATGGTGGTTAATATTATTATTGTAGTTTAATAGACATGTGCATTTTATTTTAACTATATATATTTTTTTTATTAAATAAACAGACTCTTTTGCATTTACCTGGAATTTCACCACTAAATTCATTAAATCCAAGAGTAAGCTATATATTTGTTTATTCATTTTAAAAAATAAATAAATAAATAAAAATTGTATTTCTGTAAGTATAAAGTGGTTTTATTTTTAAATGATAATTCACCTATATATTTCACTTATTTAATTTTCGTTTCTTACATATTCAATAACACGAGGTGTAAAATGTTTTAGGTTTGGATTAAGATGTTGTTTAGTAAATTCAGCTATAGGGCTAGAACCATCATCATTATTATGAGCAGAATTAGTCAAGAGTTGAACATCAAATTGCTAAAATAATAATGAAGAAAGAATTGGTTGGCTTTTAATAAACACAAAAAATATACTTATAATTTTAAAACCCCTTATTAATATATTATTCTGCTTACTCTTCTAACGCCAACCATAAAACTTAATTTATTATTTAAGAATACTTCACGAACTTGACGTCCAGATACAATAATTGCTTCCTGGATAGAGAAAAAAAAATTAATAGAAAAAAAATTATATTTAATCAATAAAAGAAAAACGATGTATAATATTTAGTAAATTACAAATATTAATTACTTACTTCTCCAAATATGAAAGCGCTGTAAACATCACCTAATTTCTTTTGCCATTTGTTAATAAAAGCTTGAGGATCTTTACGATATTCCACCGTTGATCCATAAATCAAACTACTATCTGGTACTCGAGGACAACCACGATCAAACTATCCATAAAAAAAAAAATGAAAAATAAGAATGGTTATTTTATTTATTTATTTATAAAGATATATTATAATGGTTATGTACCTTTTTTGTATTATACGCAGAAATACTAGCCATCAAAACAGCAGCTGTAGCAATACCAATAACACCTTCTTTAGAAGTAGCGACTTTTTGAATGTGATCCATTGTTTTCTTTTGATCAAAATTATTGATAAAATGATTGATATATTGAGTAAACATGATTATCTATGTAAATGAAATTTAAAAGAAAAGAAAATGTAGTATGAATGAAATAATAAAATAATACAAGTATATGAAAGAGATATAAATTAGAATGAAAATTGAAAAAAATAATTCCATTTAAATATACTTCAACAACCAGTAATTTAAGACAAATCAAAAAAACTTGCTCCGCCGGGCCGAAATTACATTACTTAAATGGTAATTTAAATTATGCTGATTTCTAAATAGCATTTAGGCCATTTTTTTAACCGAAACACTCAGACATTTATATCGGTTCTAAGGACAGTAAAACAGACACTCTCCACAATTATTGAGTTTTAAACATTTGCTAAATTCCAAAATTAAAATTGATTTCGTTCTTTCATTAAATATATGCTTGCTATTTCATTTTACATTTCTGATGGTAACCACGTATTTATATACTTAATTATATAATGAATAATAAATACGCTAAACTTTCTGAATCCTTTTAATAAATAATACTCTATATAAATCATATAATCATGTAATTTATGCTATACTCAAAATGATGACTACAATTTTAATAACAATCAAACGCTCTTAAATTTTATTTAATTTCCTTTTTTTTTTTTAAAAAAAAAAAAAAAGAACGCCACATTACGTACCATTTTAAAGTTTTATTAAAAACATCAATTATTATTAGATTATGTTAAGGTGTTTTCAAGGCTGAGTTATAATCAGAAGTTCTATATTTGCTACCATTGTGCTTTGAGCTTATTAGATACATTATCAACTTTATGTGATACAAAAAAATAGTAAAAAGCTAAAGACTCAGTATTTAATATGCTTTTTATTACTAATAATTACTACTGTATATTGCTGATATCATATTATACTAATATTTTGTTGCTGTAGTTGTTGAAATTATAATGTTTTTTTTTTCTAGAATATTACAGTAAAAATAAAAATAATAAAAAAAAGAGTATTGAAATTAATATAGATTATGTTAAATTTTATATTATAAAATGTATAATGTCCATATGTTATATAATAAAATTTCATATAGAAAATAGAGTCAATAATCATTAAGTTTTCTTTTTTATATTAAAAGCAGAGATAAAATAAAAAAATTTGTTGAATCACATTACCCAAAAATTTGTGATTTAATATTATTATCTACAACATATACACATACACACATGTATATAACTATTTATATCTTCATAATATCTGAATACCGTATTAAAAAAATAGAATAAAAAAAATATTTATATAATAACTATAATTTTTATTTTGATATTTTAATACTATAAAAGTAAAAAGTTGACGTTTTAAATCTCAGCCTAATTTTGTATTGCGCTATTTTGAATTATTTGTATTTAATATCAAAAAACAAATTCATTCATTTTTTCATTTTATTTAAAATTATATAATAAATAACTATATGTATGTATAATTATTATTTATTTATTTAAATAATATAATATAATAACGAAAAGATTAATGGTGGAAAACAAAAAAGAAAAAAATTCAAAATGTCACATAGTGCGCACTATGTGAGAGAAAGCCACTGTATACTGGTGACTGTTGGGGCGGGTGTCAAAAAAAAAAAAAAAAGCATAATTAATTTTTTTTCCTTCTTTTTTTTTTCTTCACGACTTTATTCTTTCTTTTTTAAAAAAATGCCACCAAAGAAAAATAAAATTACTAAAAAAACTACCAATGGATCAATTAAAAAAAAGAATAACGATGGAAAAGCACCAGTAAAGAAAAAACAACAAAAGGTTAGTTTTTTTTTTTTTTTTTTTTTTTTTTTCGAGAAAGAAAAAATAATAATCAAGATCTGTTACTTTAAAGTGCTTGAATATATATATATTCTTTTTTGAGCACACACATATATATATCATGAAAATAATGTAATATTAATGTTTATTTTATTTTTTAGGATAAAGAGTTTGTTCAAGTACCAAATGCTAATGAAAATGACATTGATATTTCTGATGAGGATTTAGCCTTTTTTGAACAAAATCAAGACTTTGGAAACTTTTTACAGTCAATGAACTCAAAGGAATTAGCTAGGTATATTTATATATATATAGTTATTATTTACCCATATATATCTATTATTTTATGCTCATATATCTTTCTATTTCTTTATTTGTAATTAATTTATATATAGAAAAGTAACCAAGGCTAAAGCACCAAAAAAAGCAAATATATCCAAAGAAGAAAAATTAGAATCAGTACCTGAACCTATGGAACTTTCCTCTTCTGAAGATGAAGATTATGATGATGATGATGATGATGAAATGATTACTCAAGATACTAATGAGTTAATAGATAGTGAAGATGAAGGAGAATTTTTACGTGATTTATCATCAGATTCAGAATCAGAAGTACACCAACAACAACAACAATTATCAACTAAAAGAAAAAATAAAAAGGATTTATCTAAAAAAAATGAATCAGATGATGAAATGGATTATGAAATGAAACCTAGAAAAGTAGCTAACGAATGGTCTAAAAAGGATTATGTTAATAAATTGCCTATTAAATTAGCAAGTGGTAAGATAGCTGAACAGGAGCATATCGAAGAAGAAGATGAAAATGATGTTGAATCTATTGATGAAGAACAGGAAGAATATGAAAAGAAGATGAATCAAAAGAATGATAATGACAACGAATCTTCAAAATTTGCTTATTCTGAGGATGAATCGACCATGGATGAATCAAAGCTTACAAAGAAACAACTTATTATACTTAAAAAAGAAGAATTAGCCTCATTAGCTACTTCTATTCAAGAAGATCCTGAAGAAAATGTAAGTTTGTTAAATATGCATATATATATATATATATATATAAGGTTTATATGAAACTAAAAAAAAAATACTTGGTTTTTTTTTTTCAGATTGGTCGATTAAAAGGATTCCGTGACATGTACAAAACTGATAATGCTACTGTACGTAAATTGGCACTTTTAGCTCAATTAGCAGTGTATAAAGATATCATTCCAGGGTAAGCATAAGAAGTTGTTTATAATCTAATTCGTGGGAAATGTAGATATAATAAAAAAAGAATGGGAAAAACACGAGCAAGAATAAAAAATAATATGAAAAATAAAATGTATATGTATAGATACAAATGGAGCTATTTTTTTTTTTAAAAAAAAATGTTTAACTCTAAATCTTAATTTTAACAATTTGGGGTAGAGGGTGAAAATAGAAGTGATATTCATAACAAATAATCATTTGCTTTTTATATTTATTTACCTTTATCTTTTTTTATTTTATTTATAGATATCGTATTCGTTTATCAACTGAAAAAGAAGAAAGTGTGCTTGTTAGCAAAGATATTCGAAAATTACGACAATATGAAAAAACGTTATTACACAACTATGAAGCTTACTTGAAAGATTTAAATGCCCTTTTATCCAGTAAGTTTTTATTATTATTATAAAATTTTTAAGGATGGAAAAAAAAAAGAATAAATAATTGTAACACGAAAGTGATCAACAATAAAAAGAATAAAGAGAATTCTAGATTTATATATATATATATATATATATATATATTTATATTTATATTTTAATCTTTTTTTAGAAAGAAACACAGAAATTGATAAATCTATGGCCATTGTTGCAACTAAATGCTTATGTGAATTATTAACAAGTAAACCTCATTTTAACTTTCGATTGGAAATTATGGTATCGATAGTGGCTAGAATGAGCACATATAAATGGGATGAAGTAAGTTGCTTTTTTTTTTTAAAAAAAAATAAAATAAAATAAAATAAAATAAAATAAAATTAATAATAGTAAATAATGAAAAAAAAATTTTTTTTACAAAAATTTTTATTATTATTATTGCAATTGTCAGATGGCAGAACTATCGTACAACGCTATTATCAATATTCTTGAAGGTGATGAATCGGGACGAATTTCATTGGATGCTGTTATTATGATTACTCGTATGATTAAATCAAAACATTATACTGTAAATGAAAAAGTGGTTACTCTATTCTTACATTTAAGACTCAAGGATGAAATGGCACCTATCTCTAACAGTAATAATAAAGAAGATAATCCACTTCAACGTAAACGTAAAGCCAAAGATAAACCATTTTTAAATAAGAAGGCCAAAAAAGCATTAAAAGAAACCAAAGAAATTGAAAAGGAATTTCAAGAAGCCGAAGCCATTGTTAGCAAAGAAGAAAAAGATAAACACGTAAGTGAACATATCATATATATTATTTAGATAATTATTTTTTTATTTTATCATTTTTCTAATCTGCATTATTATTATTATTATTATTATTTTATTCTAGCATACAGAAACATTAAAATTGTTATTTGCGTTTTATTTTAGAGTATTAAAGCAATATACAACATCACCATTATTACCTAATGTATTAGAAGGATTAGCACGCTTCTCTCATTTAATCAATGTTGACTTCTTTAATGATCTTTTAAATGCCCTTCGTAGTGTGATGCAACAATTAAATAATACAACCAACGATTTTACAGCATATGCCACTACCAACACACGTAAATGTCTTTTATGTATTATCACAGCATTTCAATTATTATCAGGACAAGGTGAAGCAGTGAATTATGATTTAAAAGATTTTTATAAAGAAATTTATCAAATATTACTCCAAGCTACTTTCCATACACGTTTAGAAGATGATTGGGTATTGTCAACAAATAATAACAATAATGATAATGAACAACAAACAGTAACTGTATCATCTGAATCTGAAAGTGAATTGATTCTTCGTGGTTTAGAAATGATGTTTTTAAGGAAACGTCAGATCCCTATCGATCGATTGGCTGCTTTTGTTAAAAGGTTCTCTATGGTTGCACTTAATATGCCTACAAAAACAGTATCTAACTGTTTAAACCTTGTACAACGTTTAATCAATGTAAGAAAAAAAAAAAGGGAATAATGTGATAAACGTAAAATAAAAATAAACTTTATTCAAATGTTAATATTATTTTTATATTTATTTATTTACCATGTGATATGATACAATCTTTAATAGAAAGACCACCGTTTGGATGCTTTAATACAGTCTGAAGATCGAGCTTCAACAGGCTTATACATGCCATTATTACAAGATCCTGAATTAAGTAATCCTTTTGGTACTAGTTTATATGAATTATTCCTCTATCAGGTAATTTTTACGACTTTTTTTTCTTTTATATATTTATATATATATGTATATTATATTTATACTTAAAAAAAAATAAACAAATAAATAATTTTGATAATAAATTAACTTTATTATTATTATTATATAGAATCATTATGATCCAACCATTCGTGCACTCGCTCAAACATTACAACAACAACCTTCCACAAATTAAACTATATATACATTATAATATTTATTCCATATATTTAATTTATTCATCTTCATACATTAAAAAAAAAGAAAAGAAAAAAAAGTTATAATCATTCAACATTCATAATCAATATTTGTTTTGAAAAAAAATAAAAAAGGTATAGAAAAAAAAATTAGTTCTTTTTAGACAATAAAGCTGTGAAAAAAAGTACAATTTGAAATTACTACTCTAATACGTATAAGTCTATTTTTCATAAATAAATATATATTCTTATATTAAAAAATTAAATAATATTATTTCATATTTGACTGAATATAGACTTTGATTAAAAGTAGATAGCGTATATACATATATACATATATACATATATATATATATATATGACAATAGTGTGTTATCTTTTTTCGTCACTAAATTAGTTTATTTGTTTTGATCCAAACATTCGGACACAAACACTTTTTTGAACAATAACTCTACCACAAAATAATAATAATAAAAAAGAGGGAAGGACCGAGAGTTAGAGAGCATGTACACAACATAACAAAAGAAAGAATTTCTTCCATTTTAAGTGATTACTATTTTTTATTTTTTTTATCATACCATCATTTTATAAATAGTTTTATTTTTTTATTTGTTTTTATATTTTGGACCGGTAAGATACGGAAATCCAGTTTAAATAAAGAGTAAAAGAGTGAAATCAGGGTCTCTAATCTTTCAATCACTTATTTTTTTTTACTAAACTAAAGGACTATTAAAAATGATAAGTAGATAAAATCTTTCTATTTTTTTTTTTTCTGAAATTGGTTTTATATATATATGGAATTTCATAAAAAAAAAAAAAGGTTATCCACGTGTATTATTGTTTTTCCTTTCTCAAATCTCAAATAAAAGAAAAAAAGAAACATATACGATTTTAACCGATCTTTTTTTCATTTTTCATCATGATTTCATCATTTTATGTCAAAACATCTCTTTTTCTCTCCCACTCTATTTTGTAAATCAAATGTTTGGAGAAAAAAAAATGAAATACAAAAAAAAATTAATGAAGTAATACCATGTGCATACAATTAAAAAAAATAAATGTTACACCATTATCCCGTTACCCATCCACCTTATTTCTTTTCACATGCAAGGTTATTTTATATATTACAATTTCTAATTATTAGGGAAATTTATTTTTTAGGTATACTGATCACAAAAAAAAAAAATTATTCAGCTATCGATGGAAAAAAAATCAACTTACTTTTTTTTTTTTTTACTTATTATTGTTTATCAATTTTCTTCTTTTAGATGCCTTTTATATCGAAGGGATCCGAGGACTCTAAGAGATTACCTTGAAAATTAGGGTAGATAAAAATAAACAATCAGATAATATGAAAAAAATAATCGGGATTCCAGAAAGAAAAAAATTTTTTGTGCGATGCCAAATAAAGTAATCATGATGTGGGGACTCATTTAAAAAAAAAAAAATAGCCATAGGTTAAAAAAATAAAAGGATGATTATCTATATTTTTTGCATTAAATAATAATATATATTTTTATGAATGTAATGGTATGAAAAAGTTCTTTATGTTTTTTTTTTTGCTTGTGTTTTATTTTTTTTTTAAAAAATCTATAATAATTCTATCTTAATGTAATATAATAAATAAAAAAAAAATGCAATATAAGAGACGTGGATAGTACAAAGAAATATATATATATATATATATATATATATATGAGTATGACTGTATAAAATAAGAAATGGAATATATAAAAATAAATAAATAAAAAAATCATAATAAAGGATTATTATTATTTTAAATAAAATAAAATGGGGTATTGAAGCATATATAAAAGATAGCATAAACCATAGATATCATGCCTTCATATAATTGTTATTATCTTGTATGGTATTTTTTAAGTTGTTGTTTTTTACTTGGAATACATATGATATATATGAATGTATATTTTTATCGTTTAAGGAGATACAGGGCAATACTAATAAAATAAAAAAGTAAATATGAGTTATCATATATAATATAGTATTGCTTTATTATTATATTACCTTAGTTTGATGTACTTTAGATCCACAGATTTCACAGAGACCATGGGCCTTTTGTTTTGACATATTAGCATGATAAATAACAGACATATTATTTTATATATAAATATATATATTTAATGATTTAATTTTTTTTTAAAAAAAAAAATAAAAAAAAATATGAGATGTGAAAAAAGAAAAAAAAGTTGACAGTTGGTAAAGAAAAAAAGAAGAAGAAAAGAAGAAGAAAAGAAGAAAAAAAAAATTAAACTTTTTATACTCTTTTACCAAAAAAATAAAAAATAATAATGATAATAATAATAATAATTACTCCAAATACTAAACATCACTCACACACACCCCCAATTTTTTTTTTTTTTTTGTTATCATAATAATTTTTATTTTTTCCACGTTATTATTTAAAAAGTAGTACAAAGTGAGCTATTGTTATCAATTTACGGTTTTTCAAAAAGAACAAAAAAAAATTAATCATTGGCAATCATTGAAATGAAAATTTCATATTATATAAGCATCTATGAAAAATAAAAATGAAAAAATGAAAAAGAATAAATAGATTATTAAAGATATGGTTGTCTTTTTCATTTTTTTTATTAATATTTGAATGTGATTTTTCATACTTTTTTATATTAACTCATTCCATATCAAGTAATCGATAGAAAGTCATAATTCCATTGTTCATTTTATTTTTTATTTTTTAATCCTATGATTTATCCAACCTTTTATTATTATTTCATATTAGCTTTTTTTATTATCTTTACCTTTGATCGATGATGTCTTTTATTTAATAATCAGAAAATGTAAAGCGTAAATTAGGTAATCTAGCCATGTGGGACGATGATAAACGTGTTTAAAAGGATTTTTTTTTCAAAGGGGGTCTATTTCAATAGGAGACTTAATACATTTATATATATATATATATAGACCTTCATTGTTAAAAAATAAGGGTATATAAAGTATAAAAAAACTACTTTATATATATCTATATTTAATACATATACTAATTAGACATAAATTTATATATATATATATATATATATATATATATACATATGTATATTTGTATATTTATATGTATATTTGTATATATCTATTGTGTTATATTATTCTTTATTATTATATATCTTATTATTTTAATATATAATACTGTCAAACATTTTTTTTTATCGAGATAAAAAAAAAAAAAACACAACTAGGACTATTGTGCTATTAGTATTATCACATAAAAACACACACACACATATAAATAAATATATTTATTTATTTATTACATAAGAAGTAATAATATTAATAAATAGTAATTATATACAAGAATATATAGATTTAAAGTTAACTTGGTAGGTCATACGTTTCCCATTCACAAATGAATTTTGTTTAAAATAAATCTTACATTTTATTTATTAACTATATAATAATAAGTATAATATTAATGATAATAATAATAACTTGGTTTATTTAAAACTCTTTTTTTTTTAGTATAAAAAAAAAGAGGGAAAAGGTATTTTAAAATACAATTATAATTATAGAAGGTAAGAAAAAAAAAAAATACACGAAAAATTTTTAATGAATTTTTTAGTGATTAAGGTTTTAAGTTCCGCAGACGAGACGAGAGGTTTTTTTTGAAGGATGATCTTTTTTGTACACTATTAAATTTTTACATCATAAACTAAAATGTGAATAATAAATTAAAAAAATTGTCATGTTATTCTATCAATTTATCGTCATTACTTTCATCATATTTATTGTTTTTAAATATATACAAAAAAAGTTACTTTTTTAAGTCGTCATATTTAAAAAAAATATGTCAAAATAATAATAATAATAAATAATTAGAATAATAATAATAATAATATTAATGTTTTCCTGTGCTACTCGTAAAAAATAATTACAATAAGATGAAATTAATTAAATAAAAATCACTTTCTTCTCTTTATATTCTTTTTTATTCCTTATTTATAACTTCGCTATGATCCGAGGCAACTGGTTCTTTAGGGGGGAGATCAAATTTTATTATTTTTGTTTTTTATATTATAATACTATGTATAGCTTTTCTTTCTTTATAGAAATATATATATTATAAAAAATAGTAGTTTTATATATAGTTATAATTAATATTTTTTATTTTATTTTTTATCTTTAGTTTATAGTACATAAATATATATATATATATATGTATATATTACTAGCTCATGAGCTGACTCTAAGCTACGATATACTAGAGTCCATATTATAAATGATCAGTATAATATTTTTTATTTTTATTTATTATTTATCCCAATATAATATTATATATAACTTGGTTTCATTAATTTTATCAATTCATATATAATATATTTCCCAGCTATAGAATCTTATATCTGGGAAAAAGAGAGCACTTTTTAAATCCAACACACACAATGAATCACCATTTACCCCTGAAAATTTCCCCAGATTTTTCTTTTGCTTTTGATAACACAAAGTTTAGAAAATCAAAAAAAAATACTCTTATTTTGTTTTATTATCATTATTATTATTCATATACATACTTGAATATACTGGAAAAGAAAAAAAAAAAAACAATGCTTTTTGATTAGATATACATCTACGGATTAAATGATGGACATATGATAGTCAAGATTATTATCAAAAAATAGGTTCATGTCAGAGTTATATATATATTAAATTTTAATAAAAGAATAATAACAATACCGGAACCTATGGGATGGTTAACGAAATTTGCATCGACACTTATTGAAAAAGATTTCATGTCTTTGAATAACTATGAAAAAATTACATCATATATATATATATATATATAATTTAATTGTTTATAGCATATATCAATCTCTTTTTTTAATAATTTAATGATTTCAAATATCTTTTTTTTCTAGTTAAAAAAAATTGTATAATTTACTTTATATATATTAAAAAAAATGAATTTCATGATGAGAAGCGAAAAAAATAAATAATAATAATATAAAGGGTGTCTAAAGAATAAATAAGTAAAAACAAAACAAAAGAAGAGGAAAAAAAAAGTGTATACAAGAAATATACAAATATGATACTATAGAGTGAGTGATTATAAAAAAAAATAAGTAGGGAGGGTTATATTAACTATGATAGATGTTATTGTTATTAAAAAGAATAGTAATTATGATGATACTTTTTTTTTTCTTTATATATATATACGGTTTATCCAAAGTGGAATGAAGAGTAGCCTCCAGCATGACCAGGATGTCTTCTACCACCAGCACCACCACCTGGAAATCCGCCACCAGGAAATCCGCCAGCACTAAAGCCACCGCCAGCACCTCCTGGAAATCCGCCTCCAGCTGAAAAACCTCCTCCTCCTCCAGCAAACATTTGAGCAAAGATATCATTAATATCAACTCCACCACCCATATCAAAACCTGCACCGCCCATACCACCACCAGCTTCTAAATCAACACCGGAATCGTATTGGTGTTTCTTTTGTGGGTCACTAAGAATAGTATAAGCTTCCCCAACTTCTTTAAATTTGGTTTCTGCTGTTTCATCCCCGGCATTTTTATCAGGATGGTATTGTAAGGCCAATTTACGATATGCTTTTTTAATTTCGGTTTCTGTTGCATCTTTTGATAATCCAAGAATTTTATAATAGTCTTTACGTAATGATTTTTTAAGTTCCAATTCTGCCTTTCGAAGTAAATTACGATATTCTAGAAAAATGTGTAAATAAAGTAAGTAAATGACGATTATGATGTTTTATATACATCTTTTTTTTTCTAAAAAATATATATATGTATATATCTATCTATATATCTATATATCTATATATGTATATACCTCGATTGCCACCATCAGATTCAATTAAACGTTTATAATCTCTTGTAGCTTCTTCATATTTCTCAGTTTCCATATAACAAGCAGCACGTCGACTATATACCTTTGTGAAATCAGGATCCAATTCTAAAGCTTTATCACAATCCTTTAAAGCATCTTCAAATTTTTTCAACTATTAAAAAAATATAGATAGAAAGAGTAATAGATAGATATTGTATATAAATAAAGTGCTTTACGTTTTAATGTATTTTCTAATTTTCCTTGCCTTTTTTTTTAATTTTTTAATTTTTTTTACCTTTTGTAATACAGCAGCACGATTGGAATATAATATAGCATTCATGGCATTGTTTTCAGGATCAATTTCTAAAGCAGAAGTATAAGCATCAAAAGCATCTTGTAACTGATTGGATTTAAATGCATTATTGCCAGCTTCTTTTTTAGCATCAATAGCCCGAGCCTTTTTTAATAATGTACGACCTTTTGCAAAATCAGGATCACATCGGAGAGCTTCTAAACAATGAGAAGCAGTTTTACTATTATCCCCTTGAGCATAAAAGATACGAGCTCTTAAAAATAAAGCATCAGGATTTTGTGAATCTAAACGAACCAATGAACTATATTATTATTTTATTATATTTTTTAAAAAATAAATAAATAAATTAGCTATCTTTTTTCTTTTTTTTTTTTTATGTATAAGATTATTCATCCATTTATTATATTTATTTACTTGACAATACGGCTAGCTTCAGAATAATTTTTTTCACCAAGAGCACATTCAGCTTGACAAACTCTCCAATGAAAAGGTATATTATCTTGATCAACAAATTTTAAAGCTTGGTTTAAACTATTACGAGCCAAACCCCATTGTTTGTTATCCATAAAGACTTGCATTTGATTAATATAGTTTTTCACATTTAATAAAGTATTATATTCTCGTTGTGCTTGAAGATTTGATTTATCCAAAGAAAGAGCTTTATCATATTGACGAGTAGCTTCTTCTAAATTTCCTAAATTTAAATGACACTTCCCACCTCTTATTAATGCTTTGACGTTACTAGGATCTAATTCAACAGCTTTATGGCAATCCATGGATGCATCCTTGTATTTGCCCATCATAGTTAAAGCTGCTGCTCGGTTGGCATAATATGTTGCTGTTAAAGGTGAAGCATCTATATGAAATATAAAATTATAAATATAGATACATAATATTATTTAATATATGTACTGCAAATTATATTTATATATTTACCTATAGCATCACTGTATAGTTTTACAGCTTCTTTATAGTTTCCATTTTTATATTCTTGATTAGCCAAGTTTTTGATTTCTTCTGCAGATCTTTATAATAGGATAGATAGATAGATAGATAGAATAGATAGAATAGATATATTAAAAAATCGTCTTGTTAATTTCTCTCTTTCTGTATCTCTCTCTCTCTCTTTCTCTCTTCTTTTTTTTTCCTTTGTTTTAATATTATTATTTATTTATAATACTTACAAAGCAGGTGAATCGACATCCATAGGTGTAGACATTGATATTTAAATTAAAGTTTTAAAATATACAATAAATAAAATAGTAATATAATAATGATAAAAATAAGAAAATAGTCTCTATAATAATATATATATATATAAATAAAATAAGGAAGGTAACTATATATTAATATATACAAAGATGATATATATATATATTAATATTTATATATAATATATAAAAAAAAAAAAGAAGAGAAGAGAGAAAAAAAGGGGGAGAGAAAAGAAAACAAAAAAAATAAAGAATAAATTTTAGCTTATGCTGATCTTAAAAAAAATTGATATTCTAGTTGTTTCCATTAAAATTTAAATTTTATTGGTGAACATTTTTTAACCACCGTAATTTTTTTTTCTCCTTTCCCTCCACTTTATTTTTTTAATATGTCACAGTCTTCAGATAATGAAGTTCAAGATAATAGTAATCAATCCACCAATAACACATCTTCTTCTATTCCACCATATAATTTTACTTTTCCATTTAATATAAATGGTACCTTACCGTCTGATCTCTTTTTTGGGAACCAATTAACTGATAATTTATTTCAGTTTGTTACCAATACAGATAACTTTGATACAACCAACCCTACTACCTCTACTGCTACTTATAGCTCTTTTTCTAATAATAATAATAATAATATACCTAACATTTCCAATCCAATTATATCTCAATTGCAAGAACAACAACAAAATAGAAATGAAGGAAAAAATTCAACTATTGCTTCGCTATCACAACAACAACAACAACAATATACTCCTAACATAAATATAAATAATAAAAGATTATCAATGATAGATAATGATAATAGGATGGATATTAAAAAACAAAAATCATTAGAACAACAGCAACCAGCAGATCAAGCAGTATTTACATTAATTGTTGGAGGTAAACCATTCCGAATGAGTTGGGAATCAATTAAAAGTGATGGGCCTACAAATTTTTTTATGGATTACTTTTTAAAACAAAGAAACACAAGAGTCATGTATATTGATCGTGATGCTGATACTTTCCAGTTAATTGTTCATCACTTGCGTGGTTATTATATTCGCCCTAAGGACGATTTACAAAACCAAGATTTAATATTGGATGCTAAATATTATGGATTAAAACGTTTACAGGCAATGTTACAAGAATTTCTTTATGTTAATGTTGGTGGTCGTGTTTTTCGACTATCTTGGGATTTATTGAAAAAAGGTATATATGTATATATGTACATGTATATATATATAAATAAATATATTTACAATTATGAAGGATGAAAAGAAAGTGAAAAAAAAGCAGTATTCATTTTTTTATTTTTTTTTATTTTCAAGGTGGTACTAATTTCTTTAATGGGCCTTTACTACATTCTTTATATGACCCTCATGGTGGAAAAACATCACCAGTTTATATTGATCGTGATCCAGCTATATTTGAAGATATTATTAATCATTTACGTGGTTATACGATTTATATTAAAGATGAAATGCATCGAAAAAATTTATTAAAGGATGCCCAATATTATGTATTTAAACAATTAGTAGAAAAACTATTAGCAGCACGTACAACAGTGGATGGGTTTGGAGTAGAAGGTAGTCCAGAATTATTATTATTATTACAAGATGTACGAATATTTTCTATTTTGCCTACAAAACTACAACAACAACAACAACAGCAGCAGCAGCAGCAACAACAATTGATTGATTCAAATAAGATGTCGGATCTTTCATTTTCAATAGAACAAGATCAATGGCAATTAACGCAGTTACAATATAAACGAAACGATAGATCACATGCATTGTTGGTTCAAGTAGCAGATATTTGTTTACAAGTTCATTTTTCAGATAATGAGCAATATCAAGAAAAAGATCAACTACAGCGACAATTAGTTCATGTCAGTATGGAAATTAATGAAAACGATAGACATAAATTAAAAATGATTAGTCAATCTGTTTTAAAAGGATCAAAGGTACAATACCAACAGCTTTATTTAGATGAGGCGTGTGCTATTACAATTGATGACCAACAAACCAATTCTTTACTAGACTTACGCCATCGTCACCATGGTATAGAAACCTGTCATAAATGTCCTCCTGAAGCATCTTGTAAATTATTAAAACTAATTCTTGTACGTGGGATTTGTAGTATTCATTTATTAAATGATACTCTGGTTTTATGCGCTGTTCGTCTAGAAACTATTAGTTCTAGATTAAAGTTAAATATGAAACGTGAATTTATTCCTTCCTCCTCATCATAGTTTATTTTTATTATAATCATAAAAAAAATAATGAACTGCATGAAAAAAAAAAAAAATAAACGATCGGAATTGAAATTTGATTATCTTATCTTTCCAATTTAGTAATTAAAGTATTTTTATTGGCTAGTATAAATTTTGATATGGGTAACATTCCCACGTATATTTTAAAAAGACTATAAAGTTGAATTTTTTTTCTTTCCTTTTCTTCTTCTTTTCTTTTTTCTTTTTTTCCCTCATTTTACCAACTTTCTCATTATTATTATTATTAATATTATTATTGTTTTTAATCCGACATTCTTTTTTTCTTTAAAATATAAACAAATCTCTTTTTAATTTTCTTTCCTTCTTTAACTTTTTTGAAATTCAAAATGCCTTTCCGTTGTAAATGTGGACGTACATTTGAAAAACCTGATTCCTTTTCAAGTCATACCTCAGCCTGTGCTTCTTTTCATAAAAGGAGAATGTCAGAAACTTCTTCATTAACTGCTCACTTACCTCAACCTAAAAACCAATCTGCTCCTACTCTTCCTCCATTATCACAGAGTCAACCTGTAACAGTACCTCCTCCATCTTCATCCTCTACTTTGCCTTCGTCGTCTTATTATAATTCATCAAGAAGACCTCAATCGGTTCCATCTATTTATACTTCTCCCTTAATTGTAATTAATCCTTCAGCTAACTCTCCACCTACTTCACCTACTGGTAGTGATGTACATTCAGATTTAGGCTCTTCCCCTCCATTTTTCATGCCTACAGGTTTATCGTTACACAATGCCTTTGAAGGTGCAAGAAAACGCTCCATGTCTTATGGCAGTATTTTTTCAAAGTAAATATAAAAAAAAAATTCATGCAAATAGTATATACATACATGTATATGTGTATACTATTTTTTTTTATTATTTCTCCCTCATTCTCTTTCTCCCACACAAATATACAATTCATACATATATAATACACACACGCAAACATTTATAAATCCCATTCTGTATATAATTATTATGATGACCTTTTTTCCTTTTTTTTTATTTTTATTTTATTTGCAATAATTAATGATTTATTTATTTAAAAGGTCAAAAAGAAGATAAAGAAAAAATTACGTGCTTTGTATACCTTTTTTTTTTTTTTTAAAAAAAAAAAAAAAAAAAAAAAAACGCTTCATCTATAGTTTATTTTATTTTAACTTATTAAAAAAACTTATCTTCTTAATTTTTTTTAAAAAAATATTATTTTTATAAATAAATATGTTTACATAAATATTAAACGCCATAAAGTTGGTTTCCAAAAGAAAAATAAAAAGTTATGGGATGATAACTGAAAATGGTAATAAAGCGAATCGTTAGAGCCAATCATTTTAATTGATACCATGCTTTAACTTGTTCACATGACCTCAACTTTTGTAATAAAATATAGGAGAAACAAGAAAAAAAAAAATTGTTTCGTTCAAATTTAATATATTTTCTAACTGTGTATATATAAATATATATTTATATATCTAAAAAATAATAATTATCATAGCTTTTTTTTTAAAAAAATAAATAAAGATCAAATGTATCTTTTTCTTTTATATAAATATATAAATATATATTTATTTATTTCACACACTTTTTTTTTTATTTATGTATCTTTTAAGGAATACTGATGTCATTTAAACAATGCATAAAAATCATATTATTGGATCTCAGTTTCAGTCTCATTTTTTATTTATTTTATTTTAATCCCTTTTCATTTTAAAATACATACACATATAAACAAGTTTTGGCTCTATTTCAAGTTTTTTACTTTTTTAAAAATAAAAAAGTAACTAGTGATGTCATATAATATATATTATATATATATATTCAAAAGACTCTTCAAAATAATTATAAACAACGACAAAAAAGTATGTATAAATACAATAAAGGTTAAATAATGATGGGTTTTTTAATCATAAAAAAATCTGGCATTTAAAAGAAATTATACGGTGATTGGTACAAATATAAAGGCATCATATAAAAAAAAGGATTGTCATCATATAAAAAAAAAGATTCTCGAAGGTATATGGATAATTCATTCAACGCCACCACTGTTGGAGAAGGAAAATAGAAAAAATAATGAGGTAAAGAAAAAAAGTCCGACGTTTTTTTTTTTAAAAAAACCTTTCATTTCTTGTCTCTCTGTTTTTTTTTTTTTTTTTTTATTATTATTATTGTTTCATTCTAAATTCAATTAAAAAGGAACGATCCCTCTTTAACCCCAACCATTTAAAAATAAAATGGCAGTCATCGGTTTCAAAAGATCAATAGAAGATGGCACTTTTATGGAAAGTGACAATAATAATGATTTAGAAGAAATGGATAATATGACGACTTCGATCTCTTCACTTGACTCTCTAACACCAACTACACCTCCACAACCTGTCATAGCAACAATTCACAATGATAATAACAGTAAAAAACAACGTACTTTACATTCTTGTCCATACCCAGGCTGTGAAAAAATATATAATAAAAAACCTAAATTAACTGATCATATACGATTACATACTGGAGAAGTAAATAAAAAATAAAATAGATTATATAATTCCATGTATATATATATATATATATATATATATATATATATATATATATATGAATACATTAAATAATATCATTAAATAGAATAAACTAATAAGATACATCATGATTATCATCATTAATAGAAACCTTTTGCTTGTCCTTATCCTGGCTGTGATAAAGCATATAGACGTAAAGCTCAATTATCCGTTCATTGTCGACTTCATGATCCTGATACAGCTCGAATTTTTAAATGTACTGATTGTGATCAACGTTTTACAGCAAAGCATCATTTAAAAAGACATCAGGAAACTATCCATTCGGCTCCTTTATCTTATTCATGTTCTTGGGAAAATTGTACTGCTGCTTTTCATAAAAAGTATGAACTAAGAAAACATCAATGTATTCATACAAATAAAAAACCTTATCCTTGCGATTATCCTCACTGTCAAGCAAGCTTTTCTTTTAAAAGTCGATTATCTTATCATAAAGATGCTGCTCACTCTGGTAAAATAAATAAAATTATGCATGAAATAAAAATAATTATATAAACCAATAAAATAGAAATAATTCATAGATGCATGAAAAAAAAAAAGGTTAATTATAAATATATATATATATACTGATTTTCATAAATATATATAGGTATCTTACGTTATTTATGTACTGAACCCGATTGCCATCAACGTTTTACAAAATGGACAGAATTAAGGTCTCACGTTAGTACTAGTCATACAGTCCAATGCTCTCAATGCAACAAATCCTTTGCTAAACGTGGTCAATTAACTCGTCATATAAAAAATGTACACTTACCAAAAGATCCAGTTTTATGCGAATGGCCAAATTGTGGGAAATCATTTAGTTCGGTAATTATGAAAATAGGATATTAATACTAATAGTAATAAAATGAAACCAGTGCTTGTATTGATGATGCTTTTTCTTTCTTCTTTTTCAAATTAATAGAAAAGAGCATTAAAGCTTCATATGGATACAATTCATGAACCTATTCCTCGGTTCTACTGTTCGTTTGAAAATTGTACTAAAAGTTTTGTTTATAAATCTTATCTAGAAAAACACGAAAAATCACATCAAGTAAGTATTCGCTATATTTATACCAATGCAAGTATTGATTACTCTTTTTATTATTCACCTATTATTATCATTATTTTATTTTTTATTTTTAATTAGAAGAGCTTATCAAAAACAGTAAAAAAGGAAGAAAATAAGTCACCAACAGCGGAAACAATAACAACTGCAGCAGCTTTAAAGGAACAATTAACAGGATTTTCTTATAGTAAAGATGTGGAAAGAAAATACGCTTGTCCTTTTGATGGATGTCAGCATCACTTTTTAAGAGAATATGATTTAAAACGTCACCTGGAAAGTAATTTTCATAAAAACGATATTCATTATTTTCAATCAAATCAACAAGTATTAATTCAACAAAATTTAAATAATCAACCTTCAGAATAATAATAATAAAAGAAAAAAGCATCACCTTTATCAACCTATCTACTTGTATTTTTATTCATTTATTTTTTAAATCCATTATCCAACTTGCAAAAATTTTAATTCATTTTTAATTAATCAGTATATGTATATAATTATAATCAAAATGCTTTTTTTTTTTTTAAAAAAAAAAAAAGTCATTTTTAAATCTTTATGGAGAATTACATGTTAATAAAAAAATCATAGTCATTAAATTCTAATTCTATTTAATTATCATTATCATTATAATCATTATATTTATTGGTCATATATACATATATACATATATACCTTACTAGTTCTTTAAATAATATAATGAATTTATTATAAGTAGGGAATAAAATTAAATTAGGCAGGTCAAAAAAAAAAAAATTAAAATAGAATTGAGTGGTGTTGTTTATATTAATTTTTTTTTCTTTCAAGCTAATTGCAACTTTTATACTAAAGGTAATTCTCTTTTAGTTAATACCACTACTACTATTGTTATTATTACTATTATTTAGTTCTTAACAATGGGATATGTTATTCAGCCACTATGCCGACTCCCTACTAAAACCAATTACTATATATACTTCGCCTGACTGGTTTTAATAGCATTCTATTCTGTCACTCAAATGATTTTTTTATATCGTTAGTTTTTTTTAATATTTTTAATTGAATAACTAAAAAAGTATTATATAATTATATATATAATAGTAGTTTTTTTATACATAAATAAAAAAAAATTACGCAATTTTTCTTTGTTTTGAGACTGGAAATAATGTAACGAAAAAAATAAGTATGAAATTTATTTAAAAAATAATTAATGAATGAATAAATGAAATAAGGCTAATAAATATATTTAAAAATAAATGAAATATAATAAATAAATAACGAATATACATATAAAAAAAATAAAAAATAAAAATATTATTTTTTTTTAATCAATTAACCCCAAACATCTTCGTTGTAACGACCACTATCAATCCATTTTTGTACAAATTCTTCAGCTTCTTCATCAGTAGAAGCTTCTCCGAAACTTTTAGCCATATTATTAAAAGCACGACGAACATCACGACTCATACTACCACTACCACAAATATATACAGAAGCAGGAGTGGTACCTTCCTGAGGATTCATTAATTCCCATACTTCGCCAGCATTAGCAAGAATTTGATGTTGAACATATTTAGTAGGAGATGGAGGGTCAATTCTTGAAAAGGCAACATGTAAATGAGATAAGATACCTTGTTTTTTATATTCTTCTAATTCATTAGAATAGATATAATCTTGTTCAGGGTGACGACAACCAAAGAAGAGTACAGATTGTCCAACTTGAATACCACGATTCTTTTGAGCACTACGTTCTTGAAGGAAACCACGGAAGGGTGCAAAACCAGTACCAGCAGAGATCATAATGATAGGAACAGTGGTATCTTTAGGTAAATCAAAAGTACTTTTAGATGATTTAAAGGCAGCACGAATATGAGTAGGTTGACCTTCCTTAAAACTACGAGCAAGGAAAGAAGAAGAAAGACCAGGATAATGTTTACCATTAACAACATCATCTACAACACCAACAGAAAGACTTGCAATAGTAGATTTAACAAGAGGTGAGCTAGAAATAGAATAACGACGTGGTTGCATGACATTAATAGCTGTTATGAATTGAGCAAAATCTAAAGAATTAACTTGAGGGAACCTCTTTTGTAAATCAATTAATGTTCTGTGTTGTTTAATAAATTCAGGATAACCATCTACATTATTATTATCTGGCATGATTAATTTTTCAAAGGCATCAGCAGTATCAGGTGCTGTTTGACGAAGTTGGTTAGCAAAATGAGCAAGCATAGCTCTGGTGGGTGGTGATGTAAGGTCAGCATAATAGGTAAGAGCATTACGAATACTGCATGGTCCAGTAAGGTTAGCGGCTAAAGAACGGGGTGATAAATTTTGTTTAGATTCAGGATCAACTACAAATACAGAATCAAGAATCCATCCAAAGTTTAAGGCAACAGTTTCGACTAAACTAGAATCATTTTCAGGATAAACTTCCAAATGATCACCTGCATTATAAAAGTGACCCTCAGTTTCACTAATAGATGTAAGGTTAGTAATGTCTAATTCAATATGGCGAGTACTACGGCCTGATCCAGGGTGTTGAAGTTCACGATTTTCAGTAATTACGGCATTCTTTTCACCGTTCTTGTTAGCAAAACCAGCTTCCCATTTTTCTTTATCTTTGGGACTGACATAGGTAAGGGAAACGGAAGAAGTTGTTGTTTTACTAGAAGTAGCTGTAGGTACAACAGATTGAGAACCAGAAGCAGCAACACCATAATAGTCTAAAGTATGAGTCCAAAAGTGAGCAGACCTATATTATTTATTTATTTGTTTATTTATTCATTTTTTAAAAAAAAGAGAAACAGAAAAATAATATTAATATAAGTATATAACCTTGTTTTTATATTTATATATTTATATATTTATATTTACCAATCATTGAAATCAGCATCCATATCTTTATCAGCATCCCCTTCACCACGAGCAAAGAATCTTTCACCTCCTAATTCTTCAAGAGTTTCATCTACTTTACGAGGGAATTTTTGATAAGTACGCCAGTTTTTATTACCAACACCGAAAACAGCATATAAAAGTCCTTTGAAAGTGGTTTCATGACCATCTTCAGTTACTTTAGTATCAAGGAATTTATCAAAACGTTCAGCACTATCTGGTGGTTGACCATTATAAGTAGCAGTGACAAGAACAACTAATTCACGTAATTTACCAGTAGGTGTACCTTCATATTTTCCTGTATCAAGCAATGGCAATTTATCCATTTCCAAAATAACTACCTTAGTAAAACCAAATCCTCTAGCTTGTTGAGCAAGTTGATTAGCATAATCTTGTGAAGTACCAGTCTGAGTACCATAAACGAAAGCAATAGGAGGTAATTCAACTTTTTTATCAACTTGTTCCTTTGTTAATTGAGGTAATGTACGTGGAGGGGGTGTGTTTGCTTGATCTTTGGTAGAGGAAAGAGGTACAGCATTTTCATTAGGTTCAGGGAAATTAGTACGGGGGTGAATAGTCATCAATAAGTGATCAGGTTTTGTTGTAGCAGTATTACAGTCAAACTCGACTTTAGAACCATCTATTTGTAAAGTAGTATAATAAGTATTTATAAAATTCAATATGGATAATAATACTTTGAATGGTTTTAATATTTATTCTATCTTTATTACCATGGCGGAATTCAAATTTATGTAAGAACATAGAAAGAACAGTTTTAGCTTCTTGAAGTGCAAAGGCCATACCAAGACAAGCACGAGGACCAGTGGAAAATGGCTAATTTATTAATTGTTATTATTATTATTATTTTTTAAAAAAAAAGACATTATTAATAAATTTTGTATTATATATAATATTGCATGTAAAAATAATAATTATATTAAAATGAAAACTTACAAGCCAAGCAAATCTACTACGCTTTTGTTCTTCTTCTGGACTAAAACGATCAGGATCAAAACGTTCAGGGTCAGGATAAATCTCAGGATTATGGTGCATAGCTGTGTAAATGTAAATCATGTATAAATAAAAAAGGATTAGTTAATCCGTTATTATTCATATTCCTATTATTATTAATATCATATTGTTATTTATGTTAATTACCATAAACATTAACAGATACACCAGTACCAGCAGGAATCTTATAACCACCAGGAACAATACAGTCCTTCTTACAGTATTTATCTAAATCACGTACAGGGGGATACAAACGAAGAGTTTCTTTGATAACTTGATGCATATACTTTAAGTTGCTGATTTGTTCAACAGTAGGTAATTTATCATGAGTAATTCCAGCATTAGCAATTTCTTGGAGTAATTTAGCTTGAACATCAGTGTGACGGTTAATTTCGTATAGAGCCCAGGCTAAAGTATTTGCAGTAGTATCATGACCAGCGATTAAGAAAGTGATGATTTGATCACGAATATTAATATCAGTTAAACCTTCATTAGCTTCATTACGTGCATTCAACATGAATCCAAGCATATCTTTATTAGGATCATTAGCATCTGCACTAGATTTTCTCTTTTCAATGACGTCAGTGACAGTTTTATACATGACTTGAATAGCCTCGTCAAATTTTCTATTAGTAGCAGTAGGAAGATGTTTCATAAATTGGGCCTGTTGACACCTAGTTACTGCCAACTTTAAAAGATCACTCATAGCGTCAATCATAGGATGATTAGGAGCATCAACTTTATCAAGTAAACCAAAATCATAACCAAAACCAATATCACCAATAGTTTCAAAAGTCAATTTAGTTGTCCAATCTAAGATTTCTACTTGATCTGTAGGCTTATATTCATCCAAGAGTTTTATAGTTTTTTGCGTAATAATACCCATTTCTTCTTGATAAGCCTATGAAAGAATAAGAAAAAAAGGAATCAATATACTATTATTATTCTTATTGTATATGTAGTTGTTTTTTTTTATCTATTTTTTTTTTTTTTTTTTTTTACCTTAATAGCACGTGTCGAAAAGGCAGGTATAAGTAACTTGTGGGCTAACTTCCATTCATGGGCATCGGAATCACTAGTGAATAAACCTGAACCACCAAATTCTTTTACTTCAGCTAAAGGTGTAGGGGCAATCTAAGGTAAATAATAATATAATAAACAATAATGAAGTAAATAAAGAGTATTACTATTGTTTTTGTTTTATGTTTGTTTTTAAAACTATACAATTTACCTTCTTAGTAAAATATTCACCTTCTTTTGTAAAAATTTCAGCTATAGCAGGATCATTAGTACCAATAATACGCTTTCCTAAAAGTGAAACATCAACTAAAGGGCCATATTGGTCAAACAATTTCATCCATCCAAAAGTACTATTTTTTTAAAAAAAAATGAAAAGAGAAAGAAAAAAAATAAAAATTAAAAATGATTATTTCAAAACTCCTGGGGTTTTAAATTGTTGCTTTCTCTTTTTTTTAACAGCAATAAAAAAATCAACTTACAAGTTGGGTAATAAGTCATAAAGGTTACCAACAAAAGGCAATTTGGCAGGACCAGGAAGAGTTTCAATAATTTTTTGAGGAAGATCAACATAGACAACTTGTTGTTGACGTACATCATCGATACCACTTAATATATTACCTTTATTGTCTAGTAATTTTAAATCTTGCGTATTACCATTAATAGCTAACTTTTCAGCAGCAAGACCTCTGATAGTATCCAAGTTGGCACCATTACCAAAACGGATGATTTGTCCTTCCTTTTCAATATCACTTGCTCCGTTTAACGCTACAATTAATGATGTTGTTAAACCGCTCATATTTTGATGATTTATATTTATATATCAAATTAATAAAATTTTATAAGAATAAAACTAATAAATTAAAAAAAAAAGAAAGATGGAAAAAAACAGAATATCTCCAGTTATTTGTATTTTTTTTTTTTTGTTTACTAAATAGGGAGCACTTCCTTTTTTTCGATGGTCGTAATTATGCGCCGTTTCTGATCCAAATATGGATATTATTGCGGGATGGGTTCACTTGGATCATTTAAAATCCAACCTAATACTTTAATTGGCTAATATTTTTCAAACATTTTTTATATCTTTTTCGATGTTAATTTTATTTCATTTTTCATACTAAATCTTATTACTGTTTTTATTAACAAAGTTTTTATTATTTGTTTTATTTTGTATTATCAATACTCTTTATGTAATATTTGATATTAAAAATGGGATATCTAATTTTTATTTTAGTATAAATACTCGACCATTTTTATTTTATTTTGGAAAAAATAAAAATTTTAATTTTAAATAAAGTACTTATAAGTTTATTAACTCATCTTTTTAACTAAAGATTATATATTTTTATATTAATATTGTTGATTATTATCCAATATTAATTTATTTTATTTTATTTTATTATAATAACCGTTGATCTCTATCCGATATTATATCTATTCTATTTTATTTTATTTTTACTTTGTCTATATAATTGTTGATCTTTATCCAATTTTATAGTTTATTTCATTTCATTTCATTTTACTTTATTAATCTGAACTAAGTCGTATCTACATAAAACAAGATACTGGCGCTCACTGACAACTAAATTATATTACAAAACTATCTGCTATCAAAGCTATAAAAGGGAGCTACCTTTATACACAGCTAATAAAATCCATAACAATATACTTATTTCAATCGTTTGTTTCCTTTTCGTTTTAAATAAACGGTTATTATTGTAGTTTCTAATATTAATATATATTATTATTATTATCTGTGTAATGTAGCTTATAATTTTCAAAGTAAAAAAAAAATTAAATTCATCCAAGAACCATTGCCAAGTGTGTTGGGTTTGAAAAATATAAAAAATTAAAAAGTTATTTTTTGTGTTCAATCATTTTCCAGATTTAGCTCAATATAAAAAATCTTCATAAATTTTTAATTTAATAAAAATCGAACGTTTCCGATATCAAATTTTCTAACGTTTGTTGGACTCTTTCTATAAAGCTTTAACAAAATATCTTTTATTTTTTATTCTACAATTTTATCCTTTTATTCTGGTTTACTATTAAATTAAAATATCTATTTTATCCTTCAAAATCCTCGTAGTTTGATTTTTTAAGGATTTCAATGCATAATTGCTGAAATTTTGCAAAAGGAAAAACCTTATCCAACGATAACCGATTTTTTTTTTTTTTTTTTTTTTTTTTTTTTTTTTTTTTTTTTTTTTTTTGCATTTTGTGCTATTAAAAAAGTAGCCAAAAATAAATAAGCGGGATAAACAATAATAAAACCTTTACTTCGTAATCATTTTTTATTTATTTTAAAAAGACATTTAAATATAATGTATGTACGAAAAAAACTTTATTTCTTTTTTGAAATCAAACTCATGATATATATATACTAGAAAAAATATATATAAATTAGTATTTTATATTTCTCATAGAAAAATTTGTAGAGAATGAAACAATGAATACCTTTGATTTTATAAAAAAATTGAAGGACCCTACATATAAATAAAATGAAAAACTTTGGTACTTGTTTTCCTGTTTTGAATATGGTTTAAGTAATCTTTCTCGTTAAAATTAAATGATTAAAATAATTTAAAACATTACAGTATTTTTTTTACTTTTGTTAATTTTATTTTTGTAATAATATATATTTGATTGAAGATCATGATTGATTTTGATAAAAATTACTGCTTCCATTGATGAACATATGGGTTTATTTTTTTAAAAAAAATCGAGAAATATTTCATTATATATATATATATATAGGTATTTTATGTTATCTATGTACAGAGCCCGATTGCAACCAACGTTTTACAAAATGGGCAGAGCTAAGGTCTCATGTTAGTACTAATCATACAATTAAATGTTCTCAATGTAACAAATCCTTTGATAAAGCTGGTCAATTAACTCGTCATGTGGTGCAAATGAGTTATAACTAGATTCTTTTCAAAAAATGTTCAATTTTCTAATTTTAAAATTTGATAGCCAATAAAAGCCGTTTATGATGCTCGCCTTATTTTAATAACAGTATAATAAAATTATAAGAAATTAAATATGTTTGAAAGAAATAAAACCAAGTAAAAAAATTAAAATAAATAAACTATATTACTGATTAGCACCCAATATTCTGTGAGACAATTTTATATCATTAAAAAGTTGTTCAACTTCTGTAAATTCAAGGTTATCCAAAGCATATGCTTTTATGTAATGCATACATCTATCTATTGTAACATTTACGAACCATTGTTACATAAATGCTTCGTCAAGTACTTCATTTAATCTTTCTTCAAAATTATGTACGGAATAATCACAATTATTACCCATTAAATTTTTAGATTACGACAAATAACGCTTTATCCAGTTACATTCACAATAAAATTTTGAATAAAGTACGAAGTCTATACCTCCTTTAATACATGGTTTCTGGATTGCTGGACGTTGGAAAAAAAAAAAAGTCTATTTTGGGCTCCAAGGCAATGTGATGTACGAAAATCATATAAAATACCCTGCTCTATTAATTTCTCTTTAACACAGATACCTCTCCATTGCTAATCTTTTCTGATTGAACCATTTTCCTCCCACATACCTCTTTCTTCTAAAATTATGTTAATTCCTTTGAATTCTTCCACCATTTCTTTTTTTAGTTTCTACTTCTATCATATGATACATGCTTTTTTCTACCAAACAATTATTTTTAAATAGCTTCCCATTTTTAAATCTATAGCTTTCTGTTGGATTATAAATTCTTTCGAGTAAAGTCATTCTTGAATTTATTAACGCAACTTTGCCAAATGTAATATGATTTGCATATTAGTTGAATAAAAATATATCTTTAGAATCAGGACGTAAATCTTTAAAAATTTCAATGACCTGTTCCAATTGTTTGATCATATGTTCAGAAACTCTTTATTCTTCTCTCCCAGAGCTCGCTTTAAAAATAAGTCTTGATGATTTACCATTAATCTTCATAGTACCATAACAAGTGTATTGAAATTCAGATACCATAATTGAAATACCGGGTCTCTTTATTTTTTTCACAGCTTCGTTTTTTGTCTCCTAACATATTGACAGTCATAATAACAATATAAAGTAGACTCATCATGAGTAACAATAACTTGATGTTCGCCATTTCCAGTCAATGTAGGTATTTCTTCTCCCCAATTTTTTTCTTCATCAAATGCTGAGAAATTTTTTTTTCGATCCATTATATCTTTTGCCCAATGTTTTCTATATTTAACTATATCTTCCCTTTCATGGCCATAGTAGTATATATTTTGATACTTTTTCTATAATTGAATCTCCAGGTAGGTAGGTATGCTGCAATTGTCAGTATGGAGATATTTTTTTACTCAAGTTATCATTTTCTTTAATCCAAAGTAAATTTTTGACAAATCCCTTAAGTTTTTGAGGGCTTTTTTTGCTACAGGCATTTATTTTAATCATTTAGTACATTCTTTCCCATTTTACCTATATAGAAAATAAAATCTATATATGCCTATATAGACCTATATAATCATGTTTAGATCTATATAATAATAATAATAATAATAATAATATATATGCACACCTATCCTATATAAATATAGTGATATAATAGTAGTAATTTTATTTAATGTTATATCTTACTATGCAGTTTAGTTGTAAAAGATTTATTAAATTTTAAGTATATATAATGTTTAAAAATATAAAATTTCTAATCATCTAATAATTCATCATTGTTATCTTTTAAATTTTCTAATACTAAATCATTTAAATCTTCATCAGATTCTAATTCATATGTCTGTGATTGACTATTAATATTATAATTCCATAGTATTATATTCGAAATTACTGGTATAGGGAGGGCACCCATGTTAGCATCAATAAATGAGCCAATTGAGGTGTAATGGTTTACAAAATATTTTCCAAATTTTTTTGTTGATTGATTATATTTTGCAAAATTGGGTAAAATGTTTTCCATTTTTTCAATGTTTTTTATCAAGGAAATGAATAGGTTATCTGAAGGTTGTAGTATTGTATTTCCTGTTATGTGGATACACTAAATATAACTTTACATAAATCTTTAATATTTCTATAAAACAATGTAAGAGGTTTATTGTTAGTAACTTTCAAAAATTCTTCAGTTGATACAAAAAAGTTCTCTATTAATGTAATATCAACATTTTGATTTGAAACGGCTATCAATATAATTATATATATATATATATATATATATTAGTACTTTTAAAATTAAAAAAAAAAAAAAAAAAGAAAAAAAACTTTTATAATTATCATTTCAATATATTCAGCGTTTTTTTTGAGAAGAGAGTTAAAACTAGAGAGGCCGCTATGTATATTTTTAATGTCACTTTGTAATCCTTGAACAGATAATAACCAATACAAACTATACATTAAAATAACCAGTAACATTAGTCATTGCTTGCTTTTATTTTTCTTAATTCTCTTTATATATATAATATATGATTATATTTGACAATTACTCTGAGTATTGACTTTGAGATATATTATATTTTGAAATATATGATGATAATATTAAAATAGAAGTTGTCATGTCTCCTTCTCGTCTTTTCTGTTGTATACCATATTATTTAGCAGAACAGAGTTTATCTTAATAAAATAGTAAAGTTATTATTATTACATTGAATAAAAAAATATTTGTGATTAAATATAGAAATGAACATTCTGTAAATAATTTTTGAATCGATTTTATCTATATTAGATGATTGATTATCAATATCTATATTCATAGGTTCATCTCTTTCATAATAATTCTTAATTTTTTTTTCGAGCAAATTATACCACTATCACTACTGTTATTACTATTATTCATTTCTTGGCAATGGGATATGTTATTTGGCCACTGTATTGACACTACTAAAATTAATTGCCATGTATACTTCGCCTGACAGGTTTTAGTAGCATCCTATTCTGTCATTCAAATGATTTTTTTATATCGTTAGTTTTTTTAATGTTCTTAATTGAATAACTTAAAAAAGTATCATATAATTATATATATAATAGTAGTTTTTTTATACATAAATAAAAAAGAAAAATTATGCAATTATCCTTTGTTTTGAGACTGGAAATAATGTAACGAAAAAAATAAGTATGAAATTTATTTAAAAAATAATTAATGAATGAATAAATGAAATAAGGCTAATAAATATATTTAAAAATAAATGAAATATAATAAATAAATAACGAATATACATATAAAAAAAATAAAAAATAAAAATATTATTTTTTTTTAATCAATTAACCCCAAACATCTTCGTTGTAACGACCACTATCAATCCATTTTTGTACAAATTCTTCAGCTTCTTCATCAGTAGAAGCTTCTCCGAAACTTTTAGCCATATTATTAAAAGCACGACGAACATCACGACTCATACTACCACTACCACAAATATATACAGAAGCAGGAGTGGTACCTTCCTGAGGATTCATTAATTCCCATACTTCGCCAGCATTAGCAAGAATTTGATGTTGAACATATTTAGTAGGAGATGGAGGGTCAATTCTTGAAAAGGCAACATGTAAATGAGATAAGATACCTTGTTTTTTATATTCTTCTAATTCATTAGAATAGATATAATCTTGTTCAGGGTGACGACAACCAAAGAAGAGTACAGATTGTCCAACTTGAATACCACGATTCTTTTGAGCACTACGTTCTTGAAGGAAACCACGGAAGGGTGCAAAACCAGTACCAGCAGAGATCATAATGATAGGAACAGTGGTATCTTTAGGTAAATCAAAAGTACTTTTAGATGATTTAAAGGCAGCACGAATATGAGTAGGTTGACCTTCCTTAAAACTACGAGCAAGGAAAGAAGAAGAAAGACCAGGATAATGTTTACCATTAACAACATCATCTACAACACCAACAGAAAGACTTGCAATAGTAGATTTAACAAGAGGTGAGCTAGAAATAGAATAACGACGTGGTTGCATGACATTAATAGCTGTTATGAATTGAGCAAAATCTAAAGAATTAACTTGAGGGAACCTCTTTTGTAAATCAATTAATGTTCTGTGTTGTTTAATAAATTCAGGATAACCATCTACATTATTATTATCTGGCATGATTAATTTTTCAAAGGCATCAGCAGTATCAGGTGCTGTTTGACGAAGTTGGTTAGCAAAATGAGCAAGCATAGCTCTGGTGGGTGGTGATGTAAGGTCAGCATAATAGGTAAGAGCATTACGAATACTGCATGGTCCAGTAAGGTTAGCGGCTAAAGAACGGGGTGATAAATTTTGTTTAGATTCAGGATCAACTACAAATACAGAATCAAGAATCCATCCAAAGTTTAAGGCAACAGTTTCGACTAAACTAGAATCATTTTCAGGATAAACTTCCAAATGATCACCTGCATTATAAAAGTGACCCTCAGTTTCACTAATAGATGTAAGGTTAGTAATGTCTAATTCAATATGGCGAGTACTACGGCCTGATCCAGGGTGTTGAAGTTCACGATTTTCAGTAATTACGGCATTCTTTTCACCGTTCTTGTTAGCAAAACCAGCTTCCCATTTTTCTTTATCTTTGGGACTGACATAGGTAAGGGAAACGGAAGAAGTTGTTGTTTTACTAGAAGTAGCTGTAGGTACAACAGATTGAGAACCAGAAGCAGCAACACCATAATAGTCTAAAGTATGAGTCCAAAAGTGAGCAGACCTATATTATTTATTTATTTGTTTATTTATTCATTTTTTAAAAAAAAAGAGAAACAGAAAAATAATATTAATATAAGTATATAACCTTGTTTTTATATTTATATATTTATATATTTATATTTACCAATCATTGAAATCAGCATCCATATCTTTATCAGCATCCCCTTCACCACGAGCAAAGAATCTTTCACCTCCTAATTCTTCAAGAGTTTCATCTACTTTACGAGGGAATTTTTGATAAGTACGCCAGTTTTTATTACCAACACCGAAAACAGCATATAAAAGTCCTTTGAAAGTGGTTTCATGACCATCTTCAGTTACTTTAGTATCAAGGAATTTATCAAAACGTTCAGCACTATCTGGTGGTTGACCATTATAAGTAGCAGTGACAAGAACAACTAATTCACGTAATTTACCAGTAGATGCACCTTCATATTTTCCTGTATCGAGTAATTTCAATTTATCCATTTCCAAAATAACTACATTAGTAAAACCGAATCCTCTAGCTTGTTGGGCAAGTTGATTAGCATAATCTTGTGAAGTACCAGTCTGAGTACCATAAACGAAAGCAATAGGAGGTAATTCGATCTTTTTATCAGCTTGTTCCTTAGTTAATTGAGGTAATGAACGTGGAGGAGGTGCATTTGCTTGATCTTTAGTAGAGGAAAGAGGTACAGCATTTTCATTAGGTTCAGGGAAATTAGTACGGGGGTGAATGGTCATCAATAAGTTATCAGGTTTTGTTGTAGCAGTATTACAGTCAAATTCGACTTTAGAACCATCTATTTGTAAAGTAGTATAATAAGTATTTATAAAATTTAATATAGATAATAACACTTTGAATAATTTTAATATTTATTCTATCTTTATTACCATGGCGGAATTCAAATTTATGTAAGAACATAGAAAGAACAGTTTTAGCTTCTTGAAGTGCAAAGGCCATACCAATACAAGCACGAGGACCAGTAGAAAATGGCTAATTTATTAATTATTATTATTATTATTATTAATAAATTTTGTATTATATATAATATTACATGTAAAAATAATAATTATATTAAAATTAAAACTTACAAGCCAAGCAAATCTACTACGCTTTTGTTCTTCTTCTGGACTAAAACGATCAGGATCAAAACGTTCAGGGTCAGGATAAATATCAGGATTGTGATGCATAGCTGTATAAATGTAAATCATATACAGATAAAATAGGATTAGTTAATGTTATTATTCATATCATATTGTTATTTATGTTAATTACCATAAACGTTAACAGATACACCAGTATCAGCAGGAATCTTATAACCACCAGGCACAATACATTCCTTCTTACAGTATTTAGATAAAGCACGTACAGGAGAATGTAAACGAAGAGTTTCTTTGATAACTTGATGCATATATTTTAAGCTGCTAATTTGTTCAACAGTAGGTAATTTATCATGAGTAATTCCAGCATTAGCAATTTCTTGGAGTAATTTAGCTTGAATATCAGGGTGGTGATTAAGTTCATATAGAGCCCAGGCTAAAGTATTTGCAGTAGTATCATGACCAGCGATTAAGAAAGTGATGATTTGATCACGAATATTAATATCAGTTAAACCTTCATTAGCTTCATCGCGTGCATTCAACATAAAACCAAGCATATCTTTATTAGGATCATTAGCATCTGCACTAGATTTTCTCTTTTCAATGACTTCGGTGACAGTTTTATACATGACTTGAACAGACTCGTCGAATTTTCTATTTGCAGCAGTAGGAAGCTGTTTCATAAATTGGGCTTGTTGACCTCTAGTTACTGTCATCTTTAAAAGGTAACCCATAGCGTCGATCATAGGGTGATTAGGAGCATCAACTTTATCGAGTAAACCAAAATCATAACCAAAACCAATATCACCAATAGTTTCAAAAGTCAATTTAGTTGTCCAATTTAAGATTTCTACTTGATCTGTAGGCTTATATTCATCCAATAGTTTTATAGTTTTTTGTGTAATAATACCCATTTCTTCTTGATAAGCCTATGAAAGAATAAGAAAAAAAAAGATCAATATACTATTATTATTCTTATTATATATATAGGTTTTTTATTTTTTATTTTTTTTTATTTTTTATTTTTTACCTTAATAGCACGTGGCGAGAAGGCGGGCATAAGTAACTTATGAGCCAACTTCCATTCATGGGCATCGGAATCACTAGTGAATAAACCTGAACCAGCAAATTCTTTTACTTCAGCTAAAGGTGTAGGGGCAATCTAAAATAAATAATAATATAATAAACAATAATAAAGTAAGTAAATTGTATTATTATTGTTTTTTGTTTTATGTTTGGTTTTATAAATATACGTTTTACCTTCTTAGTAAAATATTCACCTTCTTTTGTAAAAAATTCAGCTATAGCAGGGTCATTAGTACCAATAATACGCTTTCCTAAAAGTGAAACATCAACTAAAGGACCATAACGTTCAAATAATTTCATCCATCCATAAGTACTATTTTAAAAAAAAAAAAAAAAAAAAATGAAGAGGAAAGAAATGAATATTTCAAAACTCCCGGAGTTTAAAATATTTTTTTCTTTTTTTTAACAGCAATAAAAAAAAACCAACTTACATGTTGGGTAATAAGTCATAAAGATTACCAACAAAAGGCAATTTGGCAGGACCAGGAAGAGTTTCAATAATTTTTTGAGGAAGATCAACATAGACAACTTGTTGTTGACGTACATCATCAATGCCACTTAATATATCACCTTTACTATCTAATAATTTTAAATCTTGCGTATTACCATTAATAGCTAATTTTTCAGCAGCAAGACCTCTGATAGTATCTAAGTTGGCACCATTACCAAAACGGATGATTTGTCCTTCCTTTTCAATATCGCTTGCTCCGTTTAACGCTACAATTAACGATGTCGTTAAACCACTCATATTTTGATGATTTATATATATACTTATATATAGATAATAGGTTATAGGTAATAGGTTGTTTATATATATATATCTCTATATATATTTATAATTTTTATATCAAATTAATAAAATTTTTATAAGAATAAAACTAATAAACTAAAAAAAAGAAAAAAGATGGAAAAAAACAGAATATCTCAGAGTTATTTATATTTTTTTTTTTTTGTTTACTAATTAGGAAGAATAATTTTGGAAGGTTTTGATCATGCATTACCTTTTTTTTTTTTATTGCAATTCAAACACCGTAACTGATCCAAATAAGGCTATATTTATTTCGATCGCTTGTTTCCTTTTTGTTTTAAATAACGATTATTATTATAGTTTCTAATATTAATATATAATACTCTTATATATTATTACTATTATTGTTATTGTTATTATTACTATTACTATTATTATTATTATTATTATTATATGTAATGCAACTTGTAACTTTCAAAGTAAAAAACAAAAAGTAATTTCATCCAAGAATCTTTGCCAATCGTTGAAACTCAGCGGAAGGAAAAACCCCTTACCTAACGATAACCGACTGTTTTTTTTTTTTTGCATTTTGTATTATTAAAAAAAGTAGCCAAAAATAAATAAACGTGATAAACAATAATAAAACTTTTACTACGTAACCCTTTTTTATAAAGACATTTAAATATAATGTATGTGTTTTTATGTACGCGTACAAAACAAACTTTATTTCTTTTTTCTTTTTTGAAATCAAATACATGACATATATATCAAAAAAACATATATATTAGTATTTTATGTTTCAGCAAGTATTAGGGATTTATGTTTCTCATAGAAAAAAAATTTGTTAGAGAATGAAACAATGAATACCTTTGATTTTATAAAAATTTAAAGAACCGTACGTATAAATAAAGTGAAAAACGTCGGTACTTATTTTCTTGTTTTGGATACGGTTTAAGTATTCTTCCTCGTTAAAATTAGATAATTAAAATAATTTAAAATATTACAATATTTTTTTACAATTGTTAATTTTGTTTTCGTAATAATATTTATAGATCATGATTGATTTTGATAAAACTAACTGTTTCCATTGATGAATAGCTGAGTTTTTTTTAAGAAGCGAACATAGAAATATTTCATTATATATATATATATATATATTCACCCCAAACACCAAGAGCATTTATGACAGCTAAAATTAATTATAGTCAAAACACGCGTTATCTTTTTTTTCTATCTATGAATACAATAAATAAGCAAAAAAAAATCTTTTTTTTTTTCAAAAAAAACTAAATAAAAATTACTTTTAATGTGTTAATTTTAAAAATATTAAACTATATACGTAATAGCATTTAGCTGTATATGCAAACGAATAATGATTTTAAGCTTCTATAACTCTTGATAACTAGATACACAAATACGTTTTAATGTACATTGACCGGTAGACAGTCGTTTCCTGTTTCAAGATTTATCCATTTATAGAAAAATAGAAAAAAGTATATCATTATTACGTATTATTTTTATTATCTATATTCAATTGATTAGTTATGGTTGAAGATCTTGTCAGCTAGCCAAACTTTTTTATATTGATAATTGGAATTTGATATTATTAGGATATAATTCACCTGCTGTAATCTATTTTGGATGAGTATTACTATTATCTCGCCTTATTGTTGTAGTTACTATTTCATTTATTCGTTCTTTCTTTCTTTCTTTCTTTCTTTCTTTCTTTCTTTACTATTTTAATCTCCACTGTATGTTTAGATGCTCATGAGAAATAACATCATAGTTTCATAGGAGATACATCTATAATGTAAATTTTATTTTTCTATTTTTGTTTAAAGTTTCATGACAGGAGTTGCAAATTATATAAATAGATATAAAAAATCAAATCCAGCCCATAATGCATGTATTTAATTTGACTGCATTTCTATGTTGTAAAATGTTACTGCCATTTAATTCAATATACCACGAAGCCATCATTGTCCTGTATGTTGAATCTAATTAGTTTAATATATATATATATATATATATATATATGAATTCTCTTTTCTATACTTTTTCTTTTTCTTTCTTCAACTATATATGATTTATTGATATCTATACAAGTATCTTTTCTACTATTATTTGAATATTCTTTACATATGAATCTTTTCACAGTAGCTACCTTGACTATCCGTATTCCAAGATCACTATAACATTCGGTTGAGCTGTATATTTCAGTGTTTATTTTATTTGTATCTTTAATGGAGTGTGAATATTCAAATAAAATTTTATGAGTCTTTCATTTTTTTTTGTATCAAAGGATAATGATATCTGATTTTTCAATTTACTCTTCATTGTTATAAACTGTTGTATTTTATCAACTAATGTTTATTTTTGTCTCTCTTTTTTTTTTTTTTTACCGTGCAAATAAGTACTAATAATATTTAAACTTTTCTTAATATTTTGTTGTATATTCACAAGTTGAAGAGCTTTATAAAATTAATATAATGTAAATATATATATATATATATATATATATATATATATATATATATGTTAATAATAAATAAAATTTATCTAAAAAAAGAAATACAATAAAATAGATTAATGCTTATTTTTTTTTTTTTTTTTTTTATTATTTTTTCAAAATTAATAGTGTTGGTTATTCAAGGATTTCTCTTGCAGTATAGAATTCATTATACACATTTTTTTTTTTATGTTTAGTTTATACAAGTTTTTTTTTCTTTTTTTTTTTTTTAATATATAGTATACAAGTATTTCACATTCCCTTCTTGAGTAATCAATTAGATTGATGATAATAGTATTTCATATACTATGTAAAAAAAATAAAATAAATAAATACATAATATTTAAAAAAGTAAATAAAGATGAGAGAGACAAAAAAAAAATGAATCGTTTTTTTTTTAAAAGAAATATAAAGTCGCGTGATTAAAAACTTTCAAATTTAAAAAAACTTAAAAAAAAATAAAAACCAATAGTAATCATAGAATAGTATACATACTATATTATTATTATTATTTTTCGATTCTTTATTTATGATAATGTATATAAAATATATATAAATGGAATAAACTAAACTAAGCGATAATTTAAAAAAGATTGTACATGAATGATGAAATTTATTTGTATGTGGGTAAGAGGATCTTAGCAATGGTTTCAAGTTGCATGTTGTTGGTACCTTCGTAGATACTTCCGATCTTAGCATCACGGTAGAATTTTTCAACACTATTTTAAATATAACAATAATAATAGTTTAAGAATGAATACAAATTATATACATATATATATATATTATCCTACTGGTTGTTTTTTTTGTAATAAATAAAAACTAAAAAACTAAAAAACTTACCCAGTTTCACGAACGAAACCGTTACCACCTAATAAGTTGACAGCTTCACTAGTGACATATTCAGCAACCTTGGCAGCCTTGAATTTAGCAACAGCAGCTTCCATAACGAAAGGTTTACCTTCTTCCTTAAGACGAGCAGCATGATAAGTTAATAAACGAGCAGATTCAAGTTCAACATGCATAGTAGCGAATTGATGTTGAACGGCTTGGAAAGAGCTAATGGATTTACCGAATTGTTTACGTTCATGGGAATAAGCAGCAGCAATATCGAAAGCACCTTGAGCACAACCAATCATTTGAGCACTAATACCAATACGTCCTTCGTTTAAGGAATCAATGGCATATTTATAACCTTCACCAACTTTACCTAAAACGTTTTCTTTAGGAACCTTGATGTCATCAAAGTTCAAAACACAAGTGGAAGAGGCACGGATACCCAACTATAAAAATAAATAAATAAAATAAATAAAATAATATAATTGGATAATTAGTTATTTATTTATTGAAACTCTCATTACTTTTTTTTTTCCTTTTCCTTTTTCTTTTCTTACCTTCTTTTCTTTCTTAGCAATTTGTACACCCCATTCCTTTTCAACAATGAAAGCAGTAATACCCTTATAACCCTTGGAAGGATCACTAATATTTAAATATAGAAAATAAAAATAAAATGAGAAGGATTGATCTTGGACAACGCAATACCAAAAATGGGTGAAAGATGATTACACCTTGTATTTTAAACCCAGTATTATTTTTTTTTAATAACTTACACGTTAGCGAAAATGACAAAGATATCGGCTTCACCAGAGTTACTAATCCACATCTTACCACCGTTGATAACATAGTGATCACCCTTATCTTCGGCACGAGTAGTAAGAGCAAAAGCATCAGAACCAGCACCAGATTCAGAAATACAGAAACTACCTACAGTGTCAGTGGCGAGACGAGGTAAGTATTTTTCCTTGAGTTCTTTGCTGGCCCATTTACGGATGACAGTGTTGGTTAAAGTATTCTATAATTTATTAAAATTAAAGAGTAGAAAAAATAAAATAAAATAAGCCATCGTTCAACATAATTTTTTGCTACTATTAATATATAAAATAAATAAAAAAAACTTACGTGGATATCACATAAAGCACTGATAGAAGGATCAACCTTAGCAAGTTCTATAATGTAAATAGAATAAAGTGTTGGTTTAATGTTATTCTATTTGTATACAAAATTCAAATGTATTATTCATGTTATTTATTTATTTATTACCTTCAACAGCCAAGACAGCAGCAGTGAAAGAACATTCAGCACCACCAAGATCAGCTTCAGTTTCAAGACCCATCAACTAGATTATATTAAAATAAAATAAAAATACATCAAATCAAACCAAATAAATAACATGATCAACATAGTAGCGCGTTATCATTTTTTTTTTTTAATAATAAAGTTAAAACTTACGCCATTTTCAAACATAGCATCAATAATACTCTTGTCCATAACTTCAGCTTCATCCATGTCACGGACACGGGGTTGAACAACTTCACGAGCAAAACGACCAACTATATATATGTATTTAATAAATAAATAGAAGTTTTATTCAGTCATACTGCTTTTTCTTCTTCTTTCTATTTATTATCATTAATGTTTTTTCTATTGTGCATACCAGTATCCTTTAACATCAATTCTTCTTCAGTGAAAGCTAAAAGAGAAGTAGGAGCTTCACTGACACTAGGGAGAGCAATTTTCATGGAGTAATTGCTATTTTATAATTAAATAGAATATTTTTTTTAGATTAATACTGCTGTTTAAAACAAATACACATAAGTATTGTAGTTGTTGTGATTATTATTTTTTTAAAATAACTTACCGGATAGGTGCATTACGGGCCAATAAAGAGGAAGAGGCACGGGTAATTTGAGGAAGTCTAGAGGTAAGTTTGGTGAAGCTCATGATGCTATTATTTATTTTTATTTAAAAAAAGTAAATGGTTAAAAGAAAAAAAAAAAGGAAGAAGAAAAAAGGTGGGGAAAGAAAAAGGGACTGATTTTTATAAAAATTCGCGTGAAAGATTCTCACGGGGTAGTTCCGTTCTGGGTTTCAATTCTTCATGTTTTTTTGAAGTTGAGTTATATGGAGTATATTTATATAGATGACAAATGCCATAAAAGTAATATAAAATTAAGATAGTATAAAATATATGTGTAAAATACTAGCATATAGATATAGATATATATTATATATATATGTAATATAAACATATACTTGTAATAAATTCATTATAAAAATACTTGATGATACAATAAATGATAATTATAAATTATTAATGAGAAACACACTAGGAATTGTCATCAAAATTAATTTACACTAGAAATCAGATCAAGTGTTGCCTATAAAATTAGCCGTATTTCAACTGAGTTTAGAAAAAGCTAATTGATTTATTAAGACCTAAAATGTCAGAAATGGAGAAAAAGAATAGTTATTTATTATCTTTCTTTCTTTTTACTCTTTTTTTATTTTGTTTTTGAATAGCAACTGATTTATCAATTTATTGGAAATATAAATATTAATAAATATTTAGTATTTCCTTGTTTGGAAGTAAATGCATCGCAATTTGTTATGAAAGTATGATTAGATCATATACTATTGCCTTGTTTTTTTTTAAAAAAAAAACATACAAAATAAGGCTTACAAGACAATATATATATATATATATATATATTATTTCAATGCTTCATTTAATCCATATTAAAATAAATAAATCTCATTTAAGAAAAACAAAACTCAAAATAATAAATAAAAAAAAAAATACAATATATATATATATATAGAAATATATACAGGATATTTAAATAAAAAAAGCCCTAGTTTATTAATCCATCAAAAAATAAAATAAAAAAATGTTGTGTGTATATTTTTTTTTTTATTTTGATTGAATTTAATGCATAAAAGAGTGAAATAGAAAAAAACATAAAGATCCCCCCATTTATTTGTTTAATACAATACCGTCGAACTATATATAAAATATTATGAAAAATATTCCAAGAAAAATAAATGACACATCAAGAAAGAAAAAAAATAAAATAAAAAAATCAGTAACCAAATATATTATTATTATCTATTTTGTTTTGTTTTAAAAGAATATTGAATAACTTACACGAGATTTGTACCATTCAATAGCTTCTTCCTTCTTGATACGGTGGTTAGTACCAACGGAAGCTTGAGCACGCTTACGACGAGCGACACGGAAACCGGGACGACCCATGACAACATAGAAATCCATACCGTAAATACCGATAGAAGGATCGTATTTGATACCTAAATCGATGTGTTCTTCAATACCGAAACCGAAGTTACCAGTGTTGGAGAAGTTACGTTCACGTAATTCATATTCCTTGACTTTCAAACCACGTTCAATGATTTCTTCGGCTTTAGGACCACGGACGGTGACATGGACAGCAATCTTTTCATTACGACGAATACCAAAAGTACGGATAGTGTAACGAGCCTTGGAGTAAACGGGGGTTTGACCAGTTAATTGTTCAAGAACTTTAGCAGCACGAGTCAAACGATCACCAGATTCACCAACACAAATGTTGAGAACGAGCTTTTCAATGTGAAGCTTCTTCATAGGGTTAGCAGCAGGCTTCTTTTCGGCACTCTATTATTTATATATAACAAGTAAATTTTTTTAAAATTAAGATAATGGTAATAAAAAAATAAGTATCAAGTAAAATGTATATATATATATATATATATATATATATATTTGTATCTATATCTATGTATTTTAAATAATATCAATAAGGAATGACAAGCTATGATATTAACCCAGAAATAATAATAGTTTTAATATATTTTATGCTGTTTCATAGTTTATATATTCACTTTTACATATCCTTTCCTTTTATATATCCATATAATTTAATATTTTGTTGTCGTTGTATACTTGTTTATATTGATGGTGATGATGACATTAGATTTAACTTAGTATGTATAAATATTTATGCTAAACTCACTGTTGGTAATATGTCCATAAACAATCGTAAGATATTGAGAGTGATGAGCGAATAAATATAATTTAAAGGTTGTTGAACCAATTTAAATATATATATATGTTATATTGAAGGTGTGAATGTATATATGAATGTGTGTTATGTGCTGTGCGTGTGTATAAACAGCGCCATTGTTGAATGAATATGGCTTATGTTATTATTATTATTACTATTTTATCTTAAAAGTCATCCATCCATCCATCCATCCATCTATTGATTCATCCATTGTTGTTTTATAATCATATCCATCATACTTGTATAATAAAGTCTGTCATCCCTTATTTTATACTCTTTTATTCACTCTTACCATGGTTAAGTAGTATTTCGAAAATTAAAAAAAAGAGAAGGATAAATTTTTCTTGGGCTGATGTGTTTAAAAAGTAAAAAAAAAATAGTTGGTATAATTTTTAAAATTCCGCAATTTTTTCGACCTGTATTATGCAAAAATAATAATAATAATAATAATATATATATAGTTTATTTGATCATTTTTTATTATACTTTTTAATTAATAAAATAATACTATATACTTTGTGATTCAGGTAAAAAAAAAAAAAAAAAAGGAAATGTTTAATATGAATATATACTTGAGTTAATATTTTTTATATTAATATTTATAAGAACATAAGACGAATAATAATAATAGTGGGTGTAGTATATTAATGTATTTACGTTAAATATATTTAAAATAAAGTGAGATATTCATATATATTATATATATACATATAATGATAAAAATAATGCTTATACATATATATATTGTTTAATAATCAGGAAAACAGTCGCGATATGGATCAGGTTGGTCAGTTTCATAAGATGAAGATTCCTCGGGATAGGAATCAAAATTACTGGTATCGTCATCAGATTTTAAAGTAGGTACAAATGGAGGTATTACTTGACGTTGCTCTAATTTCTGGAAATCAATATCTTTAAACCAAACATGGTCTGCTATATCCAAATATCCTCGTTTTAAATTACCATATCTACAACTGAGATTTGTTGTTAATAAATGTGATAGTATATCTTTGGCTTCATTTGAAAAAAATAAAGGATACTGGGGTTCGCATTTAACGATTTTTTCGTATAATTTAAATTGGTTGTCATCATAAAAAGGCGCATATCTATTATATATATATATATATATATTATAAAAATAGATTAATATCAATTCTACTACAAAAATAAAAAAATGATACATATATTCAAGTTTAGTTGATCATCTTACATACCCTGCCAACATTTCAAATATAAGTACACCAAGGGACCAATAATCTACTGCCTTTCCATATCCTTTTGATTGAATGATTTCAGGTGCTAAATAATCGGGTGTTCCACATAGAGTCCAAGTAATATCAGGTACATATTTTGCAAATCCAAAATCAGTTATTTTTATATGACCTTTAGCATCAAGTAATATGTTTTCTGGTTTTAAATCCCTAATAATAAATAATAAGAAGAGAAAGAAAGAAAACAATGATGTATTAAATAAAAATATGAGTATTAACTAAACTATATTTACACCAAAATATTTATTTTTATAAATAAATCACTTTTTTTTTTTACCTGTATACAATATCAAGGGAATGTAAATATGCTAATGCTAATAAAACTTCGGCTGCGTAAAACGAGGCCATTGAATCGTTAAATTTCTATTAATAAATAGAATAAAATAAAATAAATAAAAGAATCAACATTATCTATATATATATTTTATTTTACCTTATATTTTCTTAATAGAGTAAAAAGTTCCCCGCCAGCTATATATTCCATTACCATATAAAGATTACTGTTATCTTGAAAGGTGCCCCATAGCTTTGTACAAAAAGGATTATGAATAGCCATCAACACTTTTCTTTCATTATTTGTATGTTCCACTTGTTTATGTTGTACTACAACTTGCTTTTTTAATACTTTAATAGCATATAGTTGTTGATTGATTTTTGATCGACTGATATAAACTCTACCAAAGGATCCCGTGCCTACAGTTTTTATTAGTTGAAATTTTGATAAAGAAAATTCATTTTCCTTCTTTTTTTTATCTCCTTCTCCATCCTGTTGTTGTTGATTATATTGATGAGAGTTTGAGAAGGTTTGTGCAATAGGACATATATCATTATGAGCGGGAGTAGAAGAGGTGGTAGCAAAAGAACTAAAAGGTGTATAGTTATTATTTAATACAGGCGCATGTGTAGATGGTTCTTCATTTTGAACAAATTTATATAGTGAAGTAGGTGAATGAGGTGGTGAGACTGGGTAACTTGAAGTTAAAACTTCTATATATATAAAAAAAAGAAAAAAAGAAAAAAGAAAAAAAAAAGATGTGGTTAGTTTTTCAAAAAAGAGCTGGAATTTAAAATCCTTTTTTTAGGCTTACGATAGTGCATATTACTTTGATCTTCCATAGATTGAACTGGGATCACTATATTAATGCATAAAATAATAATAATAATAATAATAATAATAATAATAATCAATACTTGTATTCTAGATGGTTTTTATTGAATGTATTATATATTATTTTTATTTTATTATTACCTCCTTCATCTCTAATGTCCTGTGATAATAATTTTCTTAAATGTGGACTTACTGAATTATCTGGTCCAGTATCTTGAGGATAAGTCGAAGTCATTTTTTCGTTATATGATTAAAAAATAAAGAATGAAAGAGAAAAAAAAGAGAAATAGAAAAAAATACTTTCCAAAAATGTGTTTTTTTTTTTAAAAAAAAAGAAAAAAAAATGTTTCGGATAAAATTTTAACATGTTGAATAAAGTCAAGATTATAAAAAAATGCAAAACCAAACTTTTTTAATCATCATGCTAATATAGAAAGAAAGAAAAAATACCTCATATCTGCACTGCCACAACTTTAATATATATATATATATATATAATTTCAATAATAATAATAACTTGATATCTATAGTTGTAGTAATAATAATTTTTATAAACCACTGAAAAAATAATGATAATCTTCTACTAGTGTAAAGGTCTTTTTTTGTTTTCTCTATTTTTTCTTTCATGCAAACAAAAAGTAAAACCTATATATCTATTTCAGTTTCAGAGCCTAGTTGTTAGAAACTTTGATCACGATGAACTAATTTAGGTAACGCATAATCAGGTTTTGTAAGCATGAGCATCTTTTTTATTTTAAAAATGTTACTTTTTTTGTTAATAATTTTTCTTTTATATTTATATACATAATACATATATAATAATAATAATAATAATAAATAAAAGTGACACATTTTTATTTTATTTTATGTAGGAGATTACCGTGTTAGATATATAATTAAATCCACCCAATGTTTATTATTTCTTGAATATTTGCTTTATTTCTAATTAATCATTATATACCTCAGCTTCAATTTCCCTAAAAGGCCTTTTATGATTAGTTGAAGTATTCTAATTTTTTAGTTTAATTTCGGTGTTAGAAATTGAACCGCTGCCTTTTATATATATATATATGATCAAAGATTTATTGTCATCAAATAACGTATATAAAGTAATAAATAAATATAGGATATCATAAAATAATAATAATAATAAAATAATAATAAAAATAATAAAAATAATAAAAATAATAAAAATAAAAATAAGATGATTATTTTAAAAATAAATAACAAGTACAAAAGAAAATAATTCTATTAAAATGAAGACTGTCAACTCATTTCATCAAGGTACTTGTTTTGTTTTCCTATTTTTTAATAATGTAGCATTATTCATATTCAAAGCAAATCCTGGTTGTTGATTCTTTTTAATATTTGCTTGCATAGGATGTTCATTAGATTTTGTTGTTGGTTTTAATTTATTAATATTTCCATTTTCATCCAATTTATCCCCTCTATGTACATTTTCTTCTGCCATACGTTGAACAGCTGCTGTGATATCAAATATTTCTTTCAATGTTGCCATACCTGGCGAAAATACATCTTTACGTTTAGTAGACGATGCAATACTTTCTACATCTGAAAAAGTGCTTGTAGCATAAGAGGACTGTTGATTATGAATGGTATTAGGTAAATGATGATGATCAATATTATTATTATTTTGATGATTAGGATGATGAGAAATGGAATCTGTAGAAGGATTGGATTGTGTTGTTGTAGTAGATTTTATGACTGAAGATAATGCAGCATTACGCATGGCTAGGATACGAATAGAATCTGATTCACTATAAGAAGAATAATCTCTTTGAATAGGTTGAGGAGCGATAGGTTTATCATTAATCCACGGATGCTGCAACACTTGAACAATATTATACCGTTTTGTTGGATCTACACATAATAATCCACGAATTAAATCTTTGGCTTCTTCGGATATTGGGTCCCACCATGGGCTTAAAAATGCAAATTCCCCACGAGCTACTTTACGACTCAGATTACTAAGTGATTCATCATAAAAGGGTGGGAAACCACAAAGCATAGTATAAAGAACACAGCCTAAGGCCCACATATCTACTGATTTAGAATATCTTTGATCTGTAACAATTTCAGGTGCTGTATAACCTATTAATTTATTTATTATAATTTTTTTTTTTTTAAAAAAAAAGTGGAATAAATTAATAAATGAATGGACAATCAATGAATAATGTTTTTTTTTTCTTATTTTATTTATATATTTATGTATCATTTTTTTTAATACCTATTGTCCCACAGGGTGTCAATGTATCTTTATCCCAAATAATTTTTGAAAGTCCAAAATCAGCCAATTTGACTTGTCCGATACCGCCACCACCAAGGTCCTTTGTAAATATACCTTCATCTTTTTTGGATACATCATCAAACACATTTAACTTACGGTTTTCGTTAGGAATAATTGGTATAGGATCAAATAAGATATTTTCAGGTTTAATATCTCTTAAAAAATCAATATAATATATATATATATATGTAAAGTTAATATAACTTTTTCAATAATGATAAAGTATATATTTATATAGTCGATAAAAATAAAATAAATCAAGAATATTTACCTATGAACAACACCACATTCTTCATGGAGATGATATACAGCTTGAGCTAATTGAGTCATAATATGCTTTGATAAGTCTTCGCTGAAGTAGGTTAAATCCACAATACGATAAAATAATTCACCACCTATGGAATATATATATATATAATTTTAGTATGATTATTCATAAATTAAAATAAATTTATTTTGTTTTATCTCTTATAAAAATAACCTCTAATAATTTACCTTCACATAAATCAAGCACTAAAAAGTAATTCTCATCAGATTCCAAAAATTGGATCAATTGAACAATATTTGGGTGATGGATATTTCTCATGATTTGAACTTCTTTCAATATATTGGCACGCTATTTTATAATTAAACAAAAAAATAAAATGTTATTTTTTTATTTATTAGTTTTCATATCATATCATCAATACATGCTTTTTTTACATCTTTTCATTCCTTCTTTTTACCTCTGTTACTCTTGGTTTCTTTTTCATATTTGGATGCAAGTGTTGTAAATCGGCCTTTTAATAATAAAGTTTAGATGAGGGGAATAATAATATATATTAATATTATTAATATTATATATGTTTTTATATAAACTTGTTTATTTTTTATAATTGGTGCCTTTTTTTTTTTTTTTTTTTTTTACCTGTGGATCAGAATCGGTACGTTTTTGAGCAACTTTAATAGCAACTTTTCTACCTGTTCTTTTATCTCTTGCACGATAAACATTTGAAAAGGCACCACTTAATATTAAAAAAACAAAAAAAAAGTATATACATAATCGTAAATATAAAAATGTCACCATGTTATATGTATTTTCCTTTTTTAAGTTTTTTTTTTGTTCAATAATTATAAAACTTACTCTCCTAATTTTTGAATAATTTCATATCTGTCTAAATTAGAATAAGCAGGTAAAGTGGATCTGCGCCTATTACTTTTTTCTATCCATAAATTAGCTTGTTCCTGAAGTTGTTTTTCTTCTTCGGTCATATCATGATCATTTTTGGTAGTTGTAGTCGTTTTTTCTTTTAAATTTTCAACGTCTATTTGTAACTGAAAAGGTGCTACTTTCTTTTTTGATTTTGTCGTTGATATAGTTATATTGCTATTATTATCTTTATTATCATTGTTATTGTTATTGTTATTATCGATATTGTGAGTGATTATAGCAGTAGGTGGTAGAGCGGAGGTATCTAAATTCGTTATTGGCTCATTGTTTTTTAATTCAAGTTGGTTTTTCTTATTAGCAGTGCTTTTATTTATAGTGGTATTATTTGTTAGTGGATGTTGTGGATCATTTGGATGTATTAATTGCATATCACTATTATAAGTAAATACCTTGACTTGCGGTTCTTTTGTTTTTTTTTTTTTGTTATTAAATATTTTTTTAAAACGTGATATCATTTTCTTCTATAATAATTGATATATAAAATATTGAATAAAGGTGATATACATATATACATATATATATACATATATATAAAGGTATATAAATGAGTTTACTTAAATAATTAAAAAAATTAACTTTTAATATTTAATAAAATAAAAAAGTGAAAAAAAGGAAAGTGAGAAGAAGAGGAAGAAGTAAAAAAGAAAAGAAAAACTCAATTTAAAAAAGAGACTGAACTTAAAAAATTCTGCCTTTTTTTATAAAAAAATAAAAACCATTAAACGGATCTCCAAAAAGGGGGAAACTTGTGTAATATTAAAAAGTAAAAAATAAAGTATAGATGAAGGTGTAGAAATGTGTATACGCATATACAAAGCAAAGTGTAGTAATATACTTCCTTCGTTATTATTACTATTATTATATATAACTTACCATCAGTGTATCGTTCTTCATAATAAATGATATATATATTTTATTAATAAAAATGGATAAATAAATAAAAGAAAGAAGAAGAAAAGAAGAAAATAAATATTTATGAATGATTTAAAATCACAAAAACAATAACAAATAAATAAATAAATTTGAGAAAAAAATAGATTATGTCAAATGCTCAAATCAAAAGATAAATAAAATTATATCGTCATTGATTGTCACTACTAAATTATGCATGTGATCTATCATAATAACTCTATATCCTTTTGTCAATCATTCGTTCAATGATTCAATCTTAAACTATTTCATCATTCTTTACAGAAAAAATAAGAGCATTTTTTTAGATTTAAAAATTATTTTCTATATTTACAATGTAAATGTAAAAAGTTTTTTTTTTTTTTTTTCATGTGTTAAAAAAATGATGGCATTAAAAATAATAAAAAGATAAAAAAAAAAACTAATAACGAGGCTAAAATAGTAATAGTAAATATCAACTATAATAAATGAGGGATTAAAGAATGAAAGTTGGATAATATAAAGTATAAAATATAAAAAAAAGGGAGATAGTGAAAGAAAAAAATTGAATTCTTTTTTTTCTAAACCATAACATAAATATATATATAATAATAATAAAGGGCGTTATTTTTTTTTACAAAAAAAAATTAATTTAGTACTTTTTATCGAGGATATCACGAGCAACCTTGACAATGACTTTATCATCAGGGAAAGCTAATGCTTCCAAGTTAGCGGCATAAGGAGTAGGAACATCAGCACCAGTAACACGGCTCAAAGGAGCGTCAAGTTCATCCCAGACATCAGCTATTACCCATCATTAATAAAAAAGAAAAAAAAGTGTTAAAACACGTGATTCTCTCTCTTTATACTACTACTACTACTATTATTATTATTAAATAAAAAATATAATAGAAAAGAAAAAACGTTACTTACATTCCATGATTTGAGCAGCAATTTCAGAACCAACACCAAAGGAAGCCCAACCACCTTCAACGGTCATAATACGATGTGTTTTCTTGACAGATTTAAAGATAGTTTCAGTATCCATGGGTTTAATGGAACGTAAATTAATGACTTCAGCAGAAATACCAGATTTAGCTAATTCGTCAGCAGCTAAAACAGCGAAACCAACAGATCGAGAATGGGCTACAATGGTAATATCTTTACCTTCACGTTCAACCTTGGCTTTACCAAGAGGTAAAACAAAATCAGAGGATAAAGCTTCTTGTGAAACAGGATAAGAGACACCATATTCTAATTCGTTTTCAAGGAATACTACAGGGTTAGGGTCACGAATGGCGGCCTTTAATAATCCTTTAGCATCTTCAGAGTTCCATGGGGAAACAACTTTTAAACCAGGAACAGAACCGTACCAAGCAGCAAAACATTGAGAGTGTTGAGCAGCGACACCAGCGGCAGCACCGTTGGGACCACGGAAGACGATAGGACAGGTGACTTTACCACCAGACATATAGAAAGTTTTAGCAGCAGAGTTAACAATTTGATCAATAGCCTATTTTTTAAAAAATAAAATAGCGGTAGTGAGAGTGAAGGTAATAGTCAGTAAAAATAATAATTATAATAGTAATATTTGTTGTGTTGATTCATTCTTTTTCCTTGTTTGGTTGACCACCGTGATATAAGTATTTCTTTTTTTTTAAGTACTTACTTGCATAGCAAAGTTGAAAGTCATAAATTCACAAACGGGTTTAAGACCATTGAAAGCGGAACCAACGGCAATACCAGCAAAACCCATTTCGGTAATAGGTGTATCTATAACACGTTTAGCGCCAAACTTATCAAGTAAACCTTTAGTAACCTATATATATATAGAGAGAGATACGGTTATATTCATTAGTATAAAATTAAGAAGAAAAAAATATACATAAAAAAAAACCCTCTTTATTCTATCTCCGATTCCGAGCGCGCCACCTACATCACCCGATTTCCCCCCAACCTTTCTTTGTATTTTCCCGTGTATTCCCAAACAGAAAAAAAAAAAGAAATAATAATAATACTAATCCTCTTCTATTTTATTCTATTTATTACAGTCATCCCTATCTTCTACTCGCTTTTTTTATTTTATTTTATTTTATTCTATTTTTATAAATAGAATTGTAAAAAAAAAAATTATCCATTACCTTGTAAGCACCATTATATTGAGCAACTTCTTCACCCATAATATAAACATTTTTGTCAGCAAGCATTTCTTCTTCAAGAGCTTGGTTTAAAGCATCACGAACAGTCATCTATTATTAAAAAAACGATAAAAATTATATGAATAAAAAGAAGTATATTAGATACTTGCATATTTCCTTTATACATATATACGTATACATATACACCAAATTATATCATTTTAATGATGAATCTTACTTCTACAGAACCATTAGAGTTGAATCGTTTTTGAGCATAAGCAGCAAAAGCAGGCTTGCTTGTTTTAAGAGCAGCGCGAGAAGCACCGGTAGCTACAGGAGCAATACGATTTAAAGTAGAAAGGAAAGTCATGATGAATAATTAATATATATATATTGAAAAATAAAGACCAAGAACAAAGGTAAAAAAAAAAAAGAAAAAAGAGAGAAAGAAAAAAAAAGAAAGGAGGGAGTAAAAAATTGGTTTCTATTGAAAAAAAAAAAAAAAAAAAAAAAAAAAAAAAAAAAAAAAAAAAAACCAATTGTCACAAAAAAAATTTTTAAACTCATCTAATCCAAAAAAACTAGGAGTTATTTTGCCATATTGCAAAAAAATAAAAATTAAATATACTCTATTTTCATATTAAATTCTATACTAATATATAATTTTATAAATTATCATTTTATAATATTATTTCATTTATTACTCTTTTAACTAAATCGAATATATTTCATCAAGTAACAACAATAAAGAAAATTAATCTCCATACCCCCAAAATAAATAAAGATTAAATTTAAATAACCGCCACAATCATTAAAATAAATATACCAAAAAAATTTTGCATTGGCTATTTTTTTATATATAAATATATAAATATATTTATATATAATTATATATATATATATTTATATTTATACTTTATTTTAAAAATTGAATACAAAATAAATAAGCTAGTTTACCACTTCTTTAAAAGTTTTGTACGTGAATGGGAAGTTGGGATAGGTGGTGAAGAAGAAGAAGAGTTATTTGAAGAGGAGGTACGTGGTGGTGTACTATGGGTGGGAGCTGTATATCGAGGAATTAAACTTTTTGGTGGAGGTATTGGTTTATCAATTTGACTTAAAGCTTCAACAAATTTTTCAGGGGCAATGGTGTGTGTTGATCCTATATTAACAAATAATAATAAATAATAAAATATAAATAAATATAAATCAACCACTATTTTATTAATACTATTATTCCTGTTGTTTTTAATATAATTAATCTTTACCAATATAAACTTCTCGATCAAATGTTTCTGCCAATTCATAAGCTGATCTTATTTCAGAGTAAGTGATACCACCAGCAACGAAAATAATAACAGGTGGTCCAGATGGTGGTTTTGTAGCAGCCTTATTTTTAATAAAAATAAATAAATAAATAAGCAAATAAAAAAATAAATTGATAAAATAAATACATGCACATACCACAAACATTATCTTTTTTCTTATTCTTTTCTTCTTTTTCAATAATGATATAAACTTACATTATTTCCACTTGATTTTTTGTGCCATTGGGTTTTATAAACACGAAGTTGAGGTACTTGTTTTTTGGGAGAAGCATCAGCTTTAGAATTAACAGGTTCAGTAACCCTAAGTATTGGGAATAAACTTTGATCAATAGTTCCTTTAACATGACCTTCTACTACACGTTTTACAACAGGTACATAACGAGATAAATCAAATGGGACATCATTAGGGTTAGTAGTACTTTCTCTCTTCTTCTTTTCTTTCTTTGATTTTTGCCCTGTACGATTGGCTGATTTGGAAAGTTGAACGCCGAGCAATGCTAAGTTATCAATGGCGTCTTTGTATTCTTGATCTAAACGTGCATGAGCTAACAACAATTGAAGTTCTTCAGGATCAACTTTATCGGATGTTGCAATCCATAATAAAATAAGACGAGTTTTAATCATTTGACTATAATTATATATAAAAAAAAAATATGTTGATATTAATACCTATTTATCTGCGCGTGAATATGTTGTGGTTATATAAAAAACATATATCTATAATATTTTTCTTTTATTTTACCTTGTATATGGATCATCTAAAATGGGTACCAATTCATCTACTAAATGTTTTGGCGTATTTCCATCTGGTGTTTCTCCACAAGCCATATTCTACCAATGCGGAAGTTAAAAAATATAGGTTAAAAACCTTATCCAAACTAGGAAGCATTTAAGATGTTTTTTTTTATATTTTTTATAATAAAAGAAAAGAGTATATATATATATATATATATATTGTTACCTGTTCTACCAATCCAATAGTTTCTAAATTTTGTTTTGTAAATTCAGACATGCAGTCACTAGCAATTGTCATATGGGCAGAGAACTATCGAAAAAAAGAGAGAAAAAATGAGAGTTTAACTAAAACCTATACAATTTTATTTTTTGCTTTTACTTCATATTATATATTACCTTTGTTTTCATTTCTTGGAATTGAGGCAAGTTTGCAATCACTTGTTTCATATCAGTTAAACTTCGAACGGTTGATTGACTATAAAGCGATGAAAATAATAATAACAAAAGTGAACTATTAATATTCGCTATAACCATTGTTATTATTATAATAATAATAATAATAATAAATCTATAAATACATTACCCTCCAGAACTTCCTTTATTTTCTGACACAAATTTATTAAAATCATCGATTAATTGTTCAGTAGTATTAGCAATATGCATATGGCGAATACTGGTATATACAGTGTCTTGTTCGTTTAATGTAATTTCAACTTCTTTACTAGTTCCATCTTCTTGAGTGTACTCGTAAGCATATTTAAGGCCAGTAGGTGCATCTTCGACAGGTAATAAATCTGCTAACATAGCTTGGTATGTAAATTCATGCAAAAATGGTGCAATTGGGTCAATAGTACGATCAAGAATAATAAGCGTACCTTTAGGTAATGGTGGGTCACGTGGTGGCTATTTCATATAAAATAATAAGAGAATAGAAATTAAAATTATGAACATAAAAAAATGGATTTTTGATATTTGTAAATTTCAAATAAACTTACGGGAAAATCGGGATTAACCTTGCAAAAGTTATCAAGTTCAGCTTGTACAAGTTTTGCTAAATGCCATGGTATATTACGATTAATTGTTCCTTGAACATCTAATGGTCTATGGTATCTAATTTGGGGATTTTCACCAAGAGTAGCACAGAGACATAAAATCTAAAATAATGATAATAGTAATAACAATAACAAAAAAAATTAATTAGCCTCGTATAGGTATGTTATGTATGTATATAGGGTGACCTATTTATATCTTACTTGCTTAGCCATGTCATCTAATTCAACATCTAAATTTCCGACTGAACTTGATCTATTACCACCCTTTGAAGAATCACTTCCAAATAAGGATAAAAATTTTCTTTCATCATCCAAAGAATAAACGTTTGGTTCACGAACTATAAAATAATATTTGAAATAAATATGACATAGGATCATTAATTATCTTATTTTATTTTTAGCCATCTTCACCTCCTTTCCCAGGATATTTATTATTATTAATATTGTTATTATTATATTAATTTCCATTTTAAACTTACCAACAAAATCAACATACATTTCCTTTAATCCTTGAATATATTGAGCTGCATTGGCAGCGTTCAATTTACGAGTAAAATCATCAAATACTTCATTATCAAGTCCTATACATGAAAAAAAAATTTTGATATGTAAGTATTCCATCTATTATTTTTAAAAAAAGTAAATAACTATTTGAGCTAAAATAGTACCAACTTATATGTATTTACCATTAATAAAATGTACATGAGCAGCAGCATACATTGGTCCTTCCTTTCGAGAAAAATCATCCACCAGTCTGGAGCAAGACTCAATACATGGTGTCAAAATATAAACAGCTTCTACACTTGGGTATGGTGTTCTAGATTTTTCAATATTTTCAACCACTATTTACATAAATATATATAAGTAAAGGTTTTTTAATAAAACTATTGTATTTATGTATTAATATATAATATATAAATCAGATACATACATGTCACCTATAATAAAAATATAGAATAAATAGTTGGATGAGAAGCAAGAAAAAATATATCATCAATTTAGAAATTCGATATTATTATTTTTCAAAATACATATATATATATATATATATATATAATATACTCACATTCTCTTCTAAAATATCATACATTTTGCAAGCTGAATTTAATATCTTGAGAGATAAGGAATCAACTACTACTAACTTCCATCGTCCAGCTGGTTGAACGGACTTGATAAGTTCAAGGAACCCTAATAAATATAATAAAATATAAATAAAATAAATTAGTATAGCACGTTATATTACACATATTTATATTTGTTTCATATATATATAAACATAAAACCTATATGTAGTTGAATTAATATACGTACGTCTCTTTAAAATTTCATCTACACCAATCATCTAACTAAGCCGAAGGTAAAAAAAAAAAAAGTAAGAAAGAAGGCATCAAAAAAAAAAAAATTCGACGGACTTAAAAAAAGCCCAGGTTTTTTTTTTGAAATTTCTTCATTTGGTAAATACTTTTTATTATTAAAATTTCTGACCAAAAAACTTAACTCTCTTTTTTTTTAATACTAAAGGGGTACACGTTCAATATAATTATATAATCTAAAAATAAAAAGATAAGAAGATAAAAGAATATTATATGAGATGTTTTTTAAACAAATTGCAAGTCTATGTATTTTTATTAATGGCATCAGAAGGTAAAAATGCAAAAGAAAAGGTGTTAGCCTCAAACAAAATCAAAATATTGAAGATTTTATTGAAGCATATGTCTCAAGTGATGATGAAAGTACAGAAGACCAATGTTTAAAAGTTTTGTCAGACAATGGTATACATGTTGGAGACTTTGATGGTTTATTTTGGTATTTTGATGAAGAATACGTGAAATACAAAGACAGTGGATATAAATTATTCAAGGTCTAAGAAGCTTAATGTTTAAAGTATAAAAAATAAAAAAAGTGGGCCAATCAAGAAATTTTATGAACTTATTAGGATGAAATAAATAGGTAATAAATAAAAAATACTATGACATCCTAATACATATGTATATTGTTCAAATAATAACATTATTAGTAGACTAATATTAGTACTTTAAAAATAAAAAGCATTTTCTTTTTATTAATGGGAGATATCATTTGTACCGACTTACTAGTTATTTTACTAGTATATGTAAAAAAATAAAATGAAATAAATAAATACAATAATTGCAATTCAAAGAATATTAAGTAAGTGCTTATGTATATTATTTAATTAGTATTTAATAATATACTTTTGCCTTATCTCCTAGATAAAACGACTTATTCCAAAAAATCAAAATTTTAGCATAAAACAATGGCCTGTGTTTACTATATTAGGCTCAAATCAATCCAAACGCTTTTCAACGCCTATTTAATATATAGCAATCAATTGACTTTATTTATAGCTATATAGCAAGCATATGCACCTAAATAAAGCATATTTAATCCCAATTTGATAAATTAATGAATTATTGTATATATGTATAAAATTTTTGCACGCAGTATAATTTTTTTACAGTATTTTTTTTACTCACATATATACTTTTATATAGTCAACAAAGTTTAAAAAGCTGCATAATGGAAGCAAAGTTTTTTTTAAAAAATAAAAAATTAACCAGATTCCAATATGAAAAAGTAAAAATAGTACATATAATTAATTAAATAATATAAACTGCTTTTTTCATAATGTGTATTGAGTAAAGTCATTTATCCTCATAGTAATAAACCGATTGAGTTAATTATTAAGACCTATGTTTATTATTTTGATTTCACCACTTTCGGGAATAAGTGTAAATAGATTTTTTTTGAAATTAGAAAAAAAATTGTTGTAGCAAATATTTCCTAGTTAAGAAGCCATTTACTAATGTTATAAAATATAAATATTGAATATATCCATTAATCTTTTTTTAATATTTAATTTTTAATTTGTGTAGATGTACATTTATTTATTATTATTTGTTTCACGTATTCCGGTATAAATTAAGCTCTAACCAGTTTCTCATTTAATTTTTTGGGAATCTTTAGCTTTTTCATCGCCTCTAAATCTTCCTTGATTAATTTAAGCTTATTTTTACTATAGTTTATTTGCTTATTTTATTCTTTTAAAAAAAAGCATATTATCAGTAGAAAATAATATAAATAAATTTAGTATTTAAGCGCTTCAGCTGAAAAAGAATTAAAAAAAATAAAATATAATGTTGATGGAACAAAAAAAATAGCGGAGTAGAAATTTTGACGCTTCATTTATTTTTTCACTTGTTTTTTTTCAGTAGATTTTTATTCTCTCTTTTTCTTTTTTCTTCTTTTTTTTTTCTCTTTACAATATTTATAATTATTTAGAATAATTTCTCTTGTTTTATTGTTAAATAACTATTTATACGCGACTTATATATAATAGCATAATTTTTTAACAAGGTTCTTTTTATAATTTATCTTTATTAATTTTGGTAACTTAATAAAAAAATTTTTTTTTATTTACTCGGTTTATATATATATTTAAAAATAATAATAATAATAATAATCGTGAATAAGAAGCTCAATTACTTTTATATTTGATCTGGTATTTTTCCTTTTTTTTTTTGTTATACTCTTTAATTGATGTAAATATTAGTTCTCGACCTCATTCGTTATTGGCTGTATTTTTGGTTTTTTTATTAGGTAGATTATAATCGCTGACTATGCTCTTTTTTTTCTTTCCTTTAGATCTTTTTTAAAATTAGTATTGCATTCATCTACTGACAGGTTTATTTTACATTTAATTATTCTTTTAGGGTAGAATTAACAATACAACGACAATTTCTTATTAATCAATGGAACAGATTGAACAAGCGGTTATCTGTGCTTTAGATCCCCATGTTGATCCATCTCTCAAGTCTCAGGTAAATATTATTGACATAAGGATTATATGAAGAGGGTGAGATAATAAAAATCATATGACTAAATAGTACAAAATGAAGGATAAAAATGAACACATATAACATTAACTGCGGAAGGGCTGTGATTATTGACTCATAATGATTTAAAAAAAATAAGTGAAGACAGGAGAGGGACAATATATATATGTATACGAATGCTATTTTTTTTTAAAAAAAAAGGGATAACAAATGATGGCCATCACATCTCGCGTGACATTTATTTAAAATAATAACCATGGCATTCATGATTAAATAACGCTATAATTAAGTATATTTTGATGCTTATTATTATTATTACTATTATTATCTATTTAACAGGCTAATTCTTATTGTGAACAAATCAAAAATTCTCCTGATGGATGGCATTTGTGTTTACAACTTTTTATGAAGGAACCTAAAGCGTAAATCAATATTTTTTTATTTTAATAAAAATGAAAATTAATAAATAAATGATACGCATTATTTAACTTCAAAAAAAAACTAATTTAATTCTTATTTATATTTAGTGTTGCTCAAGCTAGATTTTTTGCACTTCAAGTATTAGAAAATACACTTCAAAATAGGTAAGAAAAATGATAATGTTAAAACATCAGAAATATAAAAAAATAATATTTTCTAAATTAAGCTTTATTTTCCTTTTCTTTTTATTATTATTGCTTTAGATATGATACTCTTGATGCTAACTCTGTAGAATACATTGAAAGAACTATGATGGAGTATTTAAGAAGAGAGTTTGTTGATAATACTGATAATGCCTCTGAAGAAACATGTAAGTTATAAAAAATAATAATAATAAAATGGGTCATTATAATAATTTTAAAATAAGTGTAATTACTAATATATATATATATTTAAATAGATATTCGCAATAAAGTAGCACAATCTTTGACATTACTCTTTGCACATGTATATCCCAACCTCTGGTCTTCATTTTTCAAAGATATTATGGCGATGTGTAGAACATCATCAGGTTCTAGTCATGAAAAAGCAGCAGATTTCTTCCTAAGACTTTGTATTAGTATTGACGATGAAATTGCTCGTATGGATATTCCTAGAAATCGTGATGAAGTAGTTCGTAATACCAACATCAAAGATACTATGCGTATGGGAGATATTCAACTTTTGGCCGCTTATTGGTTTGAATTGTTACAAGAATTTAGGTCTCAAAATACAAATATTGCTCAACTCGCTCTTAAAAACATTGGCGCTTATATTGCTTGGATGGATATATCTCTTGTGGTCAATGATCATGTGATGAGTGCTTTATATGAGTTATTATTAGACTCAAATCTTCGTATAGCTGCTTGTGAATGCTTGGCTGAGGTAAAATAATAGCCAAAACACTAGTTCAAAGAAAAAAACTAATCATTAAGTCATTACTATTACTATTGCTTTATATATATATCATAGGTTGTAAGCAAAGGGATGCTACCATTAGATAAACTCAATATGATTCAAATGCTCAATATCACAGAAACGCTTTCTCGTTTAGATTTGGTATGTAATTTTTAAAAAACAAACAAATAATAACAAAAGGAAATATAAAACAATAAAAAATTATTAATTATGCATCATGTTACACAGAGTGAACCTGAATTTGTAGAAAGCGTAGCACGATTGACAAATGCCTTGGGAATTGAACTTTGTAAAATCAATATGGAAAACAATGTACCAGGAGAAGCTAAAGGTAATTTTGAAGTTATTATTATTATCATATATATATTTAAAAAATTAATAGTGATTACCAGTAAAATAATAATTATATTTTATATTTTAAGCTACTTCTTGGCATTTGATTGAGCAATTATCACCTTATTTACTTAAGTTTTTGGCTGATGAATATGATGATACCACAACAGCAGTCTTTCCTTTTGTTAACGATGTGTTGTCTATTGTAAGATATATATATATGACATTTTATTGAAATATAGAAGTATTATTTATTGAATTTATGTGCTGAATTATTTTTTACTTTATTTTATTTTTACATACTGCATTTATTTATTTATTTTACTAGCTTAAAAAGCAGAAGAAAGCAATGCAAGCATTCACACCAGCACAACATGAATTACTTGGATCTATTTTAAGCGTTGTCACTAATAAAATGAAATATGATGAGGATACAGAATGGGGTAACGATGAAGATGAACCTGAAGAAGAAGCTTTGTTCACTGAGTTAAGAAAGGTATTTTTTATTTTATTTTACTCTATGTACAATAATTTATCTTCTTTTAAAAAATATATTAATATTGGTTTTAATATTATTATTATTATTATTATTATTATTATTTAGAATCTTCGTATTTTTTCAGAACATATTGCAACAATTGATAATGAATTATATGTTAGCTATCTTCACAGTGTTATCATGGAAACTTTTAATAAGTATAAATCTGGAGTGGAGCTTGATTGGCGTGAAGTAGAATTAAGTCTTTATGTACTATATACTTATGGCGAAGCATTACCAAAAGGTGCTATGCAATTTGTCAATGCTAATGATAATAATATCTTAACTCCACTTGGTGAACTTGTTCGTGAAATGGTGGCATCAAGTAAGTAATAAAACAATATATATTTAAAGAGAAAAAAAGGTTAAGCGCTTATTATTTATATTAATAATTTTTTTTTAGATATCTCTGCTTACCCTCATCCTGCTGGAAACTATCAATTCTTTGAAAATCTTAACCGATATTATCAATTGTTTGAATTCCATCCTGAATTTTTACCTCAAGCATTAGAAGCATTTGTCGATACACGCGGTATTCATCACCCTTTGAAACAAAATAGAACAAGATGTTGGTACTTATTTCACCGTTTTGTAAAGAACCTCAAACCCAAAGTAGCACCTTATGTCGAAACGGTTTTATCTTCTCTTGGTGATTTATTGGTAGTAGAAGCTGAAGTGCCTGTACTTACTAATACCGCCGATGGTATGCCTTTACCTGCTGCCTCTACTTTTGATAGCCAGCTTTACTTGTTTGAAACTGTTGGTGTATTAATTTCTTCCGATCATTTGGATGATACAAAGCAAACGGAATACTTACAAATCGCATTAGAACCTTTGGTGAAAGGAATTCAAACTACGATGGCTCAAGGTTATAATGGAGAAGATGAACTCTTTATGATCAAATTGCATCACTATATATTAGGAATCGGTAGTGTTGCAAAAGGTAAAAAAAAAAAAAAAAAAAAATTGAATAAAATATTACTAAAAATATATATATTAATAATATGCCATTTTTTTCATTGTTTAACATAAAGGTTTTCCACCAATTCCTAAAGGTGCAGCAAGTAAACAATGGGCTGCTATCTTTATTCAAGCAACAGAAATCATTTTGAATGTATTACAAACTTATAATCAATTTGAATTGGTCCGTGATGCAGCAAGATTTTCTTTTGCTAGATTTATTACATGTCTTGGTGCTGATATTTTACCTTATTTACCCACTCTTATTAATGGCTTATTAACCGAATGCCAAATTACTGAACTTGTAGACTTCCTTCCTTTTATTGGATTAATTGCTCATAAATACAAGGTAAATAAATAAATATATAATTATGTATTATAGAGACAAAAGGAAGAAGGAGGATATTCAAGCTTAATACTCTATTTTTTTTTTATTTTATATTTAATTTAGCCTATGATCCGCAATGTGATGGATGAATTACTATTACCACTTGTAAAGCGTGTATTTGATTTTCTCAACACAAATCCTTCTGGAACTGATGAAGCAATTTTATTACTAGACCTTCGAAAATCTTACCTCAACTTTATTGTCAGTTTATTCAATTCAGAATTAGAAACTATCTTAATTTCAGAAAGAAATGTCGGCCATTTGAATACCATTTTACAAACAATCCTTCACTTCAGCAAGGATAATAGTGATCCAACTACACAAAAACTATCATTTGGTGTCTTTCTTAAATTTGTTAACACTTTTGCAAGTAGTCCACAAAATCTAACTTCAGCACCCGGTTTTGATCAATTTGTATATAATGAGCTTATTCCTGTCACCTTCTCTGTTCCTATGAATAATGCTTTTAATGTTGCAGATGGTCAATCTATGTTGGTAAGTGTTTTATAAAAATAATAATAATAGCAAATATGCGATTAAAAAAATAAGAAAAAGAAAAAAAAGTGGTAACCATAAAAAAATATGATGGTGATAATAATTATTATTTTATGTAGGTCTTTGGAGAAATCACTGGCATTCAAAAGACATTATATACTAAACAAGGAAACGAATATCTTGAATATATGATGAATGTATTCTTTCCCTCTATTCAATGCCCTAGAGATACTGCTGAAGGATACTGTCAAGCAATTCAACAATATGATTTGAAACAATTTAAAAAATACTATCAATCCTTTATCACCGACGCTAAACGTTAGACTTTATATTAATAATACATACTTTTATTCCCTGTTACTCTTTTTTTTTTTCATCAACCTTGTCTTCCTATCTTTTCTTTATTTTGAATTATAATATCCATTTTTAAAATTTATAAAAAAAATTATTTATCTTTATAATCATAAATATCAATTATACATGTATAATTATACAAAATATTAAGTAACATAAAATAGCACATATTACATTTATCAAACCATTTTATTAAATATAAAAATTTATTTATACTATAGAAACCAACACACTGTATATCATCAAAAAAAAATTATAAAATAAAATACTTTAAAAATTCTTCTTTATTAAATGAATAAAATCAATAAATAAAAATAATAAAAAACGGATTTTTTATACTAAAAAAAAGCAGATCTAAAAAAAAATATAGGAATAGAATATTAATAAATGAAAATATATATTCTCGATAATAAAATCTAAATAAATATATAAATATATATCAGAGTTGCTTCAGAGATTGTTCACCTTGGATAACCCACACATAAACGTAAGTGAACCATCGGATATGAAATATACGATTCGGGTCCAAAAAAAGTTGTGCATCATAGTCTCTGATATATATCTATTAACTATATTATTTATTAATACATGTTTACTATTTACCTTTATTATTATAAAATCATTAACAACTTTATTTTTTTTTACAAAAAATAAAAGAAAAGGGAAAGAAGACGAAAAAAAAGAAAAATTAAGGCTTATATCCTGGCAATGAACGAAAAAAAATTTACTATTATAAAAACGTCACTTTGAATTACAGCTAAGCCAATTAGATTAATCAAATTTTTTTATGTTAATTTTATATAATCAATTCATTAAAAGTTTGATGTTTATTCTTAATTTCATTGTTTATTATTATGTTTATTTATTTTTGACATATAAATTAAATGATTTTATTATTCTTGTGTAAAAAAATAAAAAAAATTCGTACATATTTAATTTTTTTTTACTCTTTTCATTTTGATAACCGAGGCATAAATTCTTTTCGAACCCCGAGAGGTAATTTTGCGTAGTAGTATTTTAATTTGGTAATAACCATAAAATTTCTTGATCACATCAACTCCCTGAAAAAAATAAAAATAAAGAAACTTACCAATTCTTCTAAAATATACATTCATTTATAAGCTACACTATATATAGAAAACTTAAAAAAAAAACAATTTAGAATAAATCTTGTTCTACATTAAATGATATTGATCAATTGTTTTCGGTAAAATTTTATTCCATTTTAATCTTAAATGGAATACTTTTCAATGTATTTTTTTTTTTACTGTAGTTCAACTTAATTGGCATTTTTTTTAACGATTTTAAATTTTCTAACAAGCAAATAAAATAGTACAAAATATACGTATAAAAATAGAAATGATAAAATGTATTTGACTGCTTATTATGACTATTTTGTTTATTAAAGAAAAAAGGAGTACTACGTAAAAGAAAAATTACTTAAAGATGTTTTGGTGATACTTGATAGATTACGCACGCCATCTTTCAAAAAAGTGCTTCATTCCATTACACAAGTGTACTACGTACTCTATTTAAAATGCTGCATCTCCACGTACCTTTTTATTACTATTCTTATTTTATGATCGGTGATATCAAGGTTTACTTCTATTTTTCTTTTTTTCCTTTTTATTTTTAAGGAACCTTTACCTTATTTAGTAAATTCAACCAAAAGTAAAAAAATCAAGATTAGAGTCGATTTATATCTACAGATGCAGTTCCATTTTATTGGCAGGTTGTCAACGATGATATATAAATCCAAAGAATATGTATGGATTTTATTGATTTAACACTGTTCCCTCAAATGAATACAATTTATAATACAATGAGGTACATATGTTGGTCATTGGATGGCATATCTATTATAAATCATTTTCTTCAGTCTATATATTTTTTTTCTTTCATCTATCTATATCTTCCAAGTGAGTTATTATTGAGCTATAATTGTTTTGAGTGGCTATTTAAATAATACAATACTTGTCCATCCCATATTTCGATCATCCCAATCTATTCCATGAAGTTGAATCATCATGCCACCACTATTATCTTCAAACTGATATTCAATCCAACAAGAAGTACGTGTTTTACCACCTCCACCCTTACGGTCAGGCTCACCTAATAAAGAGACTATGTCGTGTGCTACCATAGACGTTGTTATATTACAAGGAAGTGGTAGATCTAATTGATAAGTTTGAAATCCATCTTTAGTAGTGCCATTATAAATATCAATAGCATCCAATATTAAGTTGTCGCTACTGTCGTCTTTTTTAGGTTGTTTCGCTGAAGTGAAAGAAAAAGAAAGACCTAGAGGTTTATAACCATGATAGATACAATCCGGAAATCGTTTAACAGTTAAATAAGATTGATCTAATGGAATAGTATTAAATAAGGGATCGTTTGGTGCACGATTTAATAAAGAATAGAAAATATTATTCTTTGGTTTAGCAACAGTCATTATTATTATTATTATTATTATTTTTTAAAAAAAAGAGAAAAAAAAAAAGAAAAAAAGACCGGTATTTAAATTTTTTCCTTGATTTCATTTCTTATTTAACATATCCTAAGAAAACAATAAAACAATAGAATTAACCTATTTTTAATAATTCATATACATTTATATATATATATATGAAATCACCACGAGTAGAAATAGCTTGTATAGTTTTTTAAACACGAGGTAATAAAGAAACAAAATAGGTGGGTTCAAGAGCCTTGGTAACACAGGGAATCTTTGCTGGTTAATTGATCGCTATTGGAGATGTTTCAAATTGTAATCCTTATTTCAATAGAATGGGAAAACATGGTCAAAGCTCTCTCTCACTGTCACTTTGATTTTTTATCTTTTTTTTTTTTTTTTCTGGGTCCTCTTTTTTAGGCTTTTTTTTTATTTTAACCTATTTTCATTTCTCTGCTTTTTTTCCTTTTTTCTTTCCTTTTTTTTTTTTTTTTTTTTTCTAACTCACAAATTTTTTTTCCCTTCCTTTCTTCCTTCCTTCTATTCTATTCCTATTTTTTGAATTAGTATTCGATAACTTTTTATATTTTGTTGTTGTTATTGCAAATTTATTTTGCTTTATTGCAATAATTTGCATCAAATACATACACATTTATTCATTGTTATTGTTATAAATTGATGGGTATACACCATTACATTGTAAGTCTATATTAAGATAAAATAGGAAGTCTATTATTATTAATAGTTATTGACCTTATATATATATTATATTAGTAAATATAGTTAACGATATATATACATATATAGACATACATACACACTCTTTTTTGTTAATACCTAGTTTATAGTAAATAAAAAGGTGGTAACGAGTTATCCTGCCAATGACTATTATGCCAAAATACGGTGAATTAGCTATAATACGTACTGGTCCTCAACATTTAACTTGTGGTGATGAACAGGTATTTACTATATAAATTATTATATATAAACATATATATTATAAATAAATATATAAATATATGTATAAATAGACCGGTATACATAAAAAAAATAGTAGTATTGATAAACTTATAATGCTTTCTTTCTACATTTTTCTTTTCTTTATCCTTTCCTTACTTTATATTGATATTCTAGTTGGAACCATTTTATACAAAATTACTCAGCCTCAGTTTTACGGATAGTGCCACTGCGATTAAGCATTGCAGGACCCTTTGTGCTGAATATGGATTCACTGTGAAACAAGAAGCTAGTACCCATCGTGTAAGGAAACAATAAAAAAAAAAAAATAGGAAAGGATAATTGTGTCATAATTCTCAATTTGTAAAAAAAAAAAAAAAAAAAAATTCATTTTAATAATAAATCTTTTTTTTTAAATATAAATATATATATAGAATATATATGTCTATTGCTCTCGTGAAGGTTTGCCTGATTCATTAAGAAACCCTAAAGCAAATCCTCAACGAAAACGTCCTTCTAAACGATGTGATTGTCGATGGCGTGTAGTTTTATATGAAAGAAAAGGTGTTTGGTTATTTCGGAAATCACTAAATCCTGAAGCAGCCAAACATAATCATGAATTAATGAAGCCTGAGGAAATTGAAAGATCATGGCCAAAAGAAGTAATGGATTACATATGTGAATTAGCAAATGAAAGATTAGCAACACAAGAAATACGAAATCGTGTCAAAGCTAGATTCGAAGATATCACTTGGAATGAAAGAAGGTTTTATAATCGACTTTCGGACGAACGACAAAAAATAAAATACAGAGAAGCATATCGACGTGCCATGCATTTAACCGGATTATGTTCAAAATTAAGTATATTAACGGCTGGAAATGAAGAATTGTTTCAACATGTAGATAATGAAATTACAAAATTATTAGATGTTATCGGTCAGGCAGCAAATGTTGATGTCAATTCTATAGAACTGCCTGCAACGTTATTATCATCATTACAAGATACTAATGAAAATATAAATTCAAATCAGTCTACAGATGTTCAGCCAAAAGTAAATGTGGATCCAAGTACGTAATGAAATGTTTATAGTAAAATAATAATAATAATAATAATAATAATAATAATAATAATAATAATAATAATAATTTTGGAATAAAATATTCCCACTCATACACACACACACACACACACATATATATATATATATATATGCATAGTACTAAATTCATTATTATTTTTATTTTATTTTTTTAAAAAAAATAAATTAAACAATATAAAATAGTTAATTATCCAGAAAATAATTTACCAGGCGTTCGTAAACTAGCACCGAAAAATAAACCATCAACTTCTACTGCAATTACCAGTACATCAGCATTTAATAATTCTACAGCTACAATTCCAAATAATAACAATATTAATAGTAGTTCAGGAAATAAATCTATTGATCCACCAAAGGGATATACTACAGTTGACATCCCACAACATTCATACTTTGTGAAAATCCACAACCAACGAATTTCGGTATGTTTTCAATCAATTAATCCTGAAATATCATCTTCCACTTCAACAAAAGTTCCAGATACAACACAATTAGAATCATCGACAACGACAGACAACGTAGCAATTTCAAATCATGATTACCATTCATTAAATCGATCGTCAAGACGCAGACAAACATCTTTAGACGATAGTGTAGATGCGCAATTAAAAAAACCAAGAAAGGGGAAGGAAAAAGAAAAATTAATACCAGCATCGCAATCATCAACTTTTCATATGAATGAAACAATTCCTTCGCCTATACACGATAATAATAACAGCACCAACAATGAAGAAAATAATAATAATAACAATATACATGGGCATCCTGTTTTACCATCATTATCATCTGAAACTACACTCAATCCTTCGGGAAATACAACCACATTTATTTATCATACACAATTTGGTAATCAAGGACTATCTTATGATAATACTTTGCCTTATGTTCCCTACCAACAATCATATAATTCACCACCCAATCCATCTTTTTCATCACAAATGACATTTCAATTTGATCCACTTAGTTCAACACCACCAGGGCGCGAACCGGATGCAAATGTTGCTTCTAGAAGAGGAGATAATAGAAATATAAAAAGTAAAGAACCAACTATACATCCAGCATTGACCTCTGATCCAATGGATCACGATGAACATGATCAACAAGATTCACGGCATCATCAACATCAACAGCATCTTTCTCATCATTCTCACCATCATCATTCATCGACGGAAACATCTGGTATGCCCATCGATCCATCTTTATCTGAACAAAATGATATATATCCACCTCCTTTATCACATTCCGACCATGTAGAATTGAATAGAAATCACAATGGATAAAAATATATTTATTTATTAATATATTTATTTTTACATTTAATGCACTCGTTAGTATTTCTATCCCTCTTTTTCTTACTTTCCCTTCGAAAATATAAATAAATAAATAGAATGAAAGATAAAAAGGAAATAATATTTTGACAGTATCATTGTTTTCTAGTAAATTTTATGATTCCTTTTATTTATCTTCAGTATCAGAGGAAAAAAAAATTATGCGAGCTATGGTAAAAAAAAGGTGCTCCGGCATTGGTGCGGCGGATTTTTAATTTATTTTAAAAAATTAAAGCATTCATTTTTTTAGCTTACGCCCTTTTCCTTTGCGTTTGCTTTTTATTTTTTATTTTTATATTTGAATTATATTTACTTAAATATGAAACTACAAAATCTACCATCAGAAATCATATATAGTGTGCTTGAGTATTTACCTTCAACTGATGTTACATCAGTAGCATTAACCCATTGTCAATCTTTATATCAAAATGCATTAATAATTATGGCTGAAAGAGCTAAAGAAAGTATGGTGCCTTGGAGATTAATCGTAATATAAAATATTGCCAAGAATAATAATAGTAGTAATAACAATAACATAATAACTGGAAATAAATTTAGATATCTAATTACTTTTTTTTTATCTACATTATTATATTTAAACAGTTAAATGCAACAGCTATAAAGAAACCTAAAAATGAAAATGATATCAAGTTCGAAGAAGATATCTACTACTTGTGTGAATTTAGCTATATTGATCAAAAGACAATGAAATTCTATTTTACTGTTAAAAAAATAAAAAATGAAAGTGAAATTGATATGATTAATGATACGCCTATAATGGATCAAATGACAGAATTAACAGCAACAGCATCAACAACGACAAGAGAAGTAAAACATGGAACTATTTTAATGCCTTTTGGTTCAGAAACATCACTAAATACGAGTATTTTAAAGGAAAATGTGTCGACAAAGTTATTGGAGTACGGTGTTACATTATCAGATAATTATAGTTTCCACGTTTGTGCGGATGACTATGCCAATTTATCTGATGAAATCGACAGTGCTTTTCATAATGGTCCTGATTTTATATTAAAATATCACATTCAACGGTTACAATTCCCATCTGATCTCTCTATTCATCAATCTCAAGCACCGTTTATACCTGATATTGCTTTACATTTTGATTCCCTTTGTATCACCCCTAATTGGTGGTGGTTGCTATTAAAAGAACATGGTACTATTCATCCTATATTTGGTTTGGAACATGCTTTTTGGTGATTAAATCTTGATTTATTAATGCAATTATATTTTGTAATTAAAATAAATAAATAAACATAACATAAAAATTAACCGATATTTGTAAATAAATGAATGATTGTCTATTTTTGATTCTATCATATGTATAAGTTAATATGTGTGCGTGCGTATATTATAATTATTGCTGCTATTTTAATTCCATTTCATTTTTATTATGTCGTCCTCCCACAATTTAATTAAAGCCTTATTCATTTTTTGGCACAACTCTTTTTGATCTTGTGTTGCTAAGCTTCCATATTGAATATCATCATCATCACTAACTGTTGCTGATATTAGAGGTTGATTGATTGACCATTCTAAAGTTGCTTCTTGAAAAATTTCTGAAGAAGATACTAAGTAATATGATAGCTTTTTTTCAAAAAGTTGTATACTAGGCTGATTTTTCATTGATATTTTAGCATGAAATGTTTTTAATCCTAACTCTTTCAATGCTATGAGTATTGTTAAAATAAAATCAATCGTAATTAGAATCTTTTTTTATAAAATACCTATACCTATGTCTATATCTATTTATATAAATGATTACCAAAAGCCATCATCATCTTTAACCCAAGAAGTCCATGACCACTTCTTCGATAATCTTCTTCAGCAATCATAATTTCAATTTCGCCAAATGTTAAATCTTCATCTTGATCATTTAAAAATATATTTACATCGCCAATCATTTCTAATTTTAATTCAAAATGTATATTTTTTATTATATAAAACCTAAAATCAAGCAAACCTATATATTTTCATTTTTATTTTCATTTTTTTTGTTCTTACTTGTATTTTTCTGGATCTCTGTAGATGTCATATTACTGTCGAGTTGGGTATTTTCTTTCAATGCTAGAATAATAAATGTGCATTCTAATGATAATAAAAAGGAAATGAATAACAGTGATATACTAACTATAAATTCATTTTTTTATTCTTTTCTTATTTTTTTATTTCTATATTTTATATATACTTCGATCATCCTCATGCCATGATTTTTGCATATCATATTCTTCTTCAAGAGTCAAAGGTTCAGAGGCTGTCATTTCTAGAAAAAAAAAATTATTACCATAAAATAGGCATTATAATTATTATAACTATTTTTTCATATTATAAACGGTTATTCCTTTATAATTTTATTAATATGTATATTTTATTCTTTTTCTTATATAAACCTTGAAGGAAAGGTGATTTCATCCATTCATGATATTGCTCGACGTGTACTTTTTTATATGGTACTAATATAGTTTTCTGATATGCCTATTAAAACAGTAGTATACATTTATAATATATATACAGGGTAAGTAAAAGTATTATATAGTTAGATTTATATTTATAGATATGTATTACTTTTGTTGTATTTTACCAGTATCAAATTCTCATTCAATCTCATATTATAAAATAAAGTATTTAATAGAAGAAACAAAAAAAGGTTTACGATTATTTATTTTTAATAAAAAAAATAAAGAGGGAAAAAATGGATATTTTTAAATTTTAAAAAAAGCGCTTTTCGTACCGGAGTTATAATGTGTTTTTGGGCGGTAGATTTTGATAAATTTTTAAAATTTAAAATATCCATTTTTTCCCTCTTTATTTTTTTATTAAAAATAAATTAAATAAAAATATAGAAATATAGCGCATAATATTCCCCTAGTTGAATCAACTTATGATATTCATTGTTTACAGAAAATGGTAAAGGAATAAAAACCAGTTATTATTAAAGGACTGCCTTTTCAAAATCATTTATTTTCAACTTATTATTATTATTATCGCTATCGTTGTTGCTTTTTATTTATTTAACATTAGGAACCAAACACTATAACTTTAGTCGTAAAACATATACCTTCAGTTTTAAGCAGTTCTCTCGAAGATTTACAAACTTTTTTCATGAAGCATGGTGCAATCAGAGTACGCCCTATGCAAAGTAAACAAATGGTAATTATAAACTCACAAATGCAGTATAAGATGAAATAAATATCGTATAGTAGATCTAACTTGTATATTATGCATAAATTAGAAAGGAATGGCATTTTTAGATTTTAAAGACTATCAAACTGCATCGAAAGCATTAGAAACTCTAAGGAATTACAAATTTGATACAACGCATAAAGGTTTACGTATTGAGTTTGCTAAAAATCGACTCACAAAATCAACAAAAGAAAACTCTTTAACAGCTACAACAGCGGATTCAAAAACAAAAGATCAACTACCTAAACAAGCTCCAGTACCAATTGCAGAAAGTTTAGGGTAAGTTTTTTTAATTTTAATATTATTATATGCCTATGATGAATATACTTGGTTTACTTAAAAGAGTTATATCCATCCTTTTAATAGAATAAATTATCCTTCCAATCCACAATTAAAATATAAATATCCAGATCCTACTCCAGAAATTATTTCAAATATGATGAATTCTATAGCGACTATACCAAGGTTATATAATCAAGTACTACATCTAATGAATAAAATGAATTTACCACCACCTTTTGGCCCTCAAGAAACCTTATCCGTGCCTTCTATAGTAATTTAATATAATGATAATAGTATGGAATTCTTTATTGGTATTAATCTCATTTATATACAATTTTTAAAATTAATATTTTGATATTTATATGTATATAGTTAAAAAGAAAACATGATGATTTATTAGAAAGCGGCGAATCAGAAATAGAGTCCGAAGAAGATAATGAATCAGAAAAAAAAACAAGATTAAGAAGAATGGCATTAGAAAAACAAAAGCAAATATTAAGAAATAAAGTGTCAAAGTGAATTTATCAAAAAAAAGAAAGAAACGGTGTTTAAATTTAAATTTGTATAATTTTTCTACAATTTTTTTTGTGCTCTCTTCCTTTCTCTTTTTCACTCTCTCTTTTTTTTTTTTTTTTTTTTTTTTTTTGCTGTACTTTTTTTTTTATGACAGAACAAAAAAATGAGGTTGTCTCTGAGATACCAGAGATCTTTATATTTGATGAACATAAACTAGAAACAGCTGGTACATCTGAAAAACAAGAATTATATTTATTGCAATGGTTGGCCCAAGTTGAACGCGAAATTAAAATAGTTACTGAAGTAATGCAAAAAAACAATGGATATATAAAGATGATAATATATATATAAATATATTATTGTTATGAGGGCATTATGATCATTTTTTAATCATATTTATTATTTTATTTTATGGTTGTTTTTATTAGGATGTATTAAAACGATCACAGGCAACTTTAGAAAAAACTCTGTTACGTTTAATTTCATTATCTACAGCAAAACCAAGAAGGCCAATACGGTACCTTATTGGACGATGTTATGTGATATTATATACTCGCGGTGATACACGGCAGCTTTTTGATACAATAACAGCTCTTCACAGCCTTGTTAGCGCCAGTAAAAATATTGATAAGGAAACCAAGATGTAAGCTATTATTATTACTCTACAAATATTTATGTATATTATCAAGTCATTATCTTTAATACTTTGTATATATATATAACTTTATTATAGAGCTGCTATATCTACAATAGGTTCTTTAATGAGTGTAGTCGGGAATAATGTAAGTTTTAATATATTAAATAACAACAATGACAATAATAAATGATACACTCGTGAATATAGTTTAACAAAAAATATTTTATTCACTTTTTCTTTAGGTATTATCACTTTATGGAGAAACTGCTAATATCCTTTTAAAAGTTGCAAAAAATAACAATGTAAATATATAATCAAATTATTATTATCATTATTATTATAATGATAAAGATAATAATAATAGCAATAATAACAATAACAAATAAATAAATAAAGAAGATCAGTGCTTTTTTTCTAACATCCTATAATTTATAATACTATATTGCTATATTTCAAAAATAGAACTCGCTTTTACTAAGATTGGAAGCAATCAATGCATTTACTGGCGTCCTTAAAGGTGCTGGAAAAGCGGCAACTGAATCAAGTTTGAAGGATTGGATAAAAGTTTTAAAACAAAATTTGGTAGATAAAGCGCTTGCAATGCGCATAGCTTCAGCACAGGTAATTATTTATAAATCTGATATTATTTTATTTTCTTAAAATAAAGAATGGAAATGAAAAATCATAAATATAAATCATGCATATTCATAATTTTTTTTCTATAAATCATATCTTGCAGTGTTTACAAGCATCTATTCAGTATACTAATCAAACCTATACTCAACATGATGTAGAAAATTTATTACAAATAATTATAAAAGGTTTTGAAAACTCAAGTTTCCCAGTACGACGAGCATTATCATCATTATGTGCAACGTTATTAACTTTCACTCAATCTCCTGGAATGATTGATTCAAATAAACCTAATGTAAAATTTGCAATTACTGGTGAAGATCCACCTACTAGTAGACACTCTCAAGATATTAAATCTGATGGTACATTAATGACTATTGACGAAATGTTAGAATTGTTATCCACATTTTATCATCGACCAACTTCAACACGGGAACTAAAAACTAGTATTATAGAATCGTATGCCACCCTATTTACTTTACTTGGTACTGAATTTGTGGAAACAAATTATGCAACTATTGTAAAACATGTATTTAAAGAAATTTTGGAATGTGAAAATAAACATGTTCATTTGGATGCTTCTACATGCGCTTTTATTCGTGCTCAAGTGTTCTTTTTATTACATAATACTATTGGAAAGCGCCTTCTCAGTGAACAAGGCCAAGCATCAGCAATTAGCATTCTGGTTACTCAATGGTTAAAATCGTGGCCAACGCTTGTATCTAACCAGCCTCCTCCAAGTAAAAATATTTTAGTATCTGCAATTAATTTAGTTTCTGCTTTAGTTGGTGAATTAGAAGGTGCTGCTGTATCAGTTCAAGTAAGTTAATATAATACTATAATTGTTGATAATTATAAAGTTATTTCTATTATATGTTAAAAATATCACTTACTAATTCTGCATTTTCTTTTTAACATCACTAATAATAATTTATTTATAGGATATTTTGGTGGATCCACTTTTTACACTTTTATCCCATCCAAGTTTTTCTGTACAGATGGCTGCAGTATGGTGTACAAGATGCTTATGTAATTCAGTGCCTTCAAATTTACCTTATTTACTACCAAGAAGTTTAAATGCTTTAGAAAAAGATTTATCAAATTTAACAAACCCAAGTACAACTACCCAAATGAATCGACGTACAATCTCATATGCATATATGGCAGCAGGTATCATGAGTGTTTTTCCTTCTCGTCCTATTTACACATCTTTTGATTTAAGTGCTCGTGCAATGTCAATAGCAAACCAATTACTAAAAAACATTAATAAGGATAATAAAATAGCAAGTATACAACTTCAAGTAGCTTGGATTTTAATTGGCTCGTTGATGTGCCTTGGTCCTAACTTGGTAAAACTACACCTTTCTCAACTTTTGTTATCTTGGAAATCAGCATTACCTAAACCAACAGGAAAAGAGGCTAATGCTATACGTGCTGAAAATGAATGGTCTTATTTATTTCATTCTAGAGAAAGTGCTATCACCTCTATTTATAGCTTTTTAGCTCATAACAGTCATTCATTGGTTACTTTGGATATTGCTAAACGTATATCGGCATTATTAAATAACACACTTGCATTTTTGGCTACAGCTCCTGTAACATTCGCACCAACAACAATGTCACCATGTCTTCCTTATGATATTAAATTAACTGATCAATATTATTCTTTACGCCGCAGACTTTTTCAGTGCTTTGTTATTCTTCGTCCTTTATTATCAACTTATGAATCATCACTTACAAGTTTACTACGTAATTCATTAAATGTATTTACAGAGCCTGATAAAATCGTTCCATCGTCAATAACACTAACTCAAGTAACAGCGGCAGTACCTGGTCAATATGTTAGCCTTTGGACGGCAACGGATGGACATGGTTATGGCGTAACAAGTAAATTAAAAGGATATCATGTAAACGTTGGGAATACAGATGTAGATCAATACGAAGATAATTCACGTAGTAAAGAGTGGGTAACTAAAGATAGGTTTGAACGTATTGAAGAATTACTTGAACGGCCTATTCTTGGGTCAATGGATTTAGATCCAATTTACTTATATACAACTTTTGATAAAGATACCAGAAAACATTCGTTACCTGCACCAGTAGCTCCTTCAACATCATATATTGATTCGAGCATTGATTTATTTGCAATCCTTTTCCCTAATCAACCCCCTCCTGTTCAAGAATCCACTTTTGAACACATGGCGAAAGTAGTTAAAGATAGTCGACTTGAAAAAAATTCACCAAAGCGTGCAGCTGTACTTGTTAATGTAGTTGTAGCCTTACTTGGCGCTTTAAAACACATGATGGCAACCCAACAACGTAATAATTCGCAACAACAAAAGAAAACTTCCAACAATAATAATGATAATAATGGATCTGCCATACAAGATAGTATTGCTATTGGACGTGCGACTCAGTTAGTTCAAGAAATACTTATGGAAGCCATTGCACACCCTGACCCTTACCTCAGAAACACAGCAAGTGAAACAATTGGACGCTTGACAGCTATTGTAGGTGGATCTTTTGTAGCTTCGCAAATGCAACAGTTAGTAGATTTAGTTGTTAGCAATCGTGATCCTGATGTACGCGCTGGATGTGCTTTAGCAATTGGGTATATATATAGTCACGTTGGTGGTATGGCAGCTGCTCCTCATCTTAAAACTATTGTCGGCATACTTTTATCACTTAGTAGTGATCCTCACCCTGTAGTACATGTATGGGCTCTTGAAGCAATAGCAATGACAATCAGTGCAGCCGGTCTTTTATTTTCTGGTTTCGTTAATAGTACTCTAGGAATGGTAGCAAAATTATATCTCAGTGAAACTCATGAACCTGGTAGCGGGTCAGTAGCTGTGTCAAATGCAGGTTTAACAGCAGGATTTACAGCATATCAAGAATTTGGAAGAATTATATACGAATTAATCGGTACACTTGGACCTGAATTACAAGCTTCATCGAAAATAAGAGAACTGTGTTTGAACATGGTAGAAGAGCTTAAATTAGAATCTGATGAAAGAGTTAATGTGGAAGCAATTAGATGTATCCAACATTTCTTGATGTTTGCACCTCAGTATTTAGAAATGTCCGAACTTGTACCTTATTTACAACAACAAATTCTTTGTCTCCATATCCCATTAAAAAAAGCGGCTGTAACTTGTTTATACCAGCTTGTTCAACGTGATGCAAGTTCAGTATTCAAAACAGCACAGCCTGGATTGGATAATGAATTATTTAAATTATTGGACACCGATCCTAGTCTTTCGGATGTAAAAAATGTGATTAGAAGTTGGTTAAAAGAAACTTGTGTTCAAGAACCTTCAGTATGGGTGAACATAACAAAAAGAATACTGACACGAACAACAGCGCCTGGTCAAACATTAGATGGTAATATCTCAATCAACGACAAATCAACAGCTGGTGTTAGTGGAGCTAGTAACGATGGTGATTTAAATAAAAACAATACTATTGCATTTGATGATTTTGAAAACGATGATAATGTGGATGAATATGGTGATGATGACGCTGATGGATTTGTAGATGACGATATTATAGATATTCCTACTTCTGTGGCTGACGCTTCTGGTATGACATTTAGATTATCCGTCAATGTTGAAATCCCTCCTCGTTGGCGTACACAATTATTTGCATTACAATGCCTTCAGAAAACAATTGATTTAATTTCCATACATGGTGGTCCTGAGCATTTTGATTTATCTCTTGCAAGAAAATTACGTCAACAAGCCGGTATTGGTGATTATTTAGTATTTAGAGTACCTGATCTCATTAGACTTTCCTTTACTGCAGCAACTGCCCAAGTCAATGAATTAAGGTTGGGCGGTATAGCTTTATTAAGAATGGTGATAGAGGTAAAATATACATTAATAATTACTTTTAATTTATTTAATCATATATATATATTTTAAAAAAAAAAATCAAAATTATATTTATATTAATATCTACATTATTTTTTATTTTATTTTAGAAATTTGCTAGTACCGAAGATGCCGACCTTGAAGGGTTACTGTTACTAGAACAATACGCAGCTCAAATTGGTGCAGCTTTAACCCCAGCATTTGGATCAGATTCATCGTCAGAAATTGTATCAGCAGCTGTACGTGTATGTGCTATTTATGTTGGAAGTGGTATAGTAAAGGATTTATATCAGCTTGGCCGTGTTTTGAAATTATTAACATCGGCATTGGACAGGTGTAAAGATGAATCGAAATTATCAGGTGTTGGTGAAGTCAAAGATCTTAGTCCCCATGCATCCGTCATGGTGAAACTCTCTGTACTCAACGCATGGGCAGAGTTACAAGTAGCAAGTCAAAAACAAGAATATATTCGTCAAATATTACAACCGTAATCAATTATTAACTAATTTTTTTAAAGAAAAAGAAATTAAATATTAAAACTAATAATTATTATTATAATTGTCTTTTATTTCTATTTCTCTTTTTATAATAGTAATTTAAATATACTTAGCCCTCTTTGGTTACGTTCATTACAAGATTATGCCCGTATCCGTTTAGAATCTGATATTGTCGCACTATCAAGTAGTAAAGAGGGATTGCATGCTTCATCGTCTGGCGGAATAGATTCTATGTACTCTGCAGCAACAAAAGAAGTAGTACTTCCGGTAAATGAAAACTTATATATATATAATATAATACATTATTTTTATTTTATTTTTTCAAAACAAAAGTATTTATTTCCATTTATTTAATTATATAATTATTTATCTATATTAAATTAGTATTATCGAAGATCTTGGTTAAAAATAATGGAAGCTGTAGCAACACTTATTGAATCAAAATCTTCTTCAATGATAGACGCTTTATCGAAAAATGTATCTAAGCCTGACGCCAATAACAATGAACCTTCTGACTTGTTTTATATACTTTTTGGTCTTGCCGTGGAAAGTCTTTCCCGTGTATCTAGTACAAATAATGGTCGTGTAGACGCTTCATCTATGATGTTAATCAGTTTGAATGGGCTTAAAACCTTTATTCAGCCATCTTTAACTGGTCCAAATCTATTACCAAAGGCTATCTTTTTGGAGTTATTGAATGTGTTCGATCGACTGATACAAACTGAAGGATACCAAGTACAGTTGATTATTATAGATATTGTCCAACGATTGATTACAAATTATGGAGCAGTATCTTTATGTGATGACTTAAAAGATAGCGCGGATAATCTAAGGTGATAAATGTTATATTTTTAATGTTGTAATTATATATGTTTATATATTTATTTATATAGAAATACTGACTATTCATTCTATTACATTATATATATATATAGTGACCTAGTTGCTTTAGATCAAGTATTAGATCCAAATGTATTCCCAACTACTGCAAAGCTATACTATATATTGCGCTTATTAGTGAACGTATTTACTCGACATATAACATCCCTAGGAAACAAAACTATATCAAGACGTAAGCATTAAATAAAATGAAATAATGTTTAAAATTCTTCTAATATCATAGTCATATTAATCTTTTATTTTTTATGTTTCACATTTTTGAATAGGATCCATTGTTGAGAATGATAAATCACTTGTAATGACATTATTAGGGCAATCTTTAGAGACTCTTGCTTATATAATACGTATCACACCTAATAAATACAAAGTTGATTTATTAGCAATTGCTTTACATATATATTCCAGTAAGTAGTTAACTAAAATAAAATACATATAGATATAGATATAGATATAGATATAGATATAGATATAGATATAGATATAGATATAGATATAGATATAGATATAGAGAAAAGCTTATACTAAGGAATTTTTTATTTTATTTTTCTGAATTTGGTTAACATAGAACTCTTACTTTCTATACAATATTATAACACATTGGCACCAAAAGTTCTCGTTTGTATGAAAATAATGCTACATCAGTTTGAAACTGACCTTTCTGGTGATGAGATTACATCATTATCGAAAGTTACATCAAGATTTATTCAAATAATACTAGAAAATATATTTACGTAAGGATTTAATCATTTATATAATATAAACAACACAGTCAACAATAACAACAATTATGATGATATAATTTATTTATTATTCATTTAACTTTTTTTTTTTTGCTTTTAATGATTTTAGTGATCTATCAACTGAAGAAAATATTCAAATGGATAAAAATAAAATATTGGCCATTGTACTGCTGATTACTAGCTGTCCGCAAGCAACTTCTCTTAACCCTAGTAGTCTTGATATTGTAATTAATACTATAAAAGTAGCACTGGAAACGAATAATATGGAGGTAATAATAATAAATAATAAATAATTAAAATTGTAAATATTTCATTAATGATATGCTATTTTAACTAAATTATAATTTCTATTTTTATTTTTTAAGATAAATATGGTAGCTCACCAATGCATTAGAACTTTATTTGTACTACCTGAAAAATCAACTTCAAATTTAGCATCAAAAATACTTGGTCGTCAATTTACCAGTATAATAACACCACTACTTATTTCTCGTATATTATCTTCCAAATCTAATAGCAATGAAACTTCGTCAATGGATATTTTATCTGAAGATATTAAAAGTTTACTCATACTTCCAAATTCATCTAATGGCCCCCAAAGTAGGATGACAATAAAAATAATTAAACAACAAATAACAAATAGTGGGAGTTAAAAACTAATATTATTATTTTTTTTATTTTATGTCATATATAGAAATACAATTACTTCAAATAATACTGCCATTGCTTACGGAATTATTAGACCAACCACCTTTTGAAACAGGTTTATCGGTTATACATACAGTAGTAATATCTCATATAGTATCGTTAGCTACAGCAATGCCACAAGCATTCCGTGATACATTAAATTTATTACCAAAAAATATAAAAGATAAACTTGAAGCAAGTATAAGATATAATGTCGTTTCTAGCCAACAACAAGAACAAAAAAGGCAACAAGAATTAAAACAACAAGATTCTAGATTAGATAATAGTAGCAAACAGCCAACAATTCAACTTAAGATGAACTTTAGTAATTTTTCCTAATTGTGTATATTCAGCGTTAAACGAAATCAATATGTATATTACAATTTACACTATTTATTTATTTTAACTTTAAACCTTAATAATAATAATAATAATAATAATAAAAAGCTTTAATACCATTTCTCTTCGTTATTTTCAAAAAACATTATAATAAAAGTGGCCACTTTCTCTTTTTTTTAAACTCCCTCCTTTATCCACATTATGTTTTTTTAATATCTTTTAGGTATGTATTCATTTGATTCAAAAATACGGATATTTAACATAAATTATTAACTTGTTTAATTAAAAATAAATGACATATATAATATAGAATAATAATAAAAATTACTATACTAATAAAAATTTATAAAAAAGTATATATAGGTAAAAGAAAACGATAAAGGAAATTATTTAATTAAAAGAATATATATATAAAGAATATGTATAATATATGCTAGTATATGTGTATGTATATATGAATGAATAAATGGATGAATGCTTGTAAATATGTGGATGGATGCATAACTGAACATATATAATTGTATATTGATAATGTTAAAAAAATTAAAAATTAAAAATAGTATTGTTGAAAAGGTTGTGATTGATGTATGTTTGAAGAAAAGTTACTTGTTGGCGTATTTGGAGGTAATAATGAGGGTTGTATAGAATTTTGTGGGTTTACTGTCGACGCTGCTGTAGTCGCAGTTGTTGCTGTAGATTGTGGTGCAGGCATTGGTGGAGGAGATGATAACGAAGATGTAGAGGAAACTGAATGATGATTCAACTGAGAAGACGACGACGATGATGATGATGATAGAAAGGAAGGGGTTGCTGTATTTGTATAATTAGGTGTATATTTTCTTATGATTTTTCTTAAAGCATGGGGTAAAGTTTTCCAAGCAAATACTTTAACATCTTTTTCAATATTTCTTGGTTTTGGATGAGGGAAACCCATGATCAATTTAAAAAAATCAGCACAATCTGATTTACATTTACTAACAGTTAAAGGGCGGAAACCTTCCAAGTTACGACGAATACGATTTTTTTCTTCAACGGTAAATTGCACACCAATTAAACCTTCTAATAGATAAATACAATCTACCGATGTAATAAAGTAATCATTTCGTTCACGCCAGTATATACAAGAGACTATCAAAGAGGAAGTTTTTATACCATTTTCATTAGTTTCCATCATGGTATTATTGTTGCTATTTGCAGTAATAGTAGTATTAAGACTAATGTCGCTCTTATTGTTAGGAGATAAAGAAGTGGAAGAAGATGAGGATGAGGAAGCAGTAGTATTAGTAGATGATGATGATAAAGAAGTTGTTGATGAGCTAAATTGAAGTCTTCTTTGCTGTTGTTGTTGCATTTGTTGTTGATGTACATAATACTCAATAGGTTCAAATCCACACTCTACTTGCTGACTATTTTCTACATTATTTGTATTTTGCCTACGCCAAAATCTTACAAGTCTTCTACCACTTTGCCATTCATTTGCACTCCATTGAAATGTCATTTCCATAAGATCACCACATATTTTTAAATTTGCCTTATTAAGTAAACCTGCAAATGGATGTACAGTTGTGATTACATTTTGATGATGATGATGAAGTTGATGCTTATTATTAATGCTGTTATTGTTGTTATGTTGATTACAATCATGATTATTATTATAAATGCTTTTTCTTGATGCTATTGACATGTTATTATTATTTGATGGATGATATAAATTATTATTAAAAGGTGTTTTTTGTAACATTAATTGTTCTTGAAGATGAGGATGATTTGCTGCATAATAAGGTAAACTTACATTATAATTACACCTATTACCAAAAGGATAAGATAATTGTTGTCCCATATTTATATTAGTATAATGATTGTATGCTAATCCTATTATATTATAAGTAAATAATCGATAATAGAATAATAGAAGTTAATAAATAGCCATGCATATCATTGCCGTCACTATTGTTTATTTATATATATATTACCATTTTGCTGCTGTTGTGAGCTACGCTTATTTGAGGCAATAATATTATATTCAGATGGTAAAGAAAAATTTCCATTTAAACCAGTGGAATGACTAAAAAAGTGAGATTGCGTCTGCCTTTCAGGTGAGACAACTTCTTGTTTGGTAGGAGTAAAAAGTTGTTGCTGCTGTTGACGATGTTGTTGTAACTGTTGAGATAACCATAAAGCAGTATTTTGATCGGGTTGATTGGATTGAGAAGATAATTCTTTTGATAAAGGATCCTCATAAGGTGCAAGTAATTGTAAAAATTGACTATCTACTGAAGTATCTAAAAATAAAATAATAAAAAGAGAAAAAATTAAATAACAAATAATATTAAATAATAATAACAAATATAAATAAATATATATTATTTATTTTATATTTATTTACCATCGGTTGTTGATAAAGAAGAATATAATCGTTTTTGTGGAAAGTCATCGCTTAGGTTTGGAGATGCCGTTCTTTTACGTGCTAATAAAAAAGAGAGTGATAGAAAAACAAAAAATGTAAAAGAAAAAAGAAAAATGTAAGTGAAAAAATTACCATTTATAAAAAAAAAAAAAAAAAAAAAATTGAGTTTGAAAAAAGTTGATCCATTTTTTTTTACCTAATGTAGACTGATCGAGATAAGTAAAGGCTCCAATGGTCCAAGTATCTAAAGCTAAATCTGGATTACTTATACTAAAGTAACAAATTGAAACAGGAACTTGACAATCGGAAGCAGTTTGAACATCTTGTAATTTTGGAACTTTAGCTGCTAAAGTGATCCAAGTATTTGATTCTTGTTCTACAATAGGCATAGAATGAACTTGACAAGTAGTTTCGATAGCCAACTGACCAAATACAATTTTTAATGATCCTTGTATATAATTGTTGCATTCTAATAGAATAGAAATAGTAGTTGTCTCATCACCTTCGGTAGGTGACCATTGAAGCACTTGAGGTCGCATAGGAAATGGTTTTGTTGTTGAAGATTCGATATTAAATTCATTTGTCATCCAATCATTATAATCTATTAAAAAACAAAAACGAAAAATGAAAATGAAAAATCAATATATATATTTTTTTATTTGTGTTTACGTTTTTTTTTTTATTATTATTATTATTTCTTACCAAAAGTAGTGGATGAATCTAATTCCGGATTTTCAATTGTCATTTTTTCTTTATTTACTAATGCTGGTAATGATGTTTTTACAGTTTCCAAATTGGCTATACCCATTTTTAATGATATTTATTACAATATAATTATATAAATCCGTATAGTAGTTATATAAGATATTAAAAATGTATATAGGTTACTTTTCGTTGCTCTTTTTGATGTAGTTTTTTTTTTTTTTCTTTTAAAAAAAAAAAGAGAAAATAGTTAAACTTACAAGTATATAAATAAAATAAAAATAGATATAAAGTATAAATATATATAAATAATTATTGTAAATAATATATCATAAAAATGCTTTTTTTTTTACTTGGTAGTGTTTTTTTAAAAAAAAAATTAAAAAAATCAAAAGAAGAAAAAAAAAAAAAAAAGAGAAAGAAAAAAAGAAAAAGAGAAGAAGAAAAAAGTTAAATTGTACGCGTATTATTATAATGTTAAATAAAAAAGATATAAAAAACAAACAATTTTCTTTCCTCGCCTTTTTTTTTCCATAACCGTTTAGAGAAGATCTATTTCGACAAATAATAATAAATAAATAATAAATAAAATAATTACTAGTAATAAAAATGATTGTATAGCAATGTAATATTAACAATAACAGTAATATATAATAAAAACCTAAATGATTTATATAAAACATAATATAGATTACATCAGTTTATAATAATAAAAAAAAAAAAAACTTGTCCAATCATAAAATAAAAAAAATTGCATTATTGCATTATTTTTGATAATTAAACCCCGCTATATATCCCAGCATATTTTTTATTTTGAAAAAACATTATAAATAAATATTCCAACTTCTTTGAGCCAATCCTTTTGAAGAATAATATATGTATTTTTTAGAAACGCGGTGATTTTTTTTTTTTTTTTTTTTTTTTTTCAATTATATTAAAAAAATTTTGGTGATAGTATATATTTTTAGATATACTAGTGAAAAATATGTTGTTAGGCGTATATAAAAATTAAATTCAAATTTATTTTTATAAATAATTTACTCGTTATTTCAAAAAAAAAGAAAAAAAATTTAATGAGAGTAAAAGTGTGTAAATGCGTCAGTGAGGGAAAATGGTGTATGTGTGAAATAATAAATAAAGAATTTTTTTAAGGAGAGAAATTATAAAAAAAAAATATTTATGGTAATGAGTAATGTAAATAATGACAAATAAACTATTGGAATGAAGGGAATAATAATAATAATAATCGTAATCATAATAAATTAATAAAGAAATAACTGCTGATCAGCAATACATATAAATATATATTACTTTTCCCATTGAGTCTGATGTGGTATGGATTGCATTGTAGGTATCATTAAATTAGTTTCATGCTTTATTCTTGAATCATTTGTTAACCCATTCCCATATATTGAATGTGGTGTCAAAGGAGGTGCCGATGCCATTGTAGACGACTGAAGTGTGTGGTTTGTTTGAAAAGATTGAACATTGGGATGATGATGGAAATAAGACTGATGTTGTTGATGATGGTGATGGTTAGATAATGGATTCGGTGAAGTTACTGATAATGAATGATGATGATGATGGTGATGATTATCTAGTGGTTTATTGTTTATTAATTTTTCCATTGTTATTTCATTATATATTGGCTCATTTTTTATTAAAAAATCAGTAGGTATAGATGTTTCATTTAAATTTAAATTTTGTATATTGCTTGTAGGTGTCATTATTTGATGTTGCTTTGATTGTATTGATAATGCCTCTAATTCTGCTATATGTAATCGTTGCTTTTCTATTTGTAGTCTTGCTAAATTCATATGTTTAAAAAATGCTTCACGGTCACGGTTATATATTTCTTGTAATTGACACAATTTTTGTTGCAATTGCTGTTCTGTAGTTAATGAATAGTTGGTAGAATCGTTGTTAGGTTGTGTATCCATATAGGTTTTTTTCACAAAATTGTTGCCGCCTGTATTTCCATGTTCTGATATGTAGTTATTATTAGCGTCTTCGTTATTAGTATGATTGTCATTGTTTTTAGGTGCATTATTGTTCGTATTATCATGAGTATGGTGAATATTCCTTAAAGTGGTAGTAGTAGATTCATCTTTTGTCGGTGATAACTCCGTTATTATGGTTGAATCCGTCAACTCCTGCATACGAAGATGATAGGGTGGTGAAGAAGTAGAAGAAGGCTTGTGTGTTGTATGAATGTTATTGTTGTTGTTATTATTCTGATGGGGATCGTTATAAGGAAGCGAATGATGATGGTGATGTAATAAAGGTGAATTTGTAGATACATCTTGTTGTAAAGAAGGTTGTGGTAAGGAAGCACTAGATACCGATGACTTTCTTCTTTGGCTACCATAATCTGAATATTCATCATCTGATTCTCCAACAGAAATAACCGTTTCACCGTCTTCTTCATTGTTGTTTTTACTTCGCTTATTGCGTCTTGTTGTTTGTGTTGCTTTACGTCGAATTAAATGGAAAAGATCCCGCCTCCCAGGTCTAAAATGAGGATGATACCAACGACACGTAGTTTTATCTTTTGTTTCTTTAGATTTTCTTGCATCTGTATCACGCTGAAATCCATAAATCTACATATAAATATAAATTAATAATAAAAACATAGCTTTGATTAAGAGGATTCAATAAATATATATATATATAAATTAATATGTTTCCTTACATTTAGTTGTCTAACAAAGGACGGAAATTTGCTATGTTTAAATAACTGTGGCAAAACTTCTTCAGTGAATTCTATAATATATATATATATATATATAATATTATTATTACAATTATTTTTATAACCCCATAATAAAAAATTTTAAAAAATTATTATTATTATTGTTATTATTATTATTATTATTAAAAATGTTACTATTAATAATAATAACAATAACAATAACAATAATAGCAATAATAACAATAAATATGAAAACTTACTTGGTATACATTCAACAATAAACATATCTTTCCCATCCTGTTGGCACCATCTTGCATATTTTTTCCCGTTTTCTGGAGCTTGTAAACATCTTTTTATATGAAAAGAAAAAAAAAAAAAAACGTGAATATTTCCAAAGGGTAATATTAACACGTTAAAGGGAATTTTAGTGGGCTATTATATACAATAATTACCCGTATTTTTTTTTTTTAAAAAAAAAAAAAAAAAATTATAGAGAAATATATATTCACTTACTGATATAATTTTGATACAAATCCAGCAATACCACGTTCAGAATGATTAATATCGTTGCGTTTTATTAAAGAAATATTTACGGGAGATAAACTATTATTTTGTTGTATTTGTTGCTGCCAATATGTATTATTGTTATTATTTTTATTATTATTATTATTATTATTATTATTAGTATAAATAGAGGGAGTAATAGTTTCAGTTGTATTAAAATGATAACCATTATAATCTATTCCACTCATATCATTTGGTTGTTGGGTATATAGCATTAAATTAGATTGTGATATAAAGTCAAGCGAAGATAAATTCATTGGATGTCGTTGCTGTTGGCTAATATGTTGCTGCTGCTGTTGTTGATACGAAGAAAATGGATATTGTATGTTGGAATATATTGGAGGAGTTATTATGGAATCGTCGGTATAGTTGGTTATTTTATCTTCTTCTGCCTCTTGACTTAGCATGGTCATCGTTTTCTTCTTTCTTTCCTTATTTCTTAGTATTATTCTTGGTTTATTAAATCTTTTATTTGATTTTAAAACGATCTTTTAAACAAATAGATTAGAAAAGATCAGAAAACAGAAAAAGTGGAGAAAGAATATAAAATATAAAAAACAATTAAATATTTATTATTATAATCAAGTTGGTAATAATAATATAAATGTTTTATTTATTTATTTAAAAAAAGTGTATATGTATTATTAAAAAAGAGAAAGAAAAAAAGAAAAAACCCAACAAAAGGGAAAAAATTAAAAAATTGAAGAATTTTTTTTATTTTGATTGGCCTAAATTTTTTAAGGACAGCCTATTAAGGGTTGAACCGAACCATTTACAAAAAATTTTCTTTTCTTTAACATTATTATTATTTTGCATATATCTATCAATAAATAATAATATAGGTAGTAATATTTTCCTTTTTTTACCGTAAAAAGAACATTCATTATTAATAAATAAAAAATAAAAATAAATAGCCAATATTTATGTATATATATATATATATATATATATATATACACAGATAGATAAAGATATAAAGTTTGCTTTTTTTTTTTTCTTCTTCTTCTATCTTTCTTTACTATTATGTCTTTTGTTATTTTAACTGTGGTGAATAGCTTGAATTATTTGAAGCTCATATTTTTTAATGAAGAAACGTCTGAGCGCCTTTTTTTTTTTTTTTTTTTTTCCCATAAATAAAATATTTTATTTATACTTATAATGTTAGTTTATAAATCGCAAATATGGTATATAATAAATATCACTTTATTTTAAAATAAAAATGGGCTAAAAAACGAACTGATCGAAATCTTTTGCCATATAAACGTATGATACTTTTGTACAAATATGCTCTGACATTTCTTTAGATATCCAAAATATTGGGTTTGAAGGATCAAAAAATATTTAAGTACATTATTAATAGAACTTACGATACGATTTTATTTCCGCAAATCGACTTATGATTTATTATATGAGTGCGTACCCCTTTCTTTTTTTATCAATTTACTTTTTATCAATCAAATACAAATTAATATTTATTGAAATATACATAATATGCTATAGTATAAAACAATAATTATACGTAATAAAAATAAAAATAATAAGGTAAATACATATTTCGTGATCGAACTAGGAAACTATTACTATAATAGTTGAAATTAAAATATTAGATAATGAAATACAAGTTACAATAACAAATAAATACTATGCAAATAATAAAAGAATTGGTCTAAGCCATAGAACTTTATTTACAGTTAATAAATATTGATCACATATACATATATATATATATATGTTTATAATTTTGTTTTATTATTATTATTATTATTATTATTATTGCTATTTAATTTATTTAATGTATATTCAAAAATAAATAATAATGATAAATATTTACATAATATGTATTGATGCTATGTTGGGTATATGTTGTATATATTTTAACACATGGCTATTATTTTTTTACTTCCAATTTTAGTAGATGTATTAGCCTTACTTATCTTTTCTTCTGTTTGTTTACCGCCTTGTATAGATGGATCCAATTTATCTAGATAATTTTTATATAATTGAGCTTTTAAGAAGGAAGTATCGTATTTTTCACGTTGACCACAAATAGTCTTCATATTCATCAATGCCTCTGCTATAGTTGATTCAGACATCTTCTTTCCTTTTGTATCCATTTCATACCCTAATAAACAATCCACTTCACCATTATGGCCAGTTTCCTTTTCTAATTCTTTTATTGTTTCTTGAATAGTGCAGCTAATGCCTATATCAATGGCTTCATCATTGGATGGTGTTGTGCACGTCATGGTTGGTTCTTTTCTTAATACATGATCAATATCTACTGCTGAAAAAAATCCAATTGACTACAATATATATAAAAATAAATAAATAAAATAAATAAATAAAATAAATAAATAAACAATAAATAAATAAATAAAATTGATATCACTACCCTATTATTATTTTATAATTGTATAAAATAAATAAATAAATAATGTGCACTTACCTGGGGTAAATTATAAATACCCAATTTATAACTAAACAAAGCTCGAGTCCATAAATTAGCTACTTGTAAGGCAAAAGCTGTACGATGCTGATCCTTTTCCGAAGACAAATAGCGTACCTCATCATGGACAGATAACATAAATCGGGCGTCGATTTGATAACGATCAATTAAATGTTGCATGGAAACCAATAACATATGTAAATAGTCTACACCCGAGCTTTGTACTACCCAGTTAATTCTTGACGTTAAAAATTGATCCTTTGTATATTTAGGTTTTAAAGCGTCCGTAACAGCACATCCCAAGGCAGGTGTTCTTGGATCATTGGATAAGGCAATATCTTCCAATGCATTAAACATGAAACTTTCTGATCCGCCATGCCAAAAATGACGTTTAAAAGGATTTCGTTTCCCTCTTTCCTTTTCACCTTTTGTACTACTGTACAGTTCAGTTGCTTTAGATTTGGCCATTTCCATACTCATCCCTTGATTATATTGAATTAATAAACCTGTAGCATATTTCACTCCAGCACCATAAATACGAGCATAATTAAATATTTTGGCCTTATCACGACTGATACCCAAGATGTTGGCAGTTTTTGAATGTAAATCGGTTCCTTCTGATTTACTTCCTTGCAAAGTCATCCACCCCAATGCAGTGGCACCGTGAAATCCAAATTGCGCGTCACCAATCACACTTGATATCCATAATTCTTCAGAATCTACATCAGCGCCCACAATTTTATATCCCTTAGGTGCCTGCACCATTGATTTTAATTCGGATCCAATTCTATTCTTTTTTGCATTACTTGCCGTCAACCATGTTTTTTCTACTGCCCTTCTTGTTACTGTTCCCATTGTCACCATTTGAGGTAAAATCATTCCATATTTATGATCGTCGTCCTTTTTTTTTCCTTCTCCTTCTTCGCTACTATGTTTTGTTAAATTTAAATCCACAGAAGCATTATCATCCCATACAACAAATTGGCCTAATATACGTTCACGAGAACTAATCCAGTAAGCGGATGTTGCATTTAATTCCAACGCTTCCTTTGCAGCATCGTATTCTGAAGAAAGAACTTGATCCTCATAAGCACCAAGGTAATTTTTTGCTAGGGGGTTCCCACAATTAGCATCTTCGCCATCTTTATGAGGTACTTTAAAGTAACAATATAGTTGATCATTATAAACCATTTTCAAGGATGAAGGTGATGGGTGCTCCATCATTTGAGAAGGCTTCATTTTAAAACACCAACCATGGTCCGCCACATAATGGAGCGGGTACCCTTGCCATTTTAATCTTAATAATAGAGGTGATATTCTTGATCTTGTTGTTAATTTTAGTTTTCCAGTTTTTGTTTCATAAGCATCTTTATACCATTTAGGTGCTCCCTTTAATTTGCGTTGACGCGGATTGACAGTCCAATCCAATTGACTTAGCCAAGGATCATTTTCCCATTTTTCGGGCTGCGATACCAATTCGCGAGCTTGATTTGCAAGAGCTTGTAGTTTTGCATCCAACATATCATCCAACTCTTTATGTTTACTAACAGCATTTTCCAAATACTTTTCCCATCTTTCCGTCACCGTTAAAAAAGAATTTCCCATTTCAACCATACCGGCGAAGGAGACAGGGTGTGGGCAATTATTTAAAAATTTAGGAAGTAATGTTTTATATACATGATAAGTGGTTAATACATCTTGAGCACAATAGGTCATCAAATCATTAAAGTTCTCTTGAATATCTTGTAGGGAACCATTTTCAAAATAAGAACGTTGGGTTTTATCCATATCAATATTACAATGGAATTTTGCAACATCCTTCAAACTATTTAATGAACTAACATCCATAAAACTATTTGGCTCGCTTATATTGAGCTGATGGTGATCAGGTGTTACATTTTCTTGTCTATTTTTTAATATAGCATTCCAAGCTGATCGTTGCTGCGAACATAAACCTGCTACAGCGATATGAAGACTCATTGTATCAATATATCTTATTCCAGATGGTAATCTACTATATTCATCAGCAATCCTAGCACGATCATAACCAACGTTATGGCCAATTACTATTCGTTCCTTTTTCTTTTTATTATTATTGTTGTTGTTTGTTTTTTTAATGCTTTTGTTTATTGGAATTAATGACATTTTATCTTTTTCTTTTCCAGTGATAAGGTAAGGCGATGTCCAAGAATACCAAGCTTTTGATGATGCGGCAATAGCCATGACAGGATAATGCCCCTCCTTCACAAGAACTTCTACATCAAATACCAAAGAGTCTTCTAATGGCGCCTTGACTGATTTTATATCTGAACCTTCATATCGTGTCCAACCTGCTGTTCTTTTCCATTCAAATTCATTTATTGTTTCCGTTGGTAAAGGAGGCAAAGTATCTATTTCAGCAAACTGTTTGCATTGATCTATTAAAGAAGAAGCCTGTTCTAACCCGATACGCATAAAGTGCTCTTCGATATTATTTCCATACATAGCTGGGAGTTGGATATTGATAGGAGTCATTTTATCTGATTTTTTCCCCCAAATATCTTGAAGTTTTAAATGTTCCTTTGAAAGTGCCTCTCTTGTCGGCATATCAACGCTATTCTTGTTTTGTTTTTCTTGATGTGTATAAGAAGTAAATAACTGTTGGTGAAGATTTGGCGATAAGAGTTGTACATCCACAGGATTTATTTTCATATCTATTATTTATTTATTTATTTATTTTTTAATAATAATAATAATGACAATATAATTTTTATATATTTAGTCCTTTTGTTGTCAATGCTTTTTTATTATTATTATTATTATTATTTTATTTATGCTAAAAATAAAGATAATAAATATTAAATCTATATTTTACCATTTTTATTTAATATATTTTCATTTTCATTTAATAAAATAGAAGACTGAGTAAAATAACGTTGTGGGGTTATAAATATTAGTTTATTAACATTACGATTTTTTAAAATAGAAGTATATGATTTTGGTGTTGATATAATTTTTATCATTATAAACTATACATATCAAAAAAGCAAAAGAAAAAAAATTATGTGAAAGAAAAGTAAAAAAAAAATGAGTGATGGCTTTTTTTTTTTTTTTTTTAATTGCGTTGATTTTTAAAACCCGTCCAAGATTACTTTTACTGACTTTTTTTTTTTTACTCCCTCCTCCCTTTTTTCCCTTTCCTTTCATTTTTTTTTTTTTTTTTTTTTTTTTTTTTTAACCATACCTATTATACCTCATCTAATTTATTTATACATTCATTTAGTATATACATTCATTTAATGTTTTAATATATTTTATATAATTTATTTATAGTTAAAAAAAGTACATACAATAATCAACTGTTATTCTTTTTTGTTATCCTATTTTAAAATTATCTACCCTCTTCCTTTTTTATTTACAACCGTTTTATCTAAAAAAAATGACCTTTAAATCTACTTTTTATTTTAAAGCTGTTTTTTTACTATGTGTACTTTGTATATGTTTAATTGTATTGCCATCTTATATATCAAAACCAATATCAAATAATAATAATACAACTATCCCAAAACCACCAGGTAAATAAATAAATATATATATTATATTCGTATTTATATTTAGTATATATTTATTAAAATATATTAAACCTTATGTTCTATTTTTATTTTATTAATATATTTATTTTTAGATGAAGTTTGTTCCATCAATGAAGATCTTACACAAGCTTGTACCATTAAAGAAAATACAGAAGACACACTTACTTTAACTACAAACAATAACAATGATAATAATAATAATAATACAATTACAACAACCAAAGCACCTTATACCATTGTCACAGCAGCTAGTGCCAACCATTTTTGTGCCTTAGAAGCCATGTTATATATTATGCAAGACCTCAGAGAAAAGGTAGCACCTGATCAATTTCCAAGAATAATTGTTTATAATCTTGGTATTTTACCACAACAAGTAACAGTTTTAAAAAATTTACATCAGCATGGCTTTTTTGACGAGTTAATAGAATTTAATTATAGCAAGTACCCATCATTTTGGGATGTAAGTATAAATCGAGGTGAATATGCATGGAAGCCTGGAGCAGTTAAAGAAGTCCAAGAAAAACATGGAGGGATCATTATATGGTTAGATACTGGTGATGTACCCAATACTCGATTTATCGAAACCATGCCATCCTTTATCAAACAGCATGGATTTTGGTCACCAAGAAGTACAGGGTTAATGGGGGCAAAGTTTAATCATATTGGATTATTTCGATATTTTAAAACAAGTAAAAAGCTATATGCAACTAAAGAAAATTGTAATGGAGCAGCACTTGGGTTTGATGCAGATAATCCAAAAATAGTGGACACTTTAATCCAACCATGGTATGACTGTGCTTTAGATAAAGATTGTATTGCACCAAAGGGATCATCAAGGGTAAACCATCGTCAAGATCAATCAGCTATTTCCTTTTTAGCTTTACGTGCTGGTTATCAATGTTTTGAATATCCTGAATTTCATGGCTTAACTATTCATCAAGATGATTTTTGTCATCAACGATTGGCCTTACTATATCAATCTGGTGATTTATTAACTCCTTCTTCTTACATAAATGGTAAATAAACAAATTTATTGTCAAGTGGATAAATATATAATAATAATAATAAAAAAAAAGGAGGATGGTCTAGGAGCCAATTTTTATTTTTTTTATTTTTATTTTTATTTTTTATTGTATATTTTATTGACAATGGTTTGGTAATCTTTATTTAATTATGTACTTTTATTTTTTTTAGAGGAATTGACATAAAGATAAAATTCAATTTTTATTTTTTTATTTTATAGATACTTGATTATAATACTTAGATAAACACTTTATAAACACTTTATATATTCATATACGAATGTATATAATACAATGTTTATTATACACAACTATATATTAGTTAAATATACAAAATACAAATATAAAGATATATAGAATTATACATATATATTTTGATTTTGATTTTTGATTTTTGATTAATTGAATATAAAAAGATGAATTTATTTAATTTAATGAGGTAAAACTAATTGGTTAAGTATTTATGATTTATTTGGAAAGTAATTAAAGTTAAAATATCACCAAAGTGGAAGGAAAGGGGGGAAAAGTTTAAATATAAATATAATTTATTTAGCTTTATTGTCTGCCTCCATAATAAGAATGTTATACAAATCTTTACTTTCATAACTTCATCTAAAACAAAGCGGGACCACATGATCTATTTGATTTTATATGCGCCACTCTTTCTTCTCTCTCTCTCTCTCCCACTCTCTCTTTTTCTTTTTCTCTCGCTTTCTCTCGCTCTTTTTTTTTTTTACTTGTAGTCACATTATTCTTTTTTAATTTTTTTTTTTCTCGCCCCACATTTTTTTTTTTTTCTTCCTTTCCCTTTCTTTCTTTTTCTTTTTCTTTTTTTTCTCACAAAACAATATTTTATTTTTTTGAATAGTAAAGTAGTTCATATAATTGGATCTATTCTCTATTTCAAGTCCCACTTTTTTAATTATTTAGAAATATTTTTTTCTATTTTTTTTTTTCTTTTTTTGTATTTTGATTTTGTTTAAAAAGTAAATCATCAAAGCAACCATCCATAGTAATACCAATTATAATAACAATAATAAAAATTAAGGGAAGAAAGAAAATTATTGGAAAATATTGGAAAAAAGAAAGAAATATCAATGACTCAACCGAGGGACGCTTTACCATCTCTCTCCTTACCAGCTCCTACTAATGCATTATATCACCCACTATCCCCCATTCCAACTACCGATACCCCTGGATTAATGGTAATGAAAAGAACAAACAAAAAAAGAAAAGGATTTTAGTTTTAAAAGTAAAGAATATATATTCACTATTATTATGTATTTATATATATATATATATATATATATATATATATATATATATATATAGACCTTACCGACAACAACAAGCTCAATAATGGAATTATCTAATATAAATCAACTACCACCTATAGTAATGCCTACTTCAACCTCAGCAACTACAACTACAACTTCTGTTCCAATAACGAACTCAACCATAGTAGATAATAAAACTAGCACTGTAGCTGATGCATACATGTTATTTTGTGCTGAACATACAAATCCTTCTGAACCTGTGAAATCAACTCCACAATTATATGAACAATGGAATCAGTTACCTAAAGTAAAAAATAAAAAATAAAGAATAAAAAAAAAATGCTCTTATAAATATAATATTGTAAATATACAGTAAAGAAAAACAAAATCTTATTTGCAACCATTTGCTAAAACCATTATATATATATATATATATATATATATATATATAATTTTATTTATTTTTTATTTAGGCAAATAAAAAACCATATCATCATCAAGCCATAATAGTAAATGCTAAATTAGAAGAGAATGAAGATATAACGATGAATAATAATCAAGATATGGAAGATGATAATATAACAAAAACTATACAGCATTTAAAGAACCATACACCACCTCGTCAATTAGTATCTTTAGAAGCAATCCAATCGGCTGAACTTGAAGAAAAAGAGGAAGCTAAAAGAGGAGGACAGCCTTTTACTGAATACTCATCCTTTTTATCAATGAAACATATACACGAACAACAACAATCAGATACAACTAGATCAGCAACATCATCTACATCTCCACCTACTTTTTCAATTCCAAATGATAATAGTCCAACATTAACAAGATCGTCTACCCCTTCTCCTTCACCAACTTCATCCACTTCCCTTAACTATTTAGTGTTACCTAGCACAGCCATGATAAATGTTTCTATGAATAATAATAATAATAATAATAGCGTTGCACCTATATCTACTTCCCATACCAATATTATTTCACCTTCATCCATTTTATCAAATAGAAATGATTCTTCATTATTACAGAAATCATACGATCTACATCATCATCAACATCATCAGCAGCAGCATCATGATACGATTCATTCTTCAAATCATTCTTATTTAGACAACCATTTACACCATTCTCATCATCACCCTGATCACTTAGTAACCCATGACACTTTGGCTCAATCGACACCATTGTCCACGTGTGTGTCTACTAAAAATACACAAATTACCATGGCGTCTCAATTAGGAGCTGATGAAGCGGAGGCTTTAGCAAGTTGGGATAATATGTATCAACAGAAATCTATTATTTATAATAAGCAATTATCTTCTAATAACAATAGTCAATCAATAATAACAAATAATAATAATAATAATAATAATAATAATAATAGTAATAATAATAGTAATAATAATAGTAATAATAATAATACAATCATGATTCAACAACCGATCCAAGAACGTTTAAAAAGACCACCAAATGCTTATCTACTTTTCAATCGTGCTATGCGAAGACAATTATTGGCTGATGATCCTAAATTAACTGTAGCCGAAATTAGTAAAAAAATTGGTGATCGATGGAAATATTTACCTCAAGTAAGAAAAAAAAAAAAGTATTTATATTAAGATTTTTTTAAGTTTTGTGTTTAAAAATAAAGTATTAAAATAAATACCCGCTTTTTTACTAAAAAAATTTTTTTTAATTAGGAACAACGACAATTCTATGTTAATCAAGCACAAATGCTGAAACAAGATCATTTAAAAAACTATCCTGATTTTATTTATACTCGACGATCTAAAGCGGAATTGGCATTAGCTAAACAATTATCTAAAACTGGACGCAAGTCATCTTCATCAGCATCATCTACTTTTATACCAGGATCAACAATTCACCAACAACAGCATTCATATATACATTCTAAAGGCGGGTTTTCCTTGAATAATAATAATTTATTAATAACACAACATAATATGATGAATACAACAACATTAAGAGATGATGATGATGACATGGCACTCATGTTAGGAACAAATAAGAAGAAGAATAGATCTTATACATCGTCTTGTACGACGTCAGGTGGTATTGGTGATGATGACCTTTTACAACAACAACAAAAAGGATTAAAAAGGAAAAGAGGCCGACAACGATCTAATAAAGTACAACGTGATCCAAGAGGAAGGAAAAAAAAAAGAGTCAAACATCCTACCGCACCAAAGCACCCCATGAGTGGATTCCTCTTTTTTTTAGGCGCTGTGCGACCTGAAGTAGCACAACAATTTCCAGGGTCGACGGTTGGGCCTATCAGTAAAGAAATCTCTTCTAGATGGAAAAACATGACTGCAGAAGAAAGGCAGCCTTGGTTACAAAAAGCAATCGATGATAAAGCAAGATATGCAAAGGAAATGCAGGTCTATATGAAAACTGTCAAAGTCGAAGGTGAAGAAGAAGAAGAAGAAGTGGGTGAAGAAGATGATGATGATAATGACGAACAGCAGACAAAGGGTTACTCTGATCATGAAGTAGCAGTGGTCGTAGAAGAAGAAAAAGTAAGGTTAATAGATGATGATGAAGATGATGATGGGGACGACGATAATGATAAAACAGTAAAAAAGGACAATTTAAAACATATGGTTGAAAATGGTCATTACACTCATCACCACGAACATGGATATCAATTAATATCAACAAGTAATAGAAATAATATCCATTCCTATCATCAGCACTCTCACCATAATAATAACAAAGTAGAATATAACGACAATGAAGAAGAAGAAAATGAAGTTGATGAATATGAACTTGAAGATGATGAAGATGAGGATGCTAATGTTGCTACGGTAGTACAAATGGTAAACAACAGCAATAATAATTCTTCCACTTTTTCTTCTTTCTCTTCACCAAATCTTCACCATCCTTATACCTCCATACATCATTCAACCAACCCTTCTTCCAACGTCAACAGTATATCTCATTCAACTATAACTAACCCAATACCCTCATCATCTATGTCTAATTATTCCTTATCTTTTTCATAATATATTTATATATATCTTAAAAAAAATTACGTATCATCTTTTGTGTATTATTTATTTATTTATTTTTCTTCGCTCGTTTTTTTTTAAAAAAAAAATACTATTATTTATTTTTTTCAATTTGTATTTTTAATTCTTTTATTTATTTATTTATTCATTCAATTAACAATAACAATAATATATTAATATCTATTAATAAATATTCATAATAATATTAAAAATGCTTTTTTTTTTTTGACTTATTTTCTAGTTCAACTTCGCTGGTCTAATTTACCATATATAGTTTTTTTTTTTTTTTTTGGTTATTTCAAATAGAAACCAAAAGATGTATTCCTTCCATTAAAAAAATCATCTGATGATTTTTCAATGATTGATAGATAGATGATATCAATGTTAATAAAATTGACAGTACTAGATAAAAAAAAAAAAAAAAAAAAAAAAGATAAGAAAAAGACTGAAATAAAAAAAAAATGCATGAAAAAAAAAACACATTTGTTTTAAAAATGACTTGTCCAACTTGCTTCACTAGATCAAATAACCTTTTTTTTTATTATTTTCACGAGCCAATTTCCATTGAGAAAAAAAAAAAGTAACTTCATATTTATTTTAGTAAATTTTATACAACTACACCTCTACCTAGTAAAAAACAAAAATGTACATACATAGGAACCTGCTTGAAATCGTTTCTCTTTTTCTTTTTTACAATTTTTTGAATATGTAGACTATCTTTTATATTATATATTATATATTTTATATATATATATATATATATATATATTTGAACAAAGCTTAATAAAAAAGTATTATAGAAAATATATTACGATAATAATAATACGAAATATAATCGGAAATGTGTGAAATGAATGGTTTAGGTTACTGGCTGGTAAATAAATATATTAATAAGATACAAAAAAAAAAAAAAGGAATTCTCAATCAAATATAATTTTACATATGAACATAAATAGTATCATTATTTTTTTTAGAAAGATTAATAATTATTAAATACAACGATGAGGGTATTTTTTTAATATAAAACAATAAGCAGCATATAGATATTACCTACAAACTGACATGTGATTTAAATCCCCAATAGTTTTCAGGTTTAATTTTTTTTTACCACTCCGCCATTTTTTTTAAAGTTTAATGGTTATATATATTATTTAATCCTCTTTTCTTTTTTTTTTTTTACAAGTTTATTGTTATTGTAAATTTTTTATACCATTTCTATTATTTATCCTTTTATATAACTATATATATACATAAATATTATATATATATATATTTATATATATTTATTATTATATATTACATATTCATTACTATTATCTCGTAAAAGTTATTTTTTTTTTTTAAAATAAACACCTTTTCAAAATTAATTTCTATACAATGATTGGATCAGGCTTTATAAGTAGAAGTAATAGTCCAGCGTTAACATCATCATCTTATGAAGTGTTACCTGTTGTATTATGTGTACCTAGTAAAAAAACAAGATCGATAAAGTTTGGCCCTTCGTTATTAGACTATATCACCAACGCTTATGCTGAAGATGCTAATAAATATAAAGAAGATTGCCGTTTATTGGATAAATTACGTGAAGAAGCTATTATACAATTACCTGAAGTTATTGATATCGCTGCTATCGATCGTTTATTCATGTAAAATTAATAACAAAATCAACAATTATATATCTATATATAATTTTATGATAATAACAATAATAATAATGATAAAAAACAAAGGTTGCTTATATGTTTATTAATATATATATATATTCCACCCCTTTTTTTTTCATTCTAGTTATTATTGCCAATTAGCTTATTTGGGTTCTCGTTTTCCTCTTGATGTGAGTTATCCATATATTATCATAAAATTAAATTTCAATAATAATGATAATAATAATCAGTATTTTTTTATACAAATATACGCCTTTATTAAATTTATTGTTATTACAATCTTTTCATTTATAGGTAGGTTTGGAATATTCTTGGTACCCAGCGTTTGAGATCAGTGGAAAATTAGGTATTAATAAAAATAAAGTCATGTGAGATAAATAAATAAATAAATAAATAAATAGAATAGAATAGAATAGAAATATAAACGTTTATGTGAGTATAACTAATATCTATTTTGATTGTTATTTTTATTATTGTTGATTTATAGTGAAACGTTCGAATTTAAACTTTGAAAAAGCGAATGTTTTGTTTACAATCGGTGCAGCCTACAGTCAACTTGGATCTACTGAAACTAGAATATCAACAGAAGGTATAAGAAAAGCATGCAGTTATTACCAGGTACATATTTCTATATATATATATATATTATTTACATATGCTTAAAATAATAAATAGATAAATAAATAAAAAAAAAAAATCAAGATAGTATTGAAAAAGAAGGTTTATATTTTTTTATCTTTATTTTTTGGGCATTTTAGTATGCAGCAGGATGTTTCAAATATATTGCTAGAGAGCTTATTCCAGATTTACGATCAGCTCCACCAAGTGATTTATCCATCCCCATTTTAGAATCTTTAGTCTCATTAATGTTAGCACAAGCACAAGAATGTATGTGGCAAAAGGCAGTGATGGAACATATGAAGCATGGAACAATTGCAAGATTGGCTATTAAGGTAGCCGACTTTTTTGATACCATTTTGGAAAAAGTAACCGCTGCCCTTCAAGAACAACATTCCTTTGTCTTACCCGATGATTGGATCAAACATTTTGAATTAAAAGCAAGTTATTTTAAAGCCGTTGCCCAATATCATAAAGCCAATGAGTGTATCTCCATGTCTAAATATGGTGAGGAAATTGCTCGGTTACGTATTGCTAAAACTGAAACCAACAAAGCCTTAGATGGATTAAAAATATTATTTGAAAATAACAACAACAACCTAAGCCAATTCCTTACTGGTGGATTTACGATCATCACCTCCATGTTTATCAGTACCGGAATGAATAATGGTCAACCTCAATCCACAGCTATTTTTATTGATGAAGTCAAGCACTTATTATCAGCTATTGAACGGGATTTAGTACGTGCAGAAAAGGATAATAATCTTGTTTATTTGGAATCCATTCCTGACGATTCTCAGTTGCCTCCTATTTTAAGATCGGATATGGTGAAGCCTAATATACCCACAGATGTCTTGGATCCTGCTTATTGGAAAAGAATGTCCCATGTTGAAATTCAACATCCATTATTTGAAAATTTGGTTCCCTTTGCTGTTCATCAAGCTGCTAGTGTTTATAATGATAAAAAAGAATCTGTTGTCAAACATGATATTATTGCTAAATGTAATGAACTACAACAAGAATATGATGAGTAAGTTTTTTTTTTTTAAAAAAAAAAAGAAAAAAGAAAGAAAATAATAACATTATAACAGTATAAAAATTATAATTATAAAAATAATCACTTATTTTTTTTTTTATTATATGTATATCTACAGGTTGATAAAAAAGCTTGATTTACCTAATACTTTAGATAAAGTAGATCCTGATCATATACCCAAATCTTTAATATCCTGTGCTGAAGATGTACATCATGATGGTGGTGGTCAAGCTCTTAGAGATATGTTATTAAAGATTCAACAGATGTCGGTTAAAAATTCTGATTTAGTTGAAGAAGGATTTAATATCTTGGAAGAAGAAAACGAAAGTGATGATATTTTAAGACGTCAATATGGTAGCTGTAAGTAGAATTCCAAATACATATACCTGAATTTATATATATGTATATATGTTTAAACATTTGTTATTAATAATCAATACTTTTTCTTTCCCTATTTTTTATATATAATATTTATGTACATATATATTTCTATAGTATGGACTAGACCACCTTCTCAACAGCTAACTGGTAATTTATTAAGTCAAGGGTCACAATACCATGATACTTTACAAGCAGCATTAAAGGCAGATAGAATTGTTCGTGCTAAAGTGACCAATTGGGGAAAAGCTATTGATGTATTATCATTACCTATAGAAAATATTATCAAAACATTACCAAACCTTACAAAAGTAGGAGATGGAGAACAAGAAACTTCAAATGATAATCAACAAATATTCGATTTAATACAAAGATTACGTATGTTATTACAAGAAGGACAAGATGAGTATAAACAACAGCAGCAGCTTGTCGAGGATGTACAGGCTTTGAGTGACAAAGATGATATATCTGATGCTCTTGTAGTAAAAGCTCATGAATTAACTAACGGATCACCAATTGTTAAAATTGAACCTGAACAATTTACAGATGTATTTACGAAGGAACTTAAAAAATATGAAACAATGCGAGGTACAGCTTTACAATTATTAAATAATCATGCAGATCGTAGAATTAAAATGGAACAATTATTTGAGCAATTTATCATGGTCATTAGTACAAATACTATTGTTGCTCAAAGAGAAAAAGCCATATTTAATTTGGAACAAGCTTTTACTAAATTTAAAGAAATTCGAACTAATTTGGTAGAAGGGATTAAGGTATTTAAAAAAAATTAAATAATAATAATAATAATAATAATAATATTTTTAAAAAAAAAAAGTAACGATAAGATTATCAAATGATATATACCTTTTTAAGAAACATATGATAATATTGTTTAACATTTTTTTTTTTTTTTTTTTTTTTAGTTTTATTCACAATATACTGATACGTTGACACAATTTAGAGATGACTGTAATGATTTTGCTATATCTAGAAAAATGGAAGCGTCCGATTTATCAAGGTAATCATTATAATACAAAATTTATTTTATTTATATATAAATATATTAAAAAAAGCCATGACATTGTATTTTAATTAATATTATTATTACTTTTTCCTTTTTTTTTGCATTGATGACACCATTTAGAAATAATGGAGCTGTTGTCAGACGACGATAAACTTATTGGTATTACATTGAATTATTTGAACTAATGCAAATATATCATTTATCTTAAACCCCGAATACGTTTATTTTTACTTAATTCAACATTTATTCCCCTTTTTAAACAAAAACCTTTCCCTGGTTTAACTGAATTTCATTTTTTTTATTTCTTAATATATATATTTTATTATTATTATCATCATCACTATTATTATTATTATCCTTATTTTTATTATCATATTATTAATATTATATTTATTATTATATATTTATTAAATGAATGTGCGTTAAAAAAAACTATAAATATTGATGATTTTCTTCACTTTTTTTTTTTATTACTTCGTTTCTTTCTTATTTTTTTTTTAAATAAACAAAATGAAAGCTACTCTTTTAGCCTTTTTATCATTATTTGCTGCAAGTGCCATTGTTCAAGCTTCTCCTATTAGCTCTCAACGTGGCAATGGCATTCGTGATATTCGTCGCCGCCAACCCCCAAAGCATTTAATTCAAACTAGGTAAAATGGCATACATATTATAATTATTATTATTACCGTTATTACCAAGAAAAAAAGGGTTTGATGGGGTAAATCAATTATTCATTTCTTTTTTTTTTTATCCTTTTTTTATAGCGCCGATTCAGAACCAAAATGGTTATCAGAATCTGATATTTTAGGATTAATTCAAAAAAAGATTAAGTTCATGGATATTACCCACCATCAAGATTTAGATAAAAATGTTATTAAATCCTATGGTATGTCAATAAAAAATAAAAATAAAAGAAAAAAAAAAGCAAATAAAATATTTATACACGGTATTTATTTATTTATTTATTTATTATATATATCTATATCTATTTACACACTATAGCTAGCACAATTCCTACTGAACCTAAATATCAAACTGAAGTAAAGCCAGTAATTGATGCTTTAAACACAAATAACATGAAAACTAACTTGGAGGGTTTTACTAAATTCAATAACCGTTATTATAAATCTACCACTGGAGCTGAATCTTCAAAATGGTTACTTCAACAAGTTACTACCGCTGCTAAAGGTTCCAATGTTACTGTTAAAGCCTTCACTCACAGAGTAAGTTTCTTTTTTAAAAATATGGATATATATTATATATACAAGAAAAAAGTATATATAGGTTAAAAAAATCTTTATTAACAACTTTTTTTGTTTTATTATTATTTTATTACTATTATTATAAAATGACAGTGGGCTCAAAGTTCAGTCATTGCTAGATTTGAAGGTAGTGATTCAAGTTTATCTAACCAAGTAGTTGTCATTGGCGCTCATCAAGACTCTATTAATCAAAATAATCCAACCAGTGGTAGAGCTCCAGGTACTATCACTTTCTATTAAAAAAAGAAAAGCAAACATATTTACTATTTTAATATTAAAATAAAAGAATACTAAATATTATTTATTTATTTGCTTATTTTATCTTATTTTAGGTGCTGATGATGATGGTAGTGGTACTGTAACTATCCTTGAAACTTTCCGCAGTCTTGTTCAAAATAACTTTAAACCTGAAAGACCTGTAGAATTCCATTGGTACAGTGCTGAAGAAGCTGGTTTATTAGGTAGTCAAGATATTGCTTCTGCTTACCAAAGAAAGGGTGTTGAAGTAGTTGCTATGCTTCAAAACGATATGACTGGTTATATTGGTGATAACGGCGAAGTGGTTGGTGTTGTTACTGATTTTGTTGATGATCAAGTAAGAAAAATGATATTTATTTATTTATTTTAAAAAAAAGTAAAGATCAGTTATTAAATAGACTCTGCATATATTTTTTTTTAATCAATAGTTGACAGAATTCGTTAAAAAATTAATTGAAACTTATCTTAGCATTCCTTATAAAGAAACTCAATGTGGTTATGGTTGTAGTGATCACGCTTCCTTCACCAAAGCTGGTTATCCTTCTGCTTTTGCAATTGAAAGTCTTTTTGATGATTCTAATCAATATATTCATTCTGAACAAGATACAATTGAAAAAGTATCTTTTGATCATATGAAAGAATTTTCTAAATTGGCTGCTGGTTTTGCTGTTGAACTTTCTCATAAATAATTTTGATCCTATTAGGCATTTTTTATTTATTTTGTACTTTTATTCAATAATAAAATAATCTTTTATTTTTTAAATATGTCATACGAGAAATGTCTTTTATTTTCTTTAAAGGAAATAGATAATGGCCAAAAAGGGATAATTTTCTATATAAAGTTAATCGTTATTATGATATCATTTTCAAATTATTAATTAATTTTAAAAATAATAATAATAAAACTATCACAAAATTCATTAAAAATATTTACATAATATACGAATTATCTTTTTTTTTTTATAAGTAATCGAAATTTAAAATCCCATTTGTGTCACCTTAATATGTACTTGCTTTTCAAGTTCATTTTTTAACCAAAGGAAGTACGTATAATAAAGACAAAATAATAATGTGATGAAAGCAGAGAAAAATACAAAAGTATAAATTAATAATCGGTTAAAAAATACATTGAAAATTAAGGTCGCTGAAAAAGAAAACGTTTCCAATAATGGGTTGTTTTTTTATAAGCTGTCGTTTTATACTGTCCTCTTTACTAAGAAAAAAAGAGTTGGAGTATTGTTACGAAGTATAAAGTAGAAATAACATTGGAACAAAAAAATAAACATATTACGTTGAGTACAGCAAAGGTTCGTATAACTCCCTGGTTATGCCGTATATTATATTTTTAATCTGAAAAACTATCATTAAGGAATAAAAGAAGTGATAAAAAAGAGCGCGTAGATCCATACTATGTAGATACCAAGAGTATCGATAGATAGAAAAAAATAAAACCATTACTTGAGATAATACAGCAGTAGTTAAAAGACTAGATATAATTAGTTTAGTGGTTGGTTGAGGGTTTACAAAAAAAATATTGAACATATATATTTATATATATATATATATGAATTTCCTTTTATGGGTATTAACAATTTATGTTGTGTGTAGTAAAATCTGAATTAAAATAAAAGTTGTCATATACATGGACCACAGTAAAAAAAAAAAAAAAATGGGAAGAGAGCTCCATAAATGGATGGATATTATTTATATTATTTTAATATATATATATACATTCTATTTTCTTTTTTTTATTAATCGATTATTTTGCAAATTTCTTCATCCAAGTAATTCTGGTCATAATAAGGAGGTATGCCATTATATTGAGTGATAAAATAAATCATAGCTTCTTTAACAATGCTTAATCCTTTATTTGGTGGTGTATTTCGGTAATATTTTGGTATTCTAGCAAAATAAGCAGCATTCACTTTTAATGAAGGATTAGCAGGGCCATTGTACATTGTATGTGTTACATGGTGTCTTTTACAAGTATAGTATCTATACCTATTTTTATGTAAAAATAAAAGGGTTAACGTTTTAATTTAATACTTTGGTTGCAATTAATTTACTTTTTAAGGAATAGATATTTTGTATATCATAATATTATTATATACCATAACATCACTTCATAAAAGTCTTCAAAAGTATATTCTACCAACCCGCTCTTGATTACTGCTCTTATAGGTTCCAATTCTGTTCCGTCTTCATGTCTTTTATACGTTGAATGTGAACTAAATCCATAAAACAAGTATATAAATAAACACTTGTCTACGATTTCAAAATCAATTTTCAAGTCTTCTAGTAATTTATTTATTTCTGTTGTTGATATTTTCTTCATTTGATTGACGATTATTGTATTGTTTAAACAATAATAATAAAATTTATTTTAAGTTAAAGGAAAAGGAAAAAAGCGATAGAGTTGGCGAAAAAAAAATTTTTTAATGAAAAAAAATTCAGACATGTATAAATAGATTATTGTGAAACAGTTAAATATTATGCCGCAGTTAAAATAAGAGAAAGCAGTATTTACCCTTTTAATGTGGTTTTAACCTCTTGCGTAGTATATACACATAAGTAAAAATCTGATAAACATATAGTAAAAAAGCTCTCACTAAATACTAGTTCAGACATATGATTTTCATTCTTAATTTTTCCCTTTGATAGATTTTATTTTTGTTTATAAATAATCAAACTTTAAAAATATCATAGTTAAAATAAATAAATAAATATATACCATACTTAAAACGAACCAAATCATGTACTATGTACTATGTATTATATATAAATATTTATATTAACTTTGATTATTATTATTATTGTTATTTTTTATAATACATATAGATAAACGCTTGTTACATCTATCAATAATAAAATAATAAAAGCAAAACATAAAAAAAGAGAGAGAGAAAAAAAAAAAAAAGCTGGGACAATGAAAAGAAAAGGATAAAAAACCAGACGTTATTTTTTTTAAAGAATAAAAAAAATATCAGCTTATATTTATCAAAGTTCTTTATCCTTCGTTCCTTATTATTTGTCCTTTATTGCTTTTATTATACGTATAATACATATATATATACGAATGTTATAAATTACAGCTTGAATGTTTCATTAAATAAAAGTAATCATTCTAGATAATAAAAATTAACGCTTTGAGTTTTATTGTATTTGTTTATGAATATATAATATTCATATTTTATTAAAAAAAATTTCTTCATTGCTTTTTGTTATTATTATTATTCTTTTTTTTTTTTGATACTCGCGCATAAAAAAATGAAATTTAATTCGGCTATTTTGGTAATTCTTACTATGATTTTTTTTTAGGTGTAAATGCAAAAGCTATTTAAAATGTAAGGTCAATTACTACTACTCTAGTACTACCGTAGTTGGTAGTGTTACATTTGATTGAATGTTTAGTTTTACAATACGTTGGGAACGTGAAGCTGCATATTCTCTAGGTTGGTATTCAGCTAAAAGTGGTATCTGTTAGACTTGTTATCAGGAAGGCTATGACCAATAATTTTACTTATTTTACAAATAGTATTGAAATAATAATTGTATTTTATGTCCTTTTTTTTTTTTATTACTGTTGCTGTCCATCAATTTGCATAAAACATTAATAAGATTATATTTATAATATTATTTTATTTTAAAAAAAAATTTTAATCAATGATTTTACAAATATTATTATGAAAGTACTCTCTATCATAATCAGGAGGTATACCATTATAATGATTAATAAAAAAAACCATAGCTTCTTTGACGATACTTAATCCTTTACTTGGTGATGTATTTCGATAATGTTTTGGAATTCTAGCAAAATAAGCATAATTAACATGTATAGGTGTACGCTCGGGACCTTTATAATAAAAATGTTCAATATGGTGTCTTTTACATGTATAATAATAATACCAAAGTATTGCTTCTGTAAAATTTACATAATAGTATTCAACTAGTCCACGCTTGACTACTGCTCTTAAAGGTTCCGATTCATTCTTTTTTTTACCAGTTTGTTCCCAATCCCATCCAAATCCTGTAATAAGATATACGTATAAGCACTTGTCCACAAATTCAAAATTAAAATTTAATTCTTCCAGTAATTTATTTATTTCTGTAGTTGATAGTTTCCCCATTTTGTTCTCGATATATTTGTATATTTATAAGAAAAAAAAATACTATTTTAAGTTTAAATAAAAAATAAAGAGAAAAGAAAAGATGAAATATATATAAATATTTTAAAAAAGGAAAAAGAAAATAGTATATAAATAAAGTATCGTGTAACAAATTTATTTACTGAATGCCGCAGTTAAAAATTCATTATCTACCTTTATGAAACCGTTTTAATGGTATATATCTTTGATGGTCATATAAAAAAAGAATTTTTACTAAATATCTTTATCGTATATAGAACTCTTCCTTTTTTTTTCCTTTTACAATTAATTATTAGTTTGATCAAGAGTAAATTTATTTTTATTAAAAATAGAAAAAAAAATATAAAGGCTTTTTATATTTTACATTTTCTTTTTTTTATTAGTCGATTATTTTGCAAATATTTTCATCAAAATAATCCATGTTAAAATAAGGAGGTATACCATTATAATGGGTGATAAAATAAACCAAAGCTTCTTTTACAATACTTAATCCTTTATTGGGTGGTAAATTTCGATAACGTTTTGGTATTTTAGCAAAATAATGACAGTTGATCTTGGAAGGTTCTATATGATGCCTTTTACATGTATAATAACGGTACCAGAGCATGGCTTCATTGAAATTTGCATAATAGTATTCTACCAATCCACTTTTGACCACCGCTTTAACAGCCATTATTTTTGTTCCATCTTTGAATCGTTTATAATAAATATCAGAACGAAATCGATTTCGAGTGGAATAGATGTATAAACAATTGTTGGTAGATTCAAAATTAATATTTAAATCTTCAAATATTTTGTTGATTTCTATATTAGAGATTTTCTTCATTTTTTAGGATAAAATGATTTATTTGTCTAAAATTTCTATTTTTCATTTCAAAGGAGAAAAAGAAAAAGAAAAAATGAACTAAACTAGATGGTAACAAAGTAAATATCCATTCGCCGCAGTTAGTAAAGTGAATGTTTTTGTTACCAATTTTCACCGTAATGATACAATCCCTGCCTTTAACTTTAAAGTATATATCTATCAGGTTTCACAATCCATAGTCTAAGTAAAGAGATTTTAGTAATCATTCCAAAATTCAAATGAAATAAAGTATCATCTAACTTTAGCAAATGTAATTGTAATCTTGATTTTTTTTTTTTTTTTTTCATCACTCAATTAATAGCTTGATTATGATTTATTTTTGAAGGAGAAAAAATTAACTATAATAAAGCTTTGAAAATAAATCTTTCATTTTGTTGTAACAGAAAACAAAAGCATACTTGGTTCAATTCTGACCCTTTTGTCATTACCATCTTTATAAAAAAAAATAATAGTCCATCCCTGTTGCTGTGATGAAGTGTTCATCTCGGTTAAACTTTCCATTACATATGTATGTATGTATGTATGTGTGCATGTGTATAGATGATGATTATATAGTGTATTAAAACCACCATACTATGTATCATTTCCTTTTTTTTTTTTGTTTAAAATTTTTTTATTTATAGCATGAAAGTTGATATAATCGAAATAGTTTGCTTTATATATTATTTCACCCACCAATAGCTTGTTGTATATTAGTATGCTGTTCTATCATATAATAAAAAATAGGCAATATATTCAAAATAAATTGGGGAGTGATATTTGCTTTTTTTTTTTTTTTTTTTAAAAAAAAAAAAGCTGGTTATACATAGGTGTATAATACTTTGTAAACTATTCATTGGAGATAGTACTAAAACAAGTATCGTTTACTTTTTTATGAAAAAATGAATTTGTATTCCAATTCGCTTTTATTATACATATGCTATAATCAAATATGTTAAAAGCTGTTTTTTATTTGTTTTATTTAATAAACATGTTTGTTATTATTAGCTGTATATTGAATAAGAAAATAAGAGGAAATTAATAATAGTGCTAAAAGATGAAAGAATGAAGAAAAAAAATTAATATCCATTTGATTTTATTTATTGGTAAAAATGCATTTTAAATTCCGCAGCTTATATTTTTATTGTTGCTGTTGTCATTACCTCCCTATATTTAGCTACTACGACTCACATCATGTGATGACCAGTTTAATTAATATGAATCATATAAATAAAAGAAAATAAAAAACTAACTTATTGTAATTGTTATAATTTATAATTATATTTTATTTATGCTGTTTACATTATTATTAATAAAATGAACCATCAATTAGTAAATAAATATGAAAAACGACTAAACAATAAAAATCGTTTGTTTTAATATGATGGGTATATTTTTTATTATTTTCTCATGCAAAGCAAAAAAAAGAAAGTGAACGTTATTTATGATTATTCTGGCACCATTGGTGTTCGACTTTAACTGAGTTTTAAAATAGCCTTATCATCATAACCCAACCTTTTTATGTAAAAACCGAACAGTCGCTGTTTTTATTTATTACTTAATTTTATATATATTCCCTTTTTTAAAATTCATTCTTTTTTCAGACTTTTATTTTTTCGCCTCTTTTTCTTTTTTTCTTTATCTCTCCCTCTCTTTTTTAAATAAAATATAATATTAAATATGAAAACTGGTATTTTAACCCTCTTATCCTTAGTTGCAACAACTACTTTAATTCAAGCTGGACCTATCGGTAGCTTTGATCAATTACGTATATTTAAAGATACCCAAACTGAAAAACGTCTTATTCAATATAGGTAAATAATAATATACTATAATAGTACTTATGACGTATGTACGTATTTTATTCATTTTTTGGTACATTTTTTTTAAAAATAAAATAATTACATACAAACGTATGTTCAATAGTGAAGATTCACCAGCTAAATGGATGGAACAAACTGATATTGACGCTCTCTTCCGTGCCGGTATTAAATTCATGGATATCACCGATCATCAAGATTTGGGTATTGTTGCTAGCTTGAACCAAGCTATGAGTTTAGGTAATAATCATAACAATAATCATATGGGAAGAAAAATAAAAATTGAGAGAAATAGGATTAAAATAATGATGCATTATTATTAGTATGATTATTTCTATGTGTGTGTAATAATATATAATATATACAACACATTATTTATTTATTTATGTTTATATGTATTTATTTTTTTCTATTATATATAAATAGATAAAAATCTTATTCCATCTGTTACTAGGTATCATGATGAAGTAGCCCCTATTATTGGTAACTTAACAACTGAAACCATGAGAGCCAATTTAGAAAAGTTAACCAGTTTCCATACTCGTTATTATAAATCCAAATCTGGCGGTGAATCCGGTCAGTGGTTATTTGAACAAGTACAACAAATTGCTGGCAAACTTGAACATGTTACTGTTAAACAATTTTCTCACAACGTAAATATTATTATAATTATTTTAAAACCCCAAAAAAAAAGATGATACATTTTTATTTATTTGTTTATATTTCTCTAACACTACCTTTTATTTTGTTTATTTTATTTTATTTATTATAGTGGATTCAAAAATCAATTATTGCTAGATTTGAAGGTAGTGACTCTAGTTTATCTAACCAAGTAGTTATTGTAGGTGCCCATCAAGATTCAGTTAACATGTGGTTACCATCATGGGGACGTTCGCCTGGTGCTGACGATGACGGTAGTGGTACTGTAACTATCCTTGAAACTTTCCGCAGTCTTGTTCAAAATAACTTTAAACCTGAAAGACCTGTAGAATTCCATTGGTACAGTGCTGAAGAAGCTGGTTTATTAGGTAGTCAAGATATTGCTGCCGAATATCAAAAGAAGGGTGTTGAAGTAGTTGCTATGCTTCAAAACGATATGACTGGTTACATTGGTGCCAATGGTGAAGTTATTGGTGTTGTTACTGATCATGTTGATGAAAGAGTAAGGATATATAGTAACCTTTTTAAATGGTATTTTATTTTTAATTTTATTAACCATTCCACTTTTTCTTTTTTTGCGAATATAGTTAACTAATTTCCTCAAGACTGTAATAGATAGTTATGCTGATATTCCTTATAGAGAAACTGAATGTGGATATGCTTGTAGTGATCATGCTTCATGGAAAAAGATTGGTGCTCCTTCTGCTTTTACTATTGAAAGTGAATTCCATGATTCCAATCAACATATTCATTCTACTGGTGATACCATTGATAAATTATCATTCGATCATATGAAAGAATTTTCTAAAGTTGCTTCTGGCTTCGCTGTTGAACTTTCTCATAAATAATTTTTTCCCCTCCTTTATTATTTATGATTATATTACCCCCCCCCCACCTATATATATATATATTTATAAATATATATTGTATCTTTTTTTCTTTTTTTTTATGTAATGAATTATATATTAATTCGTTACTACATAATTTATGATTTTGTTTAAAAAATAAATATTTTTAATTCTATTTCTTCGTTTCCCGGCTCCTTATATATATAAATTTTATACGTAACAAATCAAATAGATTTATTAAACTTGTAAAAATACAAAAACAATGTCGAAGAATTTACATTTGGAGTGATAATGAATCATAATACTTGATAATAATAATAATGGTAGTGGTAGAAGTAATAAAAATTAAAGTTTTGTTGTTGTTATTATGCAAAAAGTAAATAAAGGAGTTGTAAAAAAAAATCATGCAGATTTTTCAGATATTAAATAATTTGGATCATTGGCAAGTTTACGACTAAGATTATCATACCATGTCTGAAAAGCTTTCACAGGCAAATATCCTTTATCAGTAAGTTGACCCAAAGGAATTGCACCAACAGGTATGTTGTCCACCGTAAAAGAGTTTACATAATTATATAAATTCTCAAGTACTCTCACCGCCATTTGACCTATATTTGACATTGGGACTTGAGTAAGATTGTAAGAGGAAGTTGCATTGGTTTGTCGAAGAACAAGACCCGAAGTTAATGTAGATAATTGTTGCTCTACTGTTGCAATGGGTTCGATAGATATACCAAGGGTAGCATTAGCTGGTACTGTATTGTTGTTCATATTATTTCCTTTATTATTGTTAATTTTGAATATAGCACTTGGCTTTTCATTTGATAGCCTATTGCATATATAATATAGCAAAATATATGTATATGAGTATGTTATGATATTTATTACCTATTCACGCTTATTACTATTTATTTACTAATTTATTTTTACCCTCCAAGAAGTTGCCAATCTTTATTTGGCCACAATAAATGAACTGTTGCAGCAAATCCGGGTTCAAAAGGAATAGTTCCAAGTAAAAAGACGACAAGATGATGAATAGACTGAGCTTCTGATAATTCAAATATATATTTATTAACATCAACTTGTTGTAAATTGGTTTGTACCTATATAATATGTGGTAATAATAACAATAACAGTAAATATTTTAAGTTTCTTTATTAGTATTGTTTTTAGATATATATATTTACAAGTCGTCCTGCAGCTATACAGCCAAACATAATAAATGGTTATATGTACTTTTAAAAATAAAGTATAATATAGTATATATAAAGAAAACAATGAATTAATAAAAAAAACGTTCTACACAATAAGTATAAATATTTATATTTTTTAAAAAAAATAGAAAGGAAAGGAAAAGAAAGGAAGAGAATAGAAAAGAAAAAAAAAATAATAAATTCAAAACCAGCCACCAAAAAAAATTTACACCGAACTTTTTTTTAATGCAAGTCTACAAAAAATTAATTCTAACAGAATAGAATAATTAAGTAAACGTATAAAACTTGTTTTAATAAAAAGATTATTTTTTATAGTTAATTTAAGGAATATACATATTCTTAAAACAAATTTACAACAAATAAATTTAAACTCAATCTGTTTTCGAGATTTTTTTTTTTTTTTTAAAAAAAAAAAAAAAAAAAAAAAAAACAAACCTATCAAACCAAAGGATTGTATTTTTTTTAGCACTATTCATTTATTCATTTATACCTTTTATACTTGGTTCTTCACTTTTTTTTTATCTTTTTTTTTTTTAAAGTCCAGTATTATAAATATTTATTTTATTTGATTATTTCATTTCTTTTCAATAATGAATGACTAATGATAATAAAGGAATTAGAAGTCTGGGCCTTTTCCTTTAATGCAAGCCTAGATACTTTAACCTCCGAAGTTTTGATTTTGTTGATAAAGAAGGAAAGTAGATGCACATAAATGTATATGTTTATATTATATATTAAGAGAAAAATATAAAATCCATGGGTGATTATTTGTTTTTTTATGTTTTTTATTGACTATCAAAAAACAATTGGGTTAAGAAAAATTAGCACAAGTGTTTTTTTACTTTTTATATTTTATATTCCTTTTTTTTTTTTTTTGATTATCATTAGATTGATCGATAGAAAAATAGAAAAAATAGCTATATTTTTTTTTAAAAAAATAATCATACTAAAATAAAAAGAATATGAATATAGATAGATACACCCATTTATTTATTTATTTTTAATCTATTCGATTCTAGTAAATATAAATAAAAATGTGTTATTATCTCATTTTCAAATGATATTGTTTATATAAAAAAACAGTGATTATCATTTTTTAAAAATTAAAGTTTATTATCTATTTTTTTAAGAGTGCACACACCAATTTTTTAATCAGGTTAAATTTTTTTAAAACTCAATTTTTCCGGAAAGGCACTTAAAAAAAAAATTCCAACTTTTTCCTTTTTTCTTCTCTCTTTCCTTTTTTTCTCTACTTTTTAATTTTATCATGACGTTTGGAAGAAAAAAAGCATCTGAAAGGCTTAATTATTATTACAATGTTATAAATACTACTATCCTTTCAAAACAAAACCCTGCTAGTGGTTTGATCCCTGCTTCAGTGGCCATTACGGTAAAATATCAATTAAATGCTGTCATTTTATTATTATTATTATTTTTTGCTCATATTCTCACTTGTTCATTTTTTTTATTTGTTTTTATTTAAATATATATATATATATATATATTAAAAATAGAGCCACGGTGATTATACTGATGCTTGGGTTCGGTAAGAGAATAAATAAATAGATATAAAAGATAAAATATGTTAAAAAATAACTATATATTTATTTGGAGAGAGGGATCTAATATAATATATTTCTTGAAATATAGTGATAATGTATACTCTATTTATGCAGTTTATGGATTGGCTTTAGCTTATAGAAGATTAGATGAAGACAATGGTCGTACTTGTAAGCTTTAATATAAATATATAAAATAATTAGACGAATAAATAAATATGGAACATGGATCTGAAACCATTTTAAACTACTCCTTTCGATTTTTATTTATTTTTATTTTTTAAAATAGTCGAGTTAGAACACAGCGTCATTAAATTAATGCGTGGATTATTATTTGCAATGATGAGACAATCTGACAAAGTCGAAAAGTTTAAAAATACCCAGCATATTTTGGATTCTTTACATGCTAAATACAAAACTGAAACTGGTGCTACTGTTGTTGGTGACGGTGATTGGGGTCATTTACAAGTAATATATAAATATTGTTACAAGTATAAAATATGATTGATATCAATTTATTAATATATATTGTTATTAAATTATCTTGTAAATAGATTGATGCTACTAGTTTGTTTTTGGTTGCTTTAGCTGATATGACTACTAGTGGATTACATATTATTTATACTCAAGATGAAGTAGATTTTGTTCAAAATTTAGTATTTTATATTGAACGTAAGTTGATTACAAAATAATAAAAAATGAAAGCCATAAAAAGAGTTAATGGTAAAAAGAAAATATGGTAGTACTAGAAAAATAAATAAAAATAACCCATTATTCACTCATTATTTTTTACATCTGATCTTTCATTTATATTTTATAGGTGCTTATCGTACTCCCGATTTTGGTATATGGGAAAGAGGTGATAAAACAAATAATGGTCAACCTGAATTAAATTCATCTTCTATCGGTATGGCTGTCGCTGCATTACAAGCAATCAACGGTGTCAATCTATTTGGTCCCCGCGGGGGCCCATCCTCTGTAAGTATATATATTTAAATTATTTTTTTTAAAAAATAAAGTAAATAGATAACTAAAACATGGATAGAGGATACTTATGACCTTTATATTTTATTTTCATAGGTAATTTATGTTTTACCTGACGAACTTACAAGAAATGCAACCACTTTAAAAAGTTTTTTGCCACGTGAATCAAACTCAAAAGAAATTGATGGATCAGTCCTTTCAGTCATTGGATTTCCAGCATTTGCAGTAGATGATCCAACTCTTATTGAAAGAACAAGAATGGAAGCTAAAGAGAAATTAGAAGGAAAGTATGGATGGAAGCGATTTTTACGTGATGGGCATCAAACTGTTGTAGAAGATACCTCTCGTTTACATTATAACAATAGTGAATTAAAAATATTTGAAAATGTTGAATCAGAATGGCCATTATTCTTTACTTATCTTGTGTTAGAAGGTCTTTTCACTGGAGATCATGATCAAGTAGAGGAATACCGTGAAAAATTGAAACGATGCGTGATTGATTCTGGTGATTGGGATCCTGAAAATCCTAAAGCTCCTCATTATGATCCTGAACAGCAAGCTGAAGCTATTTTACAAGATCAAAAGGATGGTAAATTACATCTTCCATTAGTACCTGAATTATATTATGTTGGAAAGGAAAATATTGATGCTGAACGTCAACACCCTCATTCCCAAGATCGCATTCCTAATGATAATACACCTTTAGTATGGGCTCTCTCATTATATATCCTTGGAAATTTAATTCACGAAGATTTGTTATCTCCTTCAGAAATGGATCCTTTAGGTCGTCGTTTTAATGTACAGGGTAAACATCATGATACTGTCGTTCAAATTGTTTTATTGGCAGAAGATGAATCTTTACAAAGCGCTCTCTCTACTTATGGTTTGGAAACACAAACTTTAAGTCAAGTCTCTCAAAGATTTACCATTCTTAACCCTAATGCCTTGGCAGATGTATATCATACTTTGGGTCAGAATTCTAAATTAGGTTTAACTGGTCGTCCAAAAAGGTAATCTTTTATTTTCATTTTTTTTATTATTATTATTATAATTTTTTTTTTTTTTTAAAAAAAAAGTGAAAACAGTAGTTTTTGTGAATAATGTTTTTTAATACCAATTTTTTTTTATTTCATTTCATTTTTTATATATAGACCTGTTGGTGTTTTAGGTACATCAAGACTTTATCGTATGGAGGGACTTATTTATGCATTTACACCTCACTTTATGGATAATGAAATTTTCTACTTAAATGCTGATCCTGATTTATTAGTATCTACCTTTGAAAGTGAATTAGCTTTTGCTCGTGATAACTGGAGATTACCTGGTAGACCTACTTTAACTGTTGTATTAACCAAGGACATGATTATGGGTGATAAATTAAACAATGCAAATGATTTCTCATTCCCTACTAATGCATCACGTAAAAATTTATTCAACTTCTTTATGAATCTTCGTTCTGGTAAATGTAATGGTGTTCGTGTTAAATTATGTAGACTTGCTGAATCACTTAATACCAGTAATATTGCATCTTTGGACTTTTTATTGGATAAAACAGTTGAAGATTGGCATCACATTTTACTTACACATAAAAAATTCAAGAATAAAGATGGTCATGCTAATGGTCGCTTAGGTTATAATGAAAATCAAACACAAGCAAGTACTCCTGGTGGACCTGGTACACCTAAAAGAAGAAGCAATACTTTCCATGGTAAATCACTTGGAACACCTTTGGATAAATTACATGATGACAGTTATTTCCAAGACATTGCTAATGTATTAGAAAACATGGGTAAGACAAATGAGCCAATCTTTAGATTAAAAGATCATGAAGCTGGTAGTCCTAAATTACAAACAGATTCCGCTACATTAACCCCTCCTAATGGATCTGCACCAGAACAAAGTCAGCAACAACAAGAAGTCCACACTGAAGAACCTGGATCTTATGTAGAAGGCTCTCTTAATCTTACACTTGGTGATAAATCTAATTTCAATGAAGCTATCAATAATTTGAAAACATCTGTTAATCTTTATGATCAAGTTGATTTATTACAATACCTTGTTTCATGTGAAGGGTTAGATTATTATATTGGGGATGAATTGCAAGCCAATTTACATACACTTTTGGAAGAAGTCTATCTTAAATCTGTTCAATTACAATATTGGTCTATTGCTCGCCAAGCTTCAGGGTTATTAAATAAAGTAGTTCCTTCTTTAACAATTGCTATTACTGATTTAGTGATTCGACAAAAACAAATCTCTATTGGGTCAGGACAATTTGAATATTTAATCTCTCGACCTGTTGGACCAGATACTGTCAGCCAAATGATTCATCAACATTGTTCGGATGATGTAAGAGAAGCTCCTGTAGTACAAGAAATCATCATTTATTTGGGTGGTTTCATTCGTACCAATCCATGGATGTTTGATGGTATTTTAAGATTACGTACACATTATATTATTATTGCTCTTCGCGAAGAAATCCGCCGATTGAATCATTGTAACGAAGAAGAAGCCATTGAACATTTGATGCAATTATCTCCCTTTGAATTACAATCGCTATTGGGTACCATTTTATCAGGCCCAAGTCTTTGTAAAGATGTAGATGTGCTTGTCAGAGATCGTGCAGCTGGATTATTAATGCTGAATCGTTCTTTAGAATCTCGTCGATCAAGTCTTATCGATGAAGATATTGCTACACAAGATTCCTCATCTGTTTTATTAGCACAAGGAGCTGGATTACAATTGAAATTGGATCTTAAAAAGTCTAAAAATAATGTTCAGCATGAAGAAACAATTAAAGAAGAAGAAGAAAAAGAAAATAAAGAAGATGATGAAGTGAACGAAATATCACTCCCACTTCCTGATAAAGATAAAAAGAATAAGAATCATGAACAAACTATTGTTATACGTGCACAATCAGCTGGGTTTAATGATGGTAATTTTGCTAAAGTAGAAATGAATGGAAATACATTTATTGCAAGTTCCCGTGGTCTCAATGTATGGGCAGTGGATCGTCATGATCATCTTATATTGGAACATGGTTCATTCGATACACATATTTCAGCCAATGAAAGTAAAGATTTTATTCAATTTATTGATGGATTAAAGAATGAATCTGTGATTGTCGTGGTAGCCCGTGATGATGTTACTGAACATTTAACCAATGAGGCCATTGAAATTTTAGAAACTATAGGAAGTAAATCGATTCGCCAACTTAAATATCGTGATTCCTTTGTATTGATTACTGAAAAAGGTAAATACATGATATATATATATATATACATATTAGTAAAAAAAAAAAAAGATGTTATTATTATTATTATAACTAGAGTTTTTTTTTCATATTTCGTTTTTTTTTCTTTCTTTCATTATTTAATAATAGGTAATCCTGAATCTACTATTGAAGAGCATAAATCCTCCTCCTCTGGACCAACAGAAATTCTTGAAAAGAAATTCACTGTAATAGAAGAGTCTTTACCAAAAGAAGGCCAAGTAACAGAAAAGAATATCCATAAATTATTCCCAACCTCTAGTGGTAGATGGTTAAGAAGACGTATGAATGACGGTGCTTTAAATCGTGTTCCTGATGATTTCTTCCCTCAAGTATGGCAAGTATTAAATCAATGCCATGGTTTATCCATTGGCGATCATTGTTTACCAAGAGATCCTACCGTTTTTGATCAAACCCCTGGGGAATTTAATTTTGCTCTTGCTGTTGAAAGTTTCCTTGGATGGTTCTCTGATCCTGCCCAACGTCAAATCGGGGTTGAAATTTTATCACTAACTTATGAACGATTATTAGAACATGAAGATCAACAACAACATCAAACAGATAAATTATTATTTGATGGACAAATTGTAATTGGAGAAATCATGGAAGATGCATTAAAATCATTTTGGGATACTTGGATTGAAAAGAATAAATCCGTATTACATTCTGAAAAAGGAAAATGCCAACTTTTTGAAAATGGCGATTTTAATTTGAATACTCATAAAGAATTGGCTCAAAAATTATTCTTTGATTTACCTCTCACTGGCGATGAAAGCACCACTACTTATCTTAATCAAAGTTTAGATAAATTATTACCAAAGTAGATTTATTTATTAAATACATAGTTTAATTTTTTTTCTTTTTGTATGTAAATTCATTTTATTTTATTATATTTTATTATATTTTATTATATTTTATTTTTTCTCATTATATATACTCTTTGAACACTATAAAAGATAATATTTTGTTTTATCATTGAAGAAAAGATTGATAATATAAGGAAAAGAATTTAAGCAGCGATGAGATATTTCATATATAAAAAAAAAAATGGCTATTACTTGGACGCGTTATGAAATCAGTACAGTTGATTTTAAGGCTCTACGCAAACCCATTTATCGTTACTATTTTTATAATTGTTTTTTATATTTGCTATATATGTATATATATATTCCTTTTCATTATTCCTTTTATGTATATAATTACGTATTCCTTTCATGGTTATTAGTTTCAGAAATAAATCCACTATTTTTAAAATTATTTTTTTTATTAATTAGAAAAATAACGATAACGTAAAAAAAAAAAAAAAAAAAAACTATTTATTCGTTATAAAAAATAAAATGATAGTTGTATTTACGTATATGTAAAGACATAACTGTTATCTATGTATTTTTCACGCTTCGTTCATGGTCTTGTGATTAATTATTATTTAAAATTTTGAAAGCCAATGAAACAGGTTATTTATAATATATTACTATAACCCATGTTATTTAGTATTATAATGATTTTACATAATTATATAGTCATCTTTAATATTTATTATTATTAATGATGAATAATATATTATAAACACATTATGTATATATGTATAAATATATATATAAATATATATATAAACTTTATAAAAATAATATAATGACTTTATTATTATTATTATTATACTATTCTACACACTAATAAACTTAGTTATGCAAAAAAGAACGCGTGGTTTTTAAAGTCAGCCTTTTTAAAAATATATATATTCTTAACTTTCTTTCTTATACCTTTTTCTTTTCTTTTTATTTTTATCTTTTTCTTATTTTTATTTTATTTTCACATAGTTGCTTTTTTAAAGTAAATATATATTTATAACATAGCCTTCCCTTTATAGTTCATATGTCTTCAAATTCTTATAATCTTTCGTATGACAATGAAGAAGATAAGGTAAGTTGAAAATATTTTTAATAATAATAATAATAATAATGAGAATAATAATAATAATAATAATAATAATAATAATAATAATAATAATAATATATATTATTTATTGTTATTATTATTATTTATTTATTATTTTCTTTTTTTCTTCTTCTTCTTTATCTGTAGTCGTTTGGTTTTCATTTAGAAATGGAACTGAATAATAGTCATACCCCTACACCTGAATTACCAGAAGGGAAAAAGTATGTAGCTGATACAAGAAGAAGAGGATCATTATATAAAAATGAAGGGCCAGCGTCCACTGATGATGGATCAATCTTGGAAGATACTAGTAATAATGTAAGAACAAGAGGGTATTTGCCTATAGAAAACTATGGGATTATTGGGAATTTACGAACGGTTGCTATCTGTGGTACGGACGGATCCATTGATTTTTTCTGTTATCCTAAATTCGATAGCCCTTCCATTTTTTGCCGTATGTTGGATAAAAATAAAGGTGGATACTTTTCAATCGTGCCAACACTTTATACAAGCAATAAACAACAATATTTGCCTAATAGTAATATTTTAACTACAAGGTTTTTATCTAATGAAGGGGTGTCAGAAATTTTAGATTATATGCATATCCCAGATCCTTCCCAGCGTCAAGCAACAAAGCCTTTATTACCTTGGATCATTCGTTCTGTAAAAGTCATCCGTGGTACTGTGACATTCAAATTAAAATGTTATCCTTCATTTAATTACGGTTTAACACCTCATACAACATCTCATCGCCCTACTTCGTGTTCCAAAATAGATCCTTCACAACAACTTGAACAACGAATTAAAACATCCATTTATGATGATGATAAGACAACCTTTTTATCTTCACCTGAGATTGTTACTTTTCAAGCAGAAGCAGAACCAAAAGAAAGCAAAATCAATGGTGTACATCATTTTGATGGGTTAACAATGGATTTAAGATATCTTAGTAAATGTGGTGATGTAGAATGTCCTTATATTAAATTAACAGTGGATGATAAGGTACAGGAACTTGGATTAAAGGGCCCTGGAGTAACCTCTGAATTTACACTACAGGAAGGCCAAGAAACAATTTTTATCTTTCGTGAAGTGCCTCCTAGCCCTGATACTTGTGATAAAAACGATGTAATGGAGCGAAGAAAGCGTATGGCATTTGATCCTCCTTTAACGGTCAGTTTGATGAATGCTTTGTTTAGGCAAACAGCAGTATATTGGCAAAATTGGGTGAATCAATGTAGATACAAAGGTGGTTGGAGAGAACATGTGATTCGTTCGGCCCTTACGTTGAAATTATTACAATATGAACCAGTAAGTTGAAAAAATCTATCTATCAATATTCATGTAATTACAACCTATATTATATCGTCAACTAAAAAAAAAAAATTCGTTTATATTATTTATTTATTTATAGACTGGTGCTATTGTAGCTGCTCCAACATTCGGTGTACCCGAAGGTAAATTATAAAAATATAGGAAGATAAAATGAAAAAAAAATAATGAAAATGTGTATATGTAATGATAATAATAATAAGTATATATATGCTGTTAATGCGTACCATTTTTATTTTTGTTTTTAAAAAAAAAAAATCAAGCAATTGGAGGGCCAAGGAATTGGGATTATAGGTAACACTATACAATGTATTCAAAAATGAAAAAAATAAATAAAACTAAACGGTAATTTCATTTTATCTATTTTTAATAATAGATATGTATGGATACGGGATGCGTCTTTTACCATTTATGCCTTGTTACGACTAGGTTTTACAGAAGAGGCTTCCAAATACATGCAATATATAGAAAAGAGATGCCAAGATCTAAATGAAGATGGATCATTAAATATCATGTATAGTATTGATGGTGTGAAACGTTTGGAAGAAGCTGAATTAAATCATTTTGAAGGATACCGTCAATCTAGTCCTGTACGTATTGGAAATGGAGCTTATGATCATCTTCAATTGGATATTTATGGTGAATTAATGGACGGGATTTATTTATATAATAAATATGGTGCTCCTGTTTCGTATGATGTCTGGTGTGCCGTTCAAAAATTAGCTAATTATGTTGTCAAGCATTGGGAATTACCGGATATGTCCATTTGGGAAGTACGTTCTTCAAAACAAAGATTTACATATTCTATGGTCATGTGTTGGGTGGCTTTGGATAGAGGTATGTATTTTATTCATTTTTTAACAATAATAATAATAATAATAACAATAGTAGACAAAAAAAAATACCATATAAAATATATTCAGTTACTTATTTATATAATATTATTATTTAAATGTTTATTTATATATATATATATATATATATATATATATATATATATAGCTCTTCGGTTAGCATCAAAAAGAATGTTTCCATGTCCTGATCATGATTTATGGTTAAAAACCCGAGATCAAATCTATGTTACCATTCAAGAAAAGTGCTATAATAAAGAATTCCAAATGTATTCTCAAAGTATTGAAACACCGGATGCTGTAGATGCAAGTTGTTTAATTATGCCGTTGGTCTTTTTTTCATCACCTATTGATCCAAGACTTCTTAGTACTATTCAAAGAATATTATTACCTCCCGAAAAAGGTAAATTCAGAAAAAAAAAAAAAAAAAAAAAGAGAAATCGGTTAATTTTATAAAATAAAATAAAATAAAAAAAATAAAAATATGCATATATAATTAAAAATAAAGGAAAATATAAATATACTAAATGATATTGAAAATATATATATATATATATATATATTATATTTATCTATATTTACCTATAATTTTTTTTCATTGATTCTATTATTCTCCACATAGGAGGGTTGGTTACTAATGATCTTGTATTCCGTTACAATTTTTTAACAACCGATGATGGTATTGGAGGAGAGGAAGGTGCATTTTCAATGTGTACATTTTGGTTGGTAGAGGCATTAGCACGTGCGGGAAAATATGAAAAAAAGCTTTTATTGAGAGCATCAGTAATGTTTGAACGTATGTTGGCTTATTCAAACCATCTTGGACTATTTAGTGAAGAGGTAGCTCGTAGTGGTGAACTACTTGGAAATTTCCCTCAAGCATTTACTCATATTGCATTCATTAGTGGTAATAAAATTAAAATAAAAATTAAAATAAATAAAAAAGAGTTGAGATTAAAATATTTTATGCACTGACGTTATTATTCTTTTATTTTTATTTTTGTCATGATAGCTGCCTATAACCTAAATCGTGCATTGGAAAAATAATTCAAGAAATGTCAAAAGAAAAAAAAAAAGAAAAAAAGATTAGGTGAATGTATAAAACTTAATTTTTTTATGATGACTATATATTTCTTCACCATTATTTATTTATTTTATATATTAAATACTTGTTTATTATAGCCATATTTATTTAACAATCAATTATAAAAAAATATACAAGCTCATTATTTATTATAAAATAAAATCAAGATTCAAAGAATCTTGTTTATTAATATTATTATTGTTCATGGTCAGGATATAAATTCATATTTTCTATTGTTGCTACCTCCTTAAAAAAAAATTAACTCCTCTTCAGTTTTGACACCGACAACTTAACTCCAACGTTAAGGTGAAGGTTTCCCCTATAATTTTTTTTAAGATAGTTCTCTCCTAAAATAATCTTTTATATAGGAACCGAGATCATCAAGAATGTCTTTTTTCTTTTCTTTTTTTCTTTTCTCTTTTTTATTTTCTTTTCTTCTTCTTTTTTCTTCTTTATTTTTTAATATAACATTTTTTGTATCCTAGTATACTTTTTAGTGAATAATGTAAAAAATAATAAATATATAAAAATAAAAATAAAATATAGTTAATATTCACATTCTCATCTTTTTCTTTTTCTTTGTCTTTTCTTCTTTTTTACCTTTTATCATCATTGCCATCATTGTTATTCTTATTATTTAAATATAAATAGATGAAAACGATAAAATTAATACTAAATTCAAATTTAAAATTTGATCATGATCACCAAACGTCAATGGATGTACACGAAAAAGTAATAATAAGAGTAATAAAATAGAAACCCAATCGTTCATGAATATAGCTTTTTGATTGATTTTTTTATTTTTTTATTTTTAATAAAAAAAGTGGACACATTATGACTTTCAACAAGTATTAGATATATTTCATGAAGGTATTCAATTTTATCCACCACCAAAACACCCTTTTATTTGGTACTTTGTATTGCTCTTTTTTTGGTTCACAGAAAGTGGATTGATATATTATGTGATGGCGACTCTTAAGAATCCTTCTTATGTTTTTATTTTACCTATTCTTCTTATTCTTACTGCCCTTTTATTTTCATGGAGATATAAATCTTTACGTGCAAAGGTAAAAAAAAAAAATATTTAAAAATAAAATAGGAGTAACTTGGAAAGAGGAGCTTTTTTTTTTTAAAAAAAAAATAAAAATAAAATAAAATAAAAAAATAAAAAAATAACGGATACTTATTCTTTTTATAATTAGTTTGAATATTTTATGTTTGACATGTGTGATAGATTTAATGCAACCGAAAATATTCGAGGTATTCATTATCATTTCAAATATGAACGCCCTGCATGGTATTGTTTTTGGCGTGCATCCCGTTATGTAAGCTTATATCCATATATCAATGATATAAAGATTTATATATATAAAAAAATTAAAAATTAAATTTCCGACATTGACCTTTTCTTTTAATTTATTATAGTTTTTAACAATACAATTTGATGATCGGTATCAATTGTTAATGGATGAAAAATATCAAAAATCTTGTAATACATTTACTGTTACCATGCCCGATTTAGCTCATATCCATGAAAAACCTTCTTATACTTCTTGGGAAGAATCCTCAAAAAATGAAAATGGGTTGATACTTCCCGTATGATCACTATCTTTTATCATGATTGGCTCGTTTATTAAGGCACGTTTCTTTATTTGAATTACTATTTTTGTAAATATATAACAAAATGGAACAAAAAAAAAAAAAATATAATCCCGCTTTTTTTTTTTTCCTCATAATCTTTTGTTTATTTGGTTATAATATATATATATATAATTTTAAAAATTATCATTTATTAGGTATTGTCAAGATAGACAAAATAAAATAATTATAATAATAAAACTTTAATTGACATTGATAATAATAAATTAAACGTGTGACGTTAAATAATATAATTTTTTTTTTTTTTCGAAAAATTATAAAAAAAATATTTTTCCTCTCTTTTTTCTTTCTCTTTTTTTTTTTGGATCAACCTATTTTATCATATATATATTAATATGTTATTATTAAAAACTGGTATTTGTTTTTTAACAGCACTTAGTTCCGTTGTTTTAGCAAAAAAGTCTCATTTACCTGACTTTGGTGATCAATGTGGTCGCAATCCTCCTCTTAGTTGTACCGTTGCCGTAAATTCCACTAGTTCTTGTTGTGCTGAACAAAAAGCTGGTCTCTTTTTATTAAGGTAAGTGTTATATAATAAATATATAAATACTGCAATATATTATTTAAGTGTAGAGAAATAACAATGACGATAATAAAAAATTCCTTTTCGTTAAAAATATATCTTTTTTTCTTTTTTATTATATTCGTTTAGTCAATTCTGGGATATCCGTGCTGGTGTAAGTATCAAAGAATGAATTTTTTAAAAAGAAAGATGAACGCGGGAAAAAAAAAATTATGACCTTAAAAAGTAGAATTTATATTTAATCTCAGTCTTTTTTTTTTCTAATAGTATAAAGATAAATTTACTATTCATGGATTATGGAATGATTTCTGTGATGGTACTTATGTAAGTAATGTTAAACAATAATAGTAATAAAAAATAAATAAAAACTCTATTTTTCATTTTTTTTTTTTTAATTCACACTTTTTCTCTTTCACTCTTTATTTTTATTTATAATTATTTTTAGCCTGCTTTCTGTGATAAAACCCGTGAATTTACCAAGATCACCGACATTTTAATTGAAAACCATCAATATCAACTTTTACAAGATTTAAATAACGTATGGCCCAATTCCCAAGGTGTTGTAGATGAATTCTGGGCTCATGAATGGAATAAACATGGTACCTGCATGAATACTCTTGAACCTACCTGTTATAAAGAAGAAACCAAGACTGACCTTGCTGCCGCTCATCAAGGTATGATTGATTATTTCCAAACCACCATGGATTTATATAAGAAATACGATCTTTACAAGGCATTAAAACGTAATGGTATGAAACCTGGTAAAACTTATGAAACTGCTCGTGCTCAAAAGGCTATTAAAAAAGAATTTGGCATGTTCCCTGATCTTCGTTGTGATAAAAATAATAATCTTGTTGAAATTTGGAGTTACTTCCATGTCAATGGTCCTATTGGTCGTAAGGATATTGTCCCTCAACCTTTCAATCAAAATGTTACCAACTGTAAAGAAACATTCGTTTATCGTACCAAATACCCTAAGAACGATGATGGTTCTGATATCTGGTAGATTTTTTAATTTATACATATTTATTTTTTCTCTTTTTTTTTTAAAAAAAAAAACTTAATTCATTGATTATTTACAATAATAATTATTTTTTTAAAAAAAAATCTCATTAATAAATTATAATACTTTTTATACAAACTATATCAAATGGAAACAACCAAGGAGTTTTAAATAGTAGGTGTATTTGTATAAATTGAAGTAAAATAACATGTGTAGTTATTTATCAAAACTTATACATTTTTTTTAGTTATCATTTGCAAAAATAAAGAAAACTTAAAAAGTTCAAATTGAAAAAGATAATAAATTCAATTTTTCTTTATCCTTGCCTGCTCTTAGTTACATTTATTTAATAAAAAAATTATCAAACACGGTAATAGAAGTTTTTTTTTTTTTTTAAAAAAAAAAAAAAACATTAGCAGCAGCGTTACAGTGTCATTTTTAAAATTAATACAATTTTATTTAAATAATAAATATATTGATAATATATAATGATGAATATAGTGATTGCTTTCTCTATACGAGTTTATATATATAAGTATATATTAAATAATCTAATTTACAAGTATAAAACTACATAAATACATTTCTAACATCCTACCTTTGATTCATACTATAGGACTATTAATTTAAGTTAAATTGAATATGGTCAGTAAACATTTTCAAAGCTGCCTCAGGTTGATCAGTAGGTACTAAATGACCAGCTTCATAGACACGAAGGTAAGTTAATCCATCACCTTGTTGAATGATACCAACCTCTTTTCCACCCATAGACCATGGTTTTAATTTATCGTTACGGAACTCTTGACTATTTTCAAATTCTAATTGCTCAGCCCAAGCTTGAATTCCGTAATGAGTGCAAATAAAGTCAGCATCACCCGCATACATTAATACTGGAATGTTATTATTTAATAAATTCGTTACATGTGAAGCAGAGGATTTGATTCTGAATGAATAGTAATAAAAATAAAAATAAGAATATTTATATGAATGATTAAATAATTAATTGGATTATATATATATATATAATTACCTATCACCAGTAGTACCAAATGCAGCAATCTATTAAACGTAATTAGGTAAATAAATAAAGGTAAATAAAACAACTAATTATTATATATATATATATATATACATATGTATTTACAGCATAGAGGTTGGTCCAGGTCCACCATTTAACCAAATGGTATGGTTAAGGGATCTTTTTCGGGTTTTTGACGACTTTCAAAGAACCAAAAGAAGTAATGATCATTTTCAGTAACATCGATATATCCAGAGTACTAATTTTTTTATTTTTTTTTAAAAAATGCGACAATGAATAAAATTATATCTCTTTAATAAAATATTATTTTTATTCCATCTTATATTCTTTTATACATTCTTTATCGTTACCTGTTTAACAGTTGGATCGCAAAGGTCCGGTGTTTTAAAATTTACCTTGAGATTTGGGTAGAGCTTACTTTCAAATACGCCATCATTTGTATTATTAATTGGTAAAGATGATACAAGGAGAGTACTGGTAGTGGTAAGAGCAAATAGAGCTGCTACTAAATATTTCATTAATATATTTTTATTTTTTAAAAAGAGAATGATAATAAAAGAAGAAAAGAAATAAAAAAACTGTATATTTATATTATTTTATTATTCAATCTTAAATTGGTTTAGATTCGAAATCGTTTTGTTTTTAGTTCAAAGTATTTCAGGCCATATTTGTATATGAATACTTCTTTTTTTTTTCTGTTAATTCTTTTTTTGCTATTTATATATTATATCAAGCATTTTTTTTAATATTAGGATGAAATAAATCTAACATAGTAAAAATTTTAAAATTTTAACCCAAGGCTTAGAGGAGTATTTTTTTTTTCTTGCATTTATTTTTGCTTATCACAGATTATTATTACCTCAAAAAGCTCTTATTTTAATAATTTTATCAATGAATACGAAAAATTGGGTGGTGTGTTTAGATGCTGAACCACTATTCTGTAGATATTTTTTATTATAACATTTTTAACTGTCTTATTTTAGTATAGCTTGTATAGCATAATCTTTACATAATACAGCTATGAATTTGCTATTTTATAGCCATTTTCATTTCTGCCTTAAATGCTTACTACGGCTATATAATTTCTTCCTTTTTTTCTCTAATATTAAATATTCCTAGTATCTTTTTGCTGAAAAAAAAAAAAAAGATTCCCATTTTAACAATAATTTGTTTTCTTAGTAAAATTCAAATATAATAAGTTTATAGGTACTAAAAATGAGTGTAATCAGTGTCATCATTGTTTACATTTTAAGAATCCTAGTCTTTCTTTTATTTTTTTATATTTTATATTTTTAGAATTTTAGGTACAGATTTATTGACTTTTATGTGCACATTGATTTGGTCACATGATGCTTAATTACAAATGGTGTTAGATATATAGCAATAATTATCAGATTTGATCCATCCTCTTGTTCAGAATTTATACATTGATTGAAACTCAACTTTTAAATTTTTAATCTTTTCGTATATGCATAATTTTGAGGCGGAATGGGTCACCAGCTTTTTTTTATTAAGATAAATATGTTACTTCACGTATAATATAAAAAACGAGCACATTTATTTTTTAATCCTGTTTTAACATGAATAAAAAAACATCCATACCAGATAAATTTACATAGCTATGATATCAATTGAGAGACTAATATAATGGACTATTGGAAACATATATATGTATGAATATATTTTTCATAGTTTATTTTATTACTTTTTTAATAAAGAGAGGAGGCAATACGATTTAATAAAAAATCAACCAACTTTTCTAAATAAAATCAACATAATAGACACATTTTCAAGTTATGTATTTATTATTTCCATAGATATTAAATAACAAGAAATATGCAACTCTTATGTTCTATTTTTAAGAAATAAAATAGTTTTTTAACACATTCAAATTAGAGCAAAAATGTCTTTTTTAATTGACTTAGATAGATTTTTTGTTACATAAAAAAGATAAAAAATGGTTAAAGTGGGAGGTATTAAGCTGGATTTAAATATGATATTTTTGTTTTTTTAATTTCTTTTTTTTTTTTTTCACTCGCGATTTCATTTTTCTTCCTCACCTATATTTTTTATTGTATTAATATTTTTTTATATGGGAAAAGGTAATTATTTAAGCTTATATTTGCTTTGTTTTATTTAACCTTATTTTATTTTCACAATCAATAAAAAATAATGATAAATAGCTAGCTCTACAATTACCTTGAATATTTATAATATAATATATTGATTTTTATTAACATTCATATCTATATACTTTATACCTTTTTATTTATTTATTTAAACACGAATATATATATATTATAAATTAATAAAAGGACGCCCACCAAAAAGACGTAGTCAACGTTTATCTACTGACATTAAAAAGGAATCAACCGATGATAACAGTAATCGAAGACGAAGTCTACGTAAACGAGCAACATCTTCAGCCGATATTTCTCAAGATAACAAAAGATTAAAAGAAGCTACTGATTCATCTCTATCTGAAGATTATCAAAGTGATACTGAAGAGCAAGAAAGTGAAATTGATGAAGCTGGAGAAAAAAAAATTGATAAATTTGGCAACTTAAAAGATGGTAATATTGATAATAATAATAATAATAATAATAATAATAATAATAATATATATATATATATATATATATATTTAATATTTTTATACTTATCAACCAACATAAATATTATGATATTTTATTATTATTATTAAATATAGGTCGCGTATTTAAGCCGGCTACATTTACACTTCCAACACGTGGAGAAACAGTATTAATGCTTGCAATGGATCCAGCTAAAAATCTTGGTTATCGGGATAGTCATATTTTTTTTACAAAAAATCCATCTTTAGAAAGAGTTCGATTAACTGAGGAAGAAAAAGATATACTAGTAGAACGTGGGATGGTATTGGCATGGTTTCGACATCGTGATGTAGCCGTTGTGACAGCAAGATCAGTATTTAAACAATTTGGTGCAAAAATTATTAAAAAGGGAAAACGTTGTAGAGATGATTATTTTGAAGCAAAAGCTCGTGCAGAAGGATTTACTGGTGAAACAAATGGTGCAATTGAAAAGAAATCTGAACTAATGGCTTTAGGTCACTGGCATGAATTAGATAATAGTTACCATGATGATACATCCGGTCATGCACGACAATCACTTTTACACTTGGATAGACATTTCCGCTCTGATAATGATGACGACGACGACGACTATGGATTTAATAACGAACAAGATGGATACAGCAATGGATTAAATAATAGTGACCAAGAAGAAGAAGATATTTACAATTTGGAAGCCAATTTTAATGAAGATAACAATGGTCAACAAGATGATGAAGACGATTATATACTTGGTGGTTTAAGAAATAATGATAATCCTAATAAAAAAAGAAGTGGAAGAAAGAAAAGAAAAAGAATCTCCTATATTCCCAATACAGATATAACAACAGAAACTTGGTTACATCATGCAGCTTTAGGTGTACGTGGATTAAATGCTCAATTACAATCTTGTAGGGATAGAAAAACAACTTTTTATGATGTGCATACAAATATTCATCAAGTACCAAACGCTACTCAACCAACTGATTGTAAATGGGTACTGCATTTAGATAAATATAATAAAGAGAAGGATTCCACTGAGAATAATAATAATAAAAAGAACGATATTGGATTTAATGAAGAGGATAGCATTAAGATAAATAGACTGTATTTACGTATATTAGAAAATCAGTATGATGAAAATGAAATTCTAAATGCTTTACCAAAAAATATTCACAAATCTATTGAACCAATAATAAGAGCACCAACTTCTAAATACTTAATTCAACAATCAGAAAATGAAGATGATGATTATCCTATTGCGTTAGTAGAGCATCAATATCAAGGTTCATTTCCAATGTTAGTATTATTTATATTTATATTTATATTTATTATTAAATATATATCTAAAAAAAAAAAAAAAAAAATGGAAAAGATAACTAATTCTAACATATATAAATATATATTACGTGGTTTATAGTGATTTCACACGTTTCCATCAGCCTAGACCATTGATCATTAGTCCTGCAAGTATTGTTGGAAAGACACAATCACTTTTAGCACAGCAACATTATTTAAATCAAGTATATCAACAAGCTAATTTAAATAAAAATTTACCTGCTGGAATGTCCTTTAATCCAATGTCAATCATGAATGCTACTGGCATATTTCAACAAAATTCTGCCCCTTCATCATCCTCTATTCCTAATCACCATACACTCCAAAGCAAAAAAGCTCAATTAAAAGATACATCAAATCAAACTAAACCTAAAGCTGCATCAACATCTGAATCAGAGGTAAATAAATATAAATGTATAACTATTATAAATTTAATTTTAGTTTTATCTATATGTATACATTTATATTTATTATAATTTTCATTTATATTATTTATAGAAACCACAAAAAAAGTTAAACATATGCACAGAATGTAAACAACTTCAAACACCAAAACCTTCCATAGATACAACTTCATTAACAACCCCTATATGTGATAGGTTTCAAATGGTTAAATGTGCTAAATGTGAAGCTAAATATCACCCAACCTGTGCCAATCTTACTACTACTAAACAGTTGGCAGCAGTTGAATCTTACGCATGGCTATGTCCTGAATGTAAAATCTGTTGTGTTTGTAATTCCGCTGGCGATGAAACAACTTTAATGATTTGTGATGGGTGTGATAGAGGATGGCATACTAATTGGTAAGTTGAATTTATATTTATGTTTATACTTTGATAAAATATAACAAAGCGGCAAAAAGAATAAAAATAAGAGTGAATGTATAGATCTAATTTATGTTTATATACGTTCGTACTTATCTATTTGTAGTTGTAATCCACCTGTTGAAGAAATTCCAGAAGGTACCTTTTATATAAATATACATATACATATATATATAAATATAATAATAATAGTATTAGGATTATAATTATTATTACCACTTTATTAATGAAAATTTGTTATTTTCTTTTTCTTTTTCTTTTTTAGGGGCATGGTTATGTCCACTTTGTGCTGTATGTCATAGCTGTAATAATACAAATGGAAATATTGATATATTAGGAATTGATGATAATCTAAATCGACATCATCGACAATTTGAGCATGCAGAAGCACCACCTAATGAAAAATATAAATATCCAACCTATTTGGCAACATACTGCGAACCGTGTTACGTTCATTTTGAAGAAGATCGTTTTTGTCCTGTTTGTTTAAAGTCCTATGCCGATGGAGATGATGTAAATGATGATGATAAAGATATGGTTGCTTGTGATTCATGTGATAGATGGGTTCATTGTAAATGTGATGATACCTTAACACAAGATAGGTACGCTCAATTATGTGAAGATGAGGAAGCAAAATATACTTGTCCTTTATGTTCTACCGATCGTGTTGTACCTATTGATCCAAATTCTAGTTTAGCTACTATGGCTTTAAAAGGTTTAACAGCTCCTTGCGGTTTGGCTATCGGGATCATTGGTGGGAAGGTAAGTATTCTGAGTGCATAATATTATATAAAATAATTATATAAAAAATGTCATAACAGTAACAAAAAAAAAATTTTTTTTGTCTATCCTCTATTGTTTAGGTTAAAACGCGTGGTTTAACTGAATACAATGAGCATAAAGTAGGTATACCTGAAATTGTTGGTGCAACCCTAACTACATTATCTTGAATAAAATATTTTATTATTATTATTATTTTGTAAATATTCTTTTAAAATTCTATTAATTTATTTTATTATTCAGAAGTTGATTTCAATATTATTAGTATTATTATTTTAATATATATATGTATATGTTCAAAGTAGTTTATAGTCATTGAAATTATTGATAATAAATCAAATATTGATCACACATTTTCATTAAATTATTATATGCTGAAAATAAATTTATAATGTAGATTATGCTATAGATGATTGTCTATTAACAATAGATAAATAAGAATTCCAACCTAAGGCTACAAGATTGGTAACCATCAACCGATGATTTAATGGAACAAAATAAAAATTAAAAAATTGAACAGCTGGCCATAACTAAATAATAATAACAAAATAAATAAATGAATGAAAAATAAAATAAAATAAGAATATGGAATCAAGTTTTTATTTTATTTATATATAATTGTTTATATTTCATCTTACCTTATAATTATTTATTACAGCTGAGGTATATCCATGATTTAATTTTTCTTTAATTTCTTGAACTGACTTTCCTTCAAATAACCCCTGAGTACAGAAAAATACTATAAGTATATGGTTATTAATTATTGACCATATCTATACATTTAATTTTTTTAACCCCATATAAATTTTATTACTATTATTATTACCTCCAATGAATGTTGGCGCAAAAAATATTTGATCAATAGCTACTTTGGATGCTAGAGCTAAAAATAAAAAAATGAAAAATAAAACAAAGTTGAGTACGTGATATAAGTTTGTATATATATACTTATATATGTTTCCAGGCCCTTACTTTTTATTGGTGTTGAGGCTTTTATATTATGCTCAAGGAATCGATACCAAGTACTAGTTATATACGTTAAGAAGGGAAGAAGTGCAGTGTGTTTAGTAACAAAAGTTGTTAATATTACTACTACTATTATTACGCTATATAAATCAAATTTTACCTAAGAGCGGGGCCAGCTATAAATCCCCCAAAACAAACCATTCTACCTGTTCTAATCATATCATGATTATTTATGCCTCTTTTTTCTATCGCTTGCTGTGCAATAATATCACCAGCTCCAAACAAGCCGGCTATTGTTTTTAAAAAAATGAAAAATAAAGTAAAATAAATGAAATAAATGAAATAAATAAAATATATATATCAATAAAAATTACTATATTATAAAAGCAATAATAACATAGTCTTTAGTATTACTTGAACTGTATTACATGTAGTTACTGATTGAATAAATATAGGGTATTTGGAGAGTAATTTATTATAAAATAAAAACATTATGAAAAGTGGAAGAAAAAGAAAAAAATCACCAGCTATAACCCCGCGAGAAATTATTTTAAAAAAAATCTAATGTTACCAAATTTTTTCCGCATACACTTTCATTTTTTTTTTTTTTTTTTTCTTATTAGTAAAGCAAATCAACAGGTAAAAAACTGTTTTTCAAAGTTGTTGAATAAGAAATAGCGTGGCGAATTCTATAGTTTTAAACAAGCTATTTGAATAGTAAAAGTTTTTTTACATTATTTTTTAATTCGTTTTTTCTATTTATTATTGAAAGATATATCACTCTAAAAAAAAAAAAGGTTAATATATCTGTTAATTATCTATTTAATACCTAGAATAAATTTATTCATCTTGTTTATTAATAATTAGTTCAAAAAAAATCTTAATTATTCTATGAGCACGGATATTTTATTTTTATTTTGTTTTTAAAGAAATCAATAAATCAAAATATATCTCATAGTATAGAGCCTAATTATAATATATAAAATAGTGTCTACACGGTATATATACTAAAAAAACTGAAATTTGGTTTTTAGAATTATTACTAAATAAAGTAATAGCTTAACTTTCCTCAACCTATGTATCACCTTTCCCCTTTCCAATTTTTTTTATTTTTTTTTATCGAAGGTTATAAAATAATAAAAAAGTACAATATCTTTTTTTAATTATTTTTTTTTATATCCCATTGGCTATTATTTCAATCCAAAAAAATTAATAAATAAATGTCGATAATCAAATAATATATTCTAATTTACTGACAAACTAATACTTTTGATTAAAAATTACTAGTCATATTCCCAAAGACAATGCTCTATGTACTCTATAATTATTTAATATACAACTACTCATGTTGGCTACACATAGTTTTAGCACTATATTTTTCTCGTTTTATAGTTAAGAGCTCATATTTGCAATACAATTAATAAGAAATAACTTTAACATACGCATAAATTATGAGATGAAGATTTATATATTTATTCATATCATTAGTTTTTAAATTATAATAATAGTCCTTAAAAATATAAAAAACCACCATTATTTTTAAAACAAAGGAACCATAAAAAGTAACGTGCTTCCCTTCATACAATGATTTGATATATATTATCAACATCATATTTAAGCAATGGTTACTTCGACCTATTATTATTTTTAAAATAAGAAAAATGCATGTTAATAAAATTAATAAACATGGATCCTCTCCATTATGAAAATAAAAACCAATAATAACAATAATTCAGTGTATCTACTTACTTCAACTCCGGGTTCAATAGAAATTGAAGTGATTTGTTTGACGATTTCTGAAGGAGAATGTAAATCGATTAAACGTTTATGAATTCTCATTTCAAAGCGATCAAAAGTTTCAGAACCATTACCACAAGGAGATTTACGTGTGGTGATACGTAAAACCTTGGTAGGAAGACGAACTGGTCCAGCTAAAGTTAATTGCTTGTCCTTGGCACGTTGGACTAAATCAGAAGCAACCTTTTCCAAATTCTTTACATTACGAGAAGTTAAAGTAATACGAATACGATGGATTCTATTAAAAGTAGTGATGGTGATAATAATGGTAAAATATTATAATAATATTAAATATTAAATATCAAACTTGATCAATTCTTTTGTTATACATATATAGAACACGATGAATATGTAAAATAACTGATACTTACTTGGGTTGAACTTCTTCTTCGAGTCCAGGCTTTTCAGAGGTATTCTTAGCCTAGTATATATAAATAAATAAATACATAATAATAATAATAATAATAATAATAATGAGCATCACATATTCTGTAGAATCAAATATATAATTATATTATTTTTTTATAATATTGAATGGATAACTTACGACGTAAGACATTATTAATAATTCTCAGCGGTGACTAAGTTAAGCAAACAAAAAACAAAAGAAAAAAGGGTAGGATGGTTTTTTTTTAGGTAAAAAAAAAAAGAAAAAGTAAGAGAAGGAAAAAGGAAAAGAATTATTTTATTTTTTTCACTTTTAAAAAAAAATTTAAGTGGCTTCAAAAGAAATGCGGCGGAATTTCAAACCTACTATAAAAAAGCAAGCAATTTTTTTAAATTCTCTTTTCTTTTACTTTTTTTTTTTGTTGTTATATATTAAAATCATAAGAAATAAAATGGGAAAATCACGATCAAAACGTAGCCATCGTCGCCGATCCGATAAAAATAATAAGGATGAGCATAAAGAAGAAGTAGAAAAAAATGTAGATACTCAGGATCAAACTGCTCAAGATATTGATATGGTGGATAATAATAATATGGATCAAGATCAAGATCAGCACCATCAACGCCCTTCAGCTATCGATACAATGTTTAATCCTCAACATTTCCAGGCTGCTCATTATGGTGAAGTTAGTGAAGAAATGTTAGGTTATTTCAAAAATGTAGAAGAAAAGCTAAACGATCAAGACTTTGAATCTGCTGAAGGTATAAAGATACTTATAAATACATACATACATACATTGATATTATACAATGATTATAATAATGATCATAATAGCAATCATATCAGTAAACGAATTGATAAAAACAATGCACTAATACTTTTGTTTATAAACTTTTTTAAACTATTTATTAGATCAAAGATTATTTGTAGATAACGTATATTCTGAAGTGGAAGGAAATGAACTTCGCCTTTCAACAAATTATTCTTGTTCTCTGATCTTAGAAAAATTATTGAAAATATCAGATGGTTTCCAATTAAGAGTATTCACCGACAAATTGGCTGGATGGTAAAGCATAAATAAGATTAAATAATATAAATATAAATAGATAAATAATGTAAATTAAAAAATATACTGAGTGTTTAATTATATATATTTAGTACTGTTGAATTATTTGCACATCGGTTTGCATCACATGTATGTCAAACTTTATTAACTTTAGCTGCTGATGTAGTGGACCAAGAAGTCGCACAAGGCGGACCAACATCTATTGGTGATTCCAATGGGGAAAATGGAGAATTATATTCAATGGAAAAATTGATTTTAAATATATGCGAAGTAATATTAATAATGATAAATATAAAAGGAAGATATATATTTATATAGTAAAAAGGATAATTTTAGCTCAATTATATTTATATTTATATTTATCATTTTATTTTTTCTATATATTGAATCAATTTAATAGGATATTAAACCTGTAGTAGGAGGGCTTATATCACAACAATTTGCATCACATGTGGTTCGTGTATTATTGTTTGTTTTATCAGGTAAACGTATTGATGAATCTGGTGAAGATAAAGGTAAATTAGTCAGAAGTAAAAAATCAGCACATTATAAATCAGAAAACAACAATAAAGTAGCAGGTTCCAACCGACAATCCAGAGCAACTTTACGAGTACCAGCATCATTTAAAGCCATGTTTAAAGAATTAACTCGAGCCTTGGCCATTGAAACAGATGATTCAGGAATTCGACCTTTAGCTGTCCATCGTGTAGCTAGTCCAGTAATTCAATTATTATTACAATTACAAGAAAATGATGAAGATGGGAAACAAGCGCAGACCGTTTTATTAGATCGTATCTTATGGGGGATCATTACAGATGAAAATAATGAGCAAAAAAAGCAAGATCGTGAAGCTTGGTTCCAAACCTTAATACGTGATAAAGTGGGCTCTCATTTAATGGAAGTTATTGTAAAAATGGCACCTGATGAAGTCTACGATCGAATCCATCAAACTTATTTAAAGGGTAAATTTGAAAAATTCAGTTTAAATCCTGTCTCCAACTTTGTAATTCAGCATGCTATTACCAATGTACGTACTCCTCAACAATTAAAATCTATTGTTGCAGAATTATCAAATAGCTTTGATAAATTAATTAAAAATGGAAAGTATGGTGTAATTCGAAGTTTAATTGATGCCTCTGTGAAAATGGATTCTTCTCAAAAGGAAATTGTGGATGCTTTAACAAATGGTTTAGGTATGGCTGATGTGAAAGATCGAAAGGAATTTGTAAATTGTATAATAAGAATGAAGTCATTACAGGTAAAAAATCAAAAAAAAAGTTGATGGATAAATAGTAATAATTATTATAGTAATAAAACAAGACATTAATGTTAGTATTCATGAATTTTTATTTTGTTTATTAATACTTATTAGGAATGGAATGATTTACCTGAAGAAGAAAAAAAGAATTTACGTAATTTCCATTTACAAGGATCATTAATTTTACAAGGAATCATGAAAATGTCTCAAGAACAAAATTCTGTTATTATTAATAGGTAATGAATCATATATATATATTCCTTTAGATGTACATTTATTTTAAATTTATATCTTTTAACTTATCTTATTTTATTTTATATTATGGTTTGTTATTTTATATATAATTGTATAGCTTTTTGTCAATGAATCCAGACGTGACATTACGGTGGTGTTATACTCCTATGGGATCAAGAGCTTATGAAGCCATTATTGCCTCTAACGAAGTAAATGAAAAGATCAAAAAGAAAATTTTACGTAACTTGATGGGTAACTTTGCAAGTTTGGCAAAAGATAAGTTTGGTAGTCATATTGTAGAAAAATGTTGGTCTGTGGCAACAATTGAACAAAAGGAAAAAATAGCTCAAGAATTAGTGAAATATGAATATGATTTATCAGAACATTACTTGGGTAAATGTATCTTATGGACTTGTAATATTGATTTATATAAACGTCGTAGAGATGAATGGATTGAAAGGGAAGAAGGCATGATCCGTAAAAAGGATATGTTTAAAGATATTTTAGGCGATGAAGTCGCTTTACCAAAGAAGAAACGTAATAGATATTAATTTATTATTATTACTTTTTATTTATATTTTTTAATTTTTATCATTATACATATATTATTTTTTCATGAATCATTCATTTTATTCACATTGTAATACAAAAAAAAAGCATTAAACTAGAACTATTATTATTGTCATTATTTTATTTTTGGCATATATATAAATATATAGTATATATATTATCGTTTTTATTTTTCTCCTTTTATATATAGAAATAAAAATAAAATAATAATAGTAATATAATAATATATATAAAACAATAAAGAAAATAATAGTAGCAGTAGTGATTATAAGAAAATTAATATAAATAATAAAAAATAGTGTAATAATATCAAAATAAAATGGTTGTATTTTTTTTTAAGTGAAGGAAGCTGGGGTAAATGTTATAAAAAAAAATAATAAAAAAAAATAGAGAGCAAGTGAAGGGAATATAAAACTTTCATGATTTTCTAAAAACAAATATTTATATAAAGAAAGCCTTAAATAACTAATCACTAAGCACACCTTTAATTTCATCACTTGAATCCAATAACCTAAATAAATAAAAATAAATAAATAAAAACATGATTAAATAAATAAAAATGAAGAAATTGTATATATTTTATATTTATAGATAGTTATCATCACTTACGAATTTTGTTTAAGAAGGACACATTCACCACCATTCTCCAAATCAATATTATATTGATAAAAATAACCTTCTGAGGTAACAACCATTACTTGAGGCATTGTGCTATAAATTTATAAAATAAAAATTAATATAGAAAATCAAATTAAATAAGATTATGATACGATTTGTTTATTTTAGTTACCCACACTCACACATTGCCCCCTTATTTGTTATTTTTTTTTTTTATATTTTTGTCCTACCTACTAACTGCTACTAAACTACGAACACCAACACTTGGAAGTTTTAATGAAGCAAAATCACGAGCAGGTTCCCACATTTCAGTCAACATTTCAGGTAAATAAGATCCAACACTTCCAGCAATATTTCTTCCAAAATGTAAAGAAGAGCGTCGTAACATTTGACTAAAAATAGAAGTAGATAACAGTAAAAAAAAAAAAGGATTAAATAAATAAAATAAATATCAAGTTGCAGGTATTTTTTTAAATAAATAAATAAATAATACTATTTTTATTATTTTTATTATTTTTATTATTATTACCCAACGCTACCACTTCTTCCTCTGGCTTCATGATCTTGTTCATTTATAGAAGAATTATTTGATCCATAACCATTATTATTTCCATTTGTGATTGGGCTATTTCCATTTAAACCTGGTGCTGCACCGGATGATAATTTAAAAATATGAACTGTTTCTGTATCACTTGATACGCAGAGTAAAGTACTGACCAAATTGAATGACATTGAGTAAATTTTAGCAGGATATGACCCACGACGAAATTGATATACTTTATTGCCGTCTGGTATAGAAAATACTCTAATTACTGTACCCTAATGAAATAGAATGTAAAAAAACAAAACAGATAGATAGACATATTAATATATATTAATCTATCATCACTATTTTTCTCTTATTTTATTTTATTTTACTATACATCTATTTTATTATTTAATTAATTATAAGAATTTACCTTTTCGCTTGCGGTGGCTAATAAATTCCCATCGGCGTTCATAGTAATACAACTGACAGGACTTTTATGAGCTTGTACAATATTAATAAGCTGAAGGGATAAAGCATCAAAAATTTCTACATCACCAGTAGGAAAATAAGATTGTGTCGTTTGGCCACCAGTAAAAGAGGCACTTGATGACGATCTAGATGGATAAGCAATATAACAGTTATCACTTGATGGAGACAAAGCGCAAATAGCTAATTTCAAAATAATGATAATAAAAACAGTAATAATATATATATATATATATATATATGAGTTAATTATTGTTATCATTGATACATATATAATGTTTCTTTTTTATATTTTATATATCTAAGTTATTATCATTAAAATGTTTAGAGCTTATATTACCTTGTGGATTATGGTTTGTATCAATAGTATGCAATAATTTCATGTTACTAATATCATATACAAATATTTGCTCTTCAAGCACAACAATTAATCGACGTCTATTCATCTTGACTGCGAGAATGGAGGTGGGAAAAGAAAGCTCACATATAGTTGATTGTCTCTAATAATTACGGTAATAATAATAAAATAGAAATTGATAAAAAGATTACTTGTTAATAAAGAAATGGATGTATATAAAATGAGATGATATAATAAAAAATAGATGATATCTTCTTCTTCTTTACCTTTGTATTAATTATACGTAACTGTCTTGTTGAAAAAGTAGGCTGTTCTCCAGCACCAGCAAGAGCTACTAAAGAAGTACAAAATAACATTTCAACAATACCTGTTCCACTTTCAGCTATTATTGTTTGAATATATATATGCAATAAAAAATAATACAAGTAAACAAAATAATTAGTTTGACTTGTATATATAAATATATATGAATGTGTATATGTGTTTATCTGTGAAGTATATATGTATTATTATCATTTATTATTATTACTATTACTATTATTATTATTATTATTATTATTATTATTATTATTATTCACACTATACCTTTGCTATAACATTTGCCAAAAGGATCGCAGTTATAAATTCTATAACCATTTTTTGTACCAACAGATATACAACTAAAGTCCTGATTAAAGTTCAAAAATAATAATTCATTGTTTGTTTTATCAGTAATATTCATTTTAAATATTAATTTATAATTAAAAGTGAAGTAGTAAAAAAAAAGAGAAAAAGATAAAAAAAAAAAAGGGAGCTTTTAAGAAAAAAAAAGTTCGCAGGTTGACTTTTAAAATTTTAAAAAAAGCTCGACTTTAAAATTTTAATCATGCGCACATATTTGCACCACTTGAGCAATTGTAATAATTTACACTTATGTCCCTGTTTTTTTATTTGTTTTATTAAGTTATATGTATTTAAGTTATTGTCAATAGTTTTTTAATTGTTATATTTAAATTTTATAAAAAAATTATGAAAAAAGAAAATACTAAAGAAAAGTTTTTATTACCAGTAAAAACCAATGGAAGAAAGGAATAGGCTAGGGAACCAGGATTGAAAGAAAAAATATTTTTTTTCAAAAATAAATGACACGTATATTTTTGTTTTATATGTGTTATCATTGTTCCAAAAACAGTTTTGATTGGCAATAGTTTTCATTTCCATAAATGGATTGAGTTTGATCTTGATCATCGTCATCATGATAATAATCTTAAACTCTACGTGTACTTGTACACATGTCTATACGTATCAGTTTACAAAAAATAAAAATAAAAAATACAATAAAAAAATGACATTTCATTATTACACTTTTGACACTCTAATAAGTATTTTATTTTTAACAACCTATAATAGTGAGTAAATTCATTCTCTATTCTATTAAATAAATATATCCAAATAAGTGCTATTTATTTATTCTTTTACTTTGAATTTGATCTTGTTACTAATATAAAATGTATTCTGTGAATGATCTAAAAAAACAACATATATGAACATTGTTATTAAAAATTACCTTTAAGTATATTTTTACCAAAGATCAAAAACTCAGTTTTAATCAGTAGCTAAAATATAGTAAAATAAAATAAAGAATAATTATTTTTAAGGGCCGCAATTCGAAAAATCTTTTTTAGGAATATGTTTTTTAGGTTACTTTTTCTTCGCCTTTCTTTTCTTTTTTTCAATTCTTTTCTTTTTTTTGTTCTCTGTATTATTACTATAACTATTATAATATATTCATGAAGAAGGTATAAGCAGTAAAAATATAAAATAAACATAGTAAAAAGAGGAAGAGAGAAGGGGAACCATTTATTAAACATAATGCTCATTTTATATACATTTTACTTATAAAATAGAATTTGGAAAAGAGTTTATATGATTTCGGATATATTCATTCAGTACCATTAAATATGGGGTTGACACCAACAAATATTGATCCATTAGTAAGTAAAATAGTATATATTTCCAAGTAAGTTATTTTAATTAACCTAATTATTATAATTTTATGTTTTATATTGTAGTGTCACTATTTTGATATACTTATCAATAAAAACTCGGCTTATATACAAGGTAAAAATAAGTATTAATAATAATAAATATTAATAATAACAAATGTAAACCTTGTTAAAGGTAGGTTTAAAAAAATTAAATAATATTACCATTATTCTCATTTTTATTACCGTTATATTTATATCTATACCTCCAGAGTCTAATTTGTTTACGCCTTGGAGCAGTTTTTTAAATCAATTTAAATCTATTGAATCAAATAAATCAATGAATATATCAAATAATTTGGATAGAAAGGAACAACATTCTTTTATCAAGGTAAAAATCAAATAATAGAATATATAAAAAAAAGTTCCAAGGTATATATATAAGAATGAGAACCTGTGAAATAATAATACAGTCTAATATTTCCATATTTAGTTTACTATGATTGCTTTTCTCAAATTTTTTATTTTATTTTATTTTATTTTAAAAGAATGATGATAAAAGGAGCCATTTGATACAAGAGTTTATTAAAACTGAAAGAAACTATATATCCAGCTTAGAATCTTTTATAAATGTAAGTAATATTTAAATAATTTTTATAAAAAAAGAGGGGTCGATTTTATGCAAAACATATCCAATAGTTTTACTAGGGCTGATTTACTAACTTTTTATGTTATTATTTTTATAGTTTATTGTCAGTCCTCTCCGATCAAAGTCAAAAGATAGAAACAGATCTATCTTAGGTTTATATGAATGCAACCAAATTTTTATGAATATAGAAGAAATATATAGAGTTAACGCTGCTTTTGATAATGATTTAAAAAAATTAAATAGTATCAATATTGGTCAATTATTTAGTAAACATGTAAGTGAAATTAAGTATAATAATAAATAATTTCAAATAAACGAAATATTATATACGAATGCACGAGCTAATTATTACACTTATTATCACTCCCTTTATAGTTGGATCAATTTAAATGTTATAGAAAGTTTTTACTAGGTGTCAGCAATGCAAGATCATTTCATACTAAAGAGTTTAAAAACAATTTATCATATCAGGGATTTTTGGATGTAAGAATAATATGAATGGTGCAAAAATAAATAATAAAATAAAATATTATGAGTAGAGTACTTACCTTATTTTATTTTATATAATATTTATATTAATATTAGAAACTTAAAGAAGGCACTCCTACCGTATATGATTATTTAATATTACCAGGACAACGATTAGGTCATTATAAGATGTTTTTACAAGGTATTATAAATTAATTAATATAGAATATTAATAGTATTGATAATATATATTACTAATAATATCAATCTTTTTATTTTTATTGTTTTTATTTTTTTTTCTTTATCATTAGAAATTATCAAACATACATCTGGAAGTGATCAAGATATTAAGCATCTTTTTGAAGCTTTGAAGAAAATGGAAGAAATTGCAAGCATGCCTGATGATTATCATACAAAACTTATTCATATATTTCAAAACATGTTACAATCCATTCAAAATTGCCCGGTAAATACCACATTTGATAAAGATTAAATAAATACAGAACTTCAAATTATGTTGTTATTCGATTTTAATTTTTTCTCTTCATTTTTTTGTTAAAAAAAAAAAAAATAGGCATCACTGATCAGTCAACAACGTAGTTTAATATGTCATGTAGATGCAACGGAATATGACATTCATACTTTAAAACCTTTGAACCCAGTATCAATATTTTTATTTACAGATAAAATTATGGTAGTACGGCGACCTTCTTACGATGCAGATGGATTAGAATTGTGTGGATTGGATCAAGAAAAAGATCATCTAGGTATGGTATCACTTCTTATTCGTAAAGGGGAATCAAATAAACGTTTGGATCGTAAATTAAAATTCAGGGGTTGGCTTGGATTAAGTGATGCAGAAATTTATGAGGGCATACCTGAATTAGCATCTTCTTTTGTATTGGTATCAACAACTTCTAATAATAATAACTATAGCAATAACAATCATGGTACGCATTACAGCAGCAATAGTGGATCTTCCTCTCCAGAAGTGGATCAAGTATTAGAAAATTATTTTCAAGAAGAACGTGTACATTTATTTAGTTTATCCCCTCCATCTGTTGACCACCATCTTTTGTCTGCTCCTTCTTCATCGTCCTCATCGTCATCACTACCTTCGCCTTCATCTTATGTATTATCTCATAGAAAATCAACTCAATCTTTAAATTCTACCTTAGCCGTATCTACTTTGACATATTTGGATAAACGGGATGCATTTATAAAGCAATTTGGAAAAGCAAAGATGAAATTCAAAACTCAAGATTTATCAACCGTTTACTATCAATGGAAGGGACATCATTTTTACGGTAATGTTCATGATATTAATTATTATCATACAGCTGTTAATAAGGTAAAAAATAAATAAATAAAAAGTTCATATACAACAACAATAATAAAAAAGCAAAAAAAAAAAAAAAAAAAAAAAAAAAAAAAGACAGCTATATTTAAAATTATTTACTATGCTTTGTTTGGATAGAATGAATCTGCACTTGTAATTATTGATGACCTATCTGTTGATTTTAATTCCATATTTGGCGAATGTTATGTACTTCCTCATACACTTTTTGTTATGTCACCTTTAACTGACTCCAATTATAGGTAGTGAATCATATTCATAAATAATTTTTATTTTTGGTATTATTATATAACTAATATGATACCATAGCTTTTTTATACAAGGTCGGATGCCTATAGAATCTGTGAATGAACCAAAAGATGATAGTGTACATGAATTAATAATTGATAAAAATAATGCTGATCAATTAACCGAACGCTTATTAACAAATAGTAAACAAAAAAATAAAAATAATATAATAAAAGCATTATGATTTCATAAACCTATTTATTTATATATATTTATTATATTTTTCTTTCCGCTTATTTCTTTCTTTTATTTTTATTTTTTGATATAGTTATGTATTGTGATCAAGAGCTTTATAGTGTCATACGATCAGGGTCACCTTCTTCACCAATACCATCACCACAAAGTAGTACCAAATCAGTACGTGATACAATCAAACAATTAAATCGACGCAAAAGTATCAGTGCTTTCAATAAAATTTTAAGTGGATCGGTTCAAGCTAATTTTGTAAAACCGCCTTCACCACCACGTCTTCAACAACAACAACAAAGACCAAAGAGTGCTGCGTTTCATCAAGAATTATCTAATATTCCATCGCTTTCTACTTCTTCCCAAAGAGATGATCAAAAATCGGCCGTCATGCATAGTTTTACAAGTAATATTAATAATTATAAAAATAAGAACGGCTTGGTGACACCTAGTTCAAGCTTTTTAAATTATCGAGCAAATGCAATCAAACATCAAAAAACCCCTTCACAGCCTGATATACTTTCTCGAAAAACACCATCTCCAGTACAACAAGGTAAATAAAAATAAAATAATAAAATAATAAAATAAATTATTGTAATTGTTTGTATTTATATAATGATAATTGTTTTACTTTTTATTTTATTTTTTTAATATATATATTAGGTAACAATAATAGTAAGAATGATATTGTAGCAGGCTCCTATATGCCAAGCATCCATCCATCACAAACGATGTCCTATGAAATTAAAGTAAATAGCATATATAAAATAAATTGAGGATCAAAAGTGTATTATATAGGTGTAAATATTAAACAATATATATATTATTATTTTTATTATTATTATTTTTTAGCCACAATCAAAATTAAATAGTAAGCCTAATAATAATCGTAAGGCTGATTCTATAGAAGAACAAGTACATTTACTATGTGCTGCACTTGCTCAAGGTGTGGATGGCTCACCTAACAATAACAACAATAAACATTTAAATAGTCGATTTGATTTACAAACGAAACATCAAAATTTATTGTCTCAATCTACAAATAATCATACTGGATATTTTGGTAATAGTCCTATTATTGGATCAACAAGTAGTCCCTTATTAAATTTGGGTAATATGAGTAGAAATAATATTCCATTATCCCAAGAGCCTATCATTCCACCAAAGGTAGAATATAAAAAATAAAAATAATATAAATTATAACATTTTATATTAAATCCATATATATATACTTTTTTCTATGTTTATAATTATATATTAGCTTGGTGAATCTATTGTACTGTCTAAAACTAAAAGTAGTAGCAATCTATTATATAAACAACAGCAACAGCAACAGCAACAGCAACAGCAACAGCAACAGCAACAGCAACAGCAACAGCAACAAGCAATACCCTCAACTACTTCAAGTCCTGTTTCACTTTCATCTTTATCAAATTCTTCATCACCAAATTCTATCACTCTAGAATCTCTGGTGGCTGAAATGGAACAAATGAAAATGGATTTTGATGCACGATTGTCTAAAGTCATCCATGATTATGAAAAAACTGGCCTAATCGTACAACAATTAACTAAAGAATTAAAAGCGGTACGTATTCAGATATAATTAATTAAATGTATTGTTTTATAGATAAAATGAATAAATTAATAACTATTTTTCTTTTTTCTTTTTTAAAAATATAAATAGAAAGATGAAGAATTAAATGCTACTAAAATTAAGTATGAAGAATCGGTTAAAGAAAATGGCCAATTATATGATGTAAGTTAAAATATAAATAATAACAGTAATAATAATATAGTTTTATCAATTATATTTAACATATATATATTGAATATAGGCCTTTAAAAACGAATTAGAAAATATTTTCTTAATAGCCAATCAGAATGATGTGGCAGTATCTAATAATAATAGTGAAAATGGCGAAGCTCAAGTCAATAAAGTCAATAATAAACAAAATGAAGAGGCTACTGTAAAACAAATTAATCCTTCGTCTGATATCCAATTAAGAAGAAAACTAGAATTAGCACTTAGAGAAAGAAACCAATGGCATCAAACAGCATGGTAACTATACTTTTATTATTATTTGTTTTTTTTTGCAAAAAATACAACAAAATGATAACAGCAAAGTATCTAACCCTTCTGTCTATTTATATTTATTTTTAGTCAGTTGGCAAGAGAGTTACAGGATATTACAATAAGCTTGAATAATGGACAGCTTGAAGATTCAGTAAATGAAGAAAATATTGCAATTGGCCGCGTTGATGAAGGAATAATATATAATAGTAATAGTAACAATAGTGAAATGAATAACACAATATCCAGAAAACAACAACAATACCATAACCATTATCAGCAACAATTACAGCAACAGCAACAACAACTTCGAGTGGATCGAATTGTTTCATCAATATCAAGTCCAATGGTTGTTACAAGCCACCTTAATAATAATAATTATAATAATAACAAAAATAATCACCAGTAAATCACCCTTAGAATTATTTTCTTCATGTACATACTAATGCATGAATTTATTTTTATTTATTTTATACATCTATTTACTACTTGTACGTATTTTTTATTTTAATTTTCATATCATTTAATATTGTAAAAATAATATATCCCTTTATATAATTTTGTTCTAAAGCAGATATTATATTTATTTATTTTTTATAATTTGAATGAACTTTATAATATTGTATAATGGAAACAACTATAATAATACTAATATTAATATTTTTATAAAAAGAAAAACACATAAATTTTCTTTTTTTTTTTTTTCATATAAATTGTAAAAGATTACCTAAATTAAGGAAATCTCACTTTTAAAAAATCCAATCCATTAATAACAAAAACGATTGACATTAAATATTATGTATATTATTAATATATATATATAATTAATGACTTAATATACTATAATTACAATTTTTTATTTAATTTTACTTGCCTCTTGCTATTATTTTTAATTGTACATTGATATTTTTTCTTTAAAATACTATTAAAAAATATCTAGTTTACAACATAGTTTATTTTACATCAATAAAAATATCTATATAATAAAAAAAAAATTATATGTTTTTCTTAGAGTATAGGATTACTTTTATTATTAATCATTTTCAATTAAAATTATAGAATAGAATAAGGAAAAAAGTTTTCCTTGAAATTCTTATTTTTTTAAATTTTTATTGATATATTCTAGCGTAGTTTTTTCGGCTTCATTTTGATATGACCACTTTCTTATGTTTATTTAATATGGTTAATATAAATAAAATAAAAAGAATAGGAAGGGTTTATTATGATATATATATATATAAAAAGAATTAGACGCAAAAGAAAGAAAGAAAAATGTAATACGCTTCTTATAATTCAAAACGAAATAAAAATTTATATTTAGTATAATCCTCTTTTTTTTTTTTTAAAAAAAAAAAAAAAAAAAAACTTATTACCAGTAAAAGTATTCGCAATGCATAAACTATAATATTACTTTTATTTTTTGTAAAAAAGAAATACCCCACATAATATTAAAAAAGTTTTAATACAGTAACAAAAAAAATAAAAATAAAAATACTAAATTATATTTATATTTATGTGTTTAATAGCTATATTTATTTGTTTCATACTCTTGATATTATATAGCATAGTTTATTATATAATCATTTCCTATGCATTTATGTAGCTAGTATAAATAAGGATATATAAATTTAGATAGCAGAAGCTTCTAGTCATATTTCGCAAGCAGCAATTGTTATTTTTACTTTATTTTAAGTCTAAGCAAACATTTTCATCAATGGGAATATATGTGCCTTAATATGTTATAGCATCAAGGTGTGCATAATTTCTAATGTTTGTTTGTAAATAAAAAAAAAATAAAAAAAATAAAAAAAACAGAAATGAACTAAAAAAGTATTAGTCTTAAAATAAAATGTCACTAAAAACCGAAACTCTCATTTTCAAAGAATGTTTGTGAGAGAATTTGGATCGCGTACTCGTTACTTTTTTTATTTAAAAAGTTTTTTCAATTTTCTTTTTCTTTTCTTTTCCTTTCCTTTCCTTTCCTTTTTCTTCTTTTTATTACTATTAACAAAGCAATCAATAAATAAATAAAATGTCTCATCAAGGAATTATACATGGTCAAAATACAAATGGTACTATTGCGCTCCAAAGAGGAGATGAAGGAACAGGTATATTTAGTTATGACTTTCAACCACCTTTACCTCCTTTCAAAGGAACCGTTATTCTTCAAGGAGATATTAACCAGTGTACGGGAACTAGTAGATTTTCAGGTATTATGGGGCCAGATACTTTTAATATAACTTTCGAAAATAGTGTTGTTTTTCAAGGTCAACTCGATTCACCTCTTCCTTTTTCTCAACCTATTAACGGCCAAGGTTATTGGTCAATAAATTAAAAAAATATATTTTCCTACAAGATTTTAAAGATATTAAAAATCTTCATCCATTTTGTAACACTTATTATGTATGTTTATATTTGTTTCATGATATATTTATTTTTTTACTTTTATTTTATAATGCATATAGGTTCTAATCATTTTTTTTTTTTTGAAGTATAGCAATATTTTTTTAATAAAAAAGAAAAATCTATCAATTAATAGTTATAGTTATTATAAATAATATTTTTGGATTGCTTTTTTCATTTTTTAATCTGAAAAAAAAAGCAAAATATGTCAGAATAATTTTTAGCTTGACGACCAAAAAATTGAACGAAACCCCGGTGACGTGATATTAGTCTATTTGATATTTAAATTCAGTAATTATTGTATAGCAATTGGTTGTAATAAAAAGCAAAATTCTACATAAAATAATTAGTATAGGAACGTGTTTAATTATGTATTTTAATAAATTAAATAAAGTTTGATGAAAAGAAAAAAATTATTTCTCTTGGGAGATGAACTTTATGTAGAATCTATGAAAAATACGTATGTGTTACAAATTACAGGACAGAAGGTCTACAAAATAGGCTCTTTATTTTTTTTATTTCTCATATTCTATAGTTTTTATTATTCTGTTAAAGTAAGCAGTACAAATGGTTTCTATTGCATATTGATTAATTATTTTTTCAATTTTTAATATTAGCAAATTAAATATTTTCTGAAAAACATCTGATTATAAATATAAAAGAAAAAGAAAAGTTAACTACAAATATAAAGAATTAAAAAAAAAAGTTTATATATTTCTTATTATGCTTATTACGATGAGATCTTGTATCATATTATGCAAGTAAATTCTTATTTAAAAAAAAATAATTACTATTAACCATATAAGTAAACATACCCGAAGTGCATAAACTATATTTTTAATTTTATTTTTTTGTAAAATAGAAATATATTCTGCACAATATTGAAGAAGCAATATTACAATAATAAAAGAAAAGAAAGCATGTTAAGGTTATCTTTATATATATAATGACTATATCTATTTGTTTTATATTCTCCATTTTATACAAGTTATTATGTGATAAATTTTTATGTATTTATGTAAGTAATATATATAAGTAAAATAAAGTTATGTAGTAGAAATCTTAAGTCATATTTCGTAAGCAATAGTTTTTTTTGCATGCTCAACTTATAAGAAAAAACAGTTTCATTGATGGGAATAAATAAATAAAAATGTAGTAAGAATTTTATACATATTTATTAAAACAAATACGTGTCTTAAATTGTTTTAGTGTAAAGACGCTTTGTTGGAAAAAAAAAGAAAAGAAAAAAAAACGGAGATGAGATAAAAATGTGTTAGTTTAAAAAAATAGTGTAACTGTTAAACATAAATATTTTTATTTTCAAAGTATTCGTGAGAACAGAGCCTGAATCGCGTACTCATTTAAATAGCTTTTTTAAATATTCTTTTATTTTTTATTTCTTCTTATTATTATTAATACTTTATTCAAATTAACAAATAAATAAATAAAATGACCCTAAAAGGAATTTTTAATGGTCGATATTCACGAGGTCAACTAATACTTAACACTGGTGATGGGAACGTTGTTCAATATGACTGCAATTTTGATCCACCTGTAAGCATCCCTTTTAATGGAATGGCTACAAGCGAAGGGAATATTGACCAATGCCTCGGATCCTGTAGCTTTTCAGGCGTTATCGGACCAAATGATTTTACTTTAAATTTTAGTAATGATCTTACTGTCCAAGGTGTTCTCAACTCACCTGTTCCTGAGGAATATTCTGTTAACGGTAATGGCAATTGGACATTCAATTAAACAATATATTTTAGTATAATTTTTTAATAAAATATTTAAACTTTTTTAAGCGCATTACAATTGAATAATAAGTTTATTATTTTTAAAAGCATTAAGATTTATAATCATCGTTTTTGAAATTCTTATTAACGACAATTATGTACAATTAATAATTTTTTTTTTATTTTTATTTTTTATTTTATTGTATATGTACATCAGAATAGATATAGTTATACTAATTGTAACTATTTTGCTTATTAAACTATATATTTTGAAAGTCAAATCAACTTTGATATGTTTTTATATATTTATGTACAAGATATATATTACAGATTAATTAAATATGCCAGGGTTAAAAAATCAGTATTATAATTTATTTTATTTTATTTCCTAATTGATACCTATTTTTCTTTGCTTTGTTTAGACTTTGGAACAAAATGTTTATAATTAATATTTATGCAACTTTTATTATAAATTTTTAAAACAATAAAAATAACGATAATTATGATATTATATATTTAATATTTATTATCTATTGTTTGTGCCAATATATGAAAAAAATCTGAAATAAAAAAGTACAATTATTTTTTACGAATAAGTTTACATTTGGCTGGATGGACAGTGCCATCAGGGGGTTGTTGATTAGCTCCACTTTCGGCATTTGAAGTTTGGAAATTGGCAACCTTAAAGCTATTAACTTGACCATTATAGATGCCAAAAGTACCCCATAAAAAGTAAGTATCATAATGCATAACGCCAGATCTTCTAAACCATTCACCATCACATGAATCACCAGTATAAAAAGTAACACTAACGTCCTTAACAGATTTATCTTTGTGTTGGAATTTAGCAGAAGATGCATATTCCATAGATGTAGTAAAAGGAGTTATTCTATGACAAAGTTGATAATCAACAGTATCACATTCCCATGCTTTTCCTTGGTTTCCAGTATTTTTAAAAAGCTGCAATTTAGAGCCAGCGAAGACTTGTTCTAAAGACAATAATACTACCAATAAAACCAATACACTATGTAATCCAGCCATCTCTTTTTTTTTTAAAAAAAAAATATTAAGAAAAAAGTATAAAGAAATAAAGAAAGCAAACGGTTTATATACCTTTTTTTCACCTTGTTTTGAAAAAGGAAACTGGGTATAAAAATAGCAAAATAAGAAAAACGATGGGACCTCAAACTTCTTGCATAAAAATAATAAGTCAGATCTTAAATTTACCAATATTTTGATTCTTTAATTATGTATTACTTTAATTTTCATTTTTACTTTTATTTTTTTTAAAAGAAACAAAAGAAAAATAATCGTCTATTATATTTAAAAAAAGAGAAAAAAAAAAATGTCTATCTTTTTTAAAATGAACAGTGTAGTTTATTATTTCTTAAAAAAAAATAAAAGTATCAATATTTTTTAAAAAAAAATTCTGTCATTGAAAATCATATTCTCCATTCCAACTGTGTTACATATCTTTTCTTGTTTTTATTAATACAGAATACACCGCTAAATTTATTTTCTAGCTTTACAGCTAAAAACTCCTCTGCGTGTGTGGCCAACTTTTTATTTTTCTCATAACTTTCATATATAGGTACACCTATAATATAGTTTTGAAAGCACTTATAGCTTATTATTTTACACCTTTGCAAAATAAGTAAACGCTATACTGTTTTATATAAAAAAAACATTGAATAAATAAATGATCAGATAAATGATTTAATTTTAAAATCAGAAACAATTTAATGAAATAAAATCCTGTCAATGGATTATTATCGTTTTTTTATTTTATTTTATTTTTTTCAAAAAAACAAGAATTCCTTGTGAATAAGGAATTTATCAATTAAAATGGAGTTTCTTTTTTCCTTATACGAGTGAAGAAACAATTATAATTGGCTAATATATACATATATATATATATATATGTATATATATTTAGGAGGGCATGAAAAGTGGTTTTGGGACAACATATATACTTATTTCTAAAATGGATCTTAGTATGCATCGATTAAAAAATTTTAGTTATTAAAACACACAGACACACACACATATACATACATTAAGGGCATATTCATCATTCATTTTTCTTTTTTTTTCAAAAAAGAAATTGAAAACTTTAATCCTTTGGTTTTCTCCCATATTTAAACATTTTCAAAATAATGTGCAAAACAAAACAAGTATATTATGTAACCTCTCTTAATTCCATTTTAAGGTCAGTTATTTTTTCTGTATCCATAATTTCATTTTAATAACAGATTTTAGATTATACAATTTAAAAATAAGCTTTTGTTTAAAATAACATTAATAATGTAGCAGGTTAAAAAACGTAGTCGTAGTAAAAAAAAAAAAAACGAGAGTCTTTGGCAGCAATTGACCTTTACACAAACTGTAGTTAAATATTTGTTCCCAAGTTAGTAAAATATATACGATTAAAGGTTCTCTAAAATAAATAATGTTTATTCATGCTATATACTGATATTCATATATTCATTTGACCAATTTTTGTTAACTTATTATATTGGTACGTACTTTTTAACAATATTCAAAAATAAAAATAAACCAACTAATACATTGTTCATAATTATAAAAAAAATAAAAATAAAAAAATTTATATGCATAAAAAGCACAGCTTTTTTATTTTATTTGATAGTAATAAACATTTGTATGAATATAGAAAAAAATATAATATTTTAATTTTTACATGTAACGAATTGCTCTACAGTATGCGATATAGGGTGATGGATTGGTATCAGGGGGTTGTTGGCTAGAGCCACTATTACCGGTCGAAGTTTTAAAATTATCAATCTTAAAACTGTTGATATTACGATTATATTCACCAAAGTTAGACCACTTCCATGATTGACCATTTTTCATAGATCCAGATTTTCTAATCCAATGACCGTCACAAGAATGACCGGTATAAAAGGTAACACTAACATCTTTTACAATTGAATCTTTATGTGTAAAAATTGCAGAGCTGATATCGTATATTGATGAAGAGATAGGTTCCATTCTATGACAACGTTGATATTCAACAGCATCACATTGAAAAGACATTCCTTTAAAATCTTTATTTAAAATCACTGTCATGTTGGAATATTCATAGCCAAAGACTTGTTCTAATGACAATAATACCACTAGTAAAATGAACACACTGTGTAATTTGGATATCATTTTTTTTTTAGTTTTTGAAAAGAATAAAAAATAATAATAAAAGAAAAGAATAAAATATAAATTATAAAAAGTTATCGATTATATACCTTTTTTTTATTATTATTTTTAAAAAAGGAAATTGTAAAAAAAAAAACGACGGTACTTTAAACTTGCATTAAAAACATTAAAGTCAAATTCCAACTTTATTTGATTTTGACACTTCACTCAAGTACTGCTCTGAAACTCATTTTTTTAAAAAAAAATATTATATACTTAACTATTTTTATTATCTATTTTTTTTTTATTTTCAATAAACACTATTATTTTTTAAAAATAAGGCAACATAGTATTTAGAAAAAAAAAGAAAACAAGTAGACCTCGAAAATTCTTTTTTCATTAATATTGTGTTACCGTCTTTTAAATTTAAAAGATTCTAATGGATTTTTTTTTTTTTTTTTTTTTTTTTTGATCTTGATTCAGAAAACATTTTTGTACGTACAATTTTTTTTTCCTTCAATAAATATACAATAGTGTTTTTGAAAGTATCTATTAATTAATTCGAAAACTGGTTTAAATTCATAGGTAAGTAGACAATCAGATAATCAATTTATTTTTAATTTTAGAAACATTTTATTTTATATATATATATATTAAATAATAATCCTGTCAATGGATTATCGTATTTTATTCTATTTTTCATTATCAGCTTATTTTTATTTTTTTAAAAAATTAATTATGTAAAAAAACAAATTTACCAATTAAATTGGGGATTCTATTTATTATACAAATTGAGAAGAATTATAATTGGTTAGTATAAATATACATACATATATATATATATATTAAAAAGAGTGTAATGAATGATTTTGGGAAAACAAATATATTTGTTTCTAATATAGACCTGAACGTGCATTGATTAAATATATATATAGTTAAGAGATTATTCATTATTCACTATTTTGAAGCAAATAAATCAATACATCGATTAAATTGATCTTTCGTATTCAAGCATTATCAATATGAAAAACAAAACAAGTACATTTTCAAGTTACTATATATTTCCATTTTAAGGTTTTTTTTTCATTTTTCTGCATCCATGATTTCTTTCCAATAATAGATTATAGGTTTTACAAATATATATATGCATCTATATATATATATATATATATATAAATAATAGGAATAATAGAGTAGTTTTAAAAAATACATTCATAGCAAAAAAAAAAAAAAGGCTATTGATAGTGGTTAATTTTTATACAAATTGTAGCTCAAGATTTACTTGTGAATTAAAATAAATAAATAAATGGCGTTGGTGGCATGGTATTATAATACGAAAACGAAATATTTTCAAAACAAAAAATAAATATGACTAAAAAATATAAATAGAAGATCTTTAGAAATAAATAATATCTATTGGTGATATACGTTGATACTTATCTATACATTTAATCAATTTTTGTTAATCTATTATTATATTAGTACGTATTATTTAATTTTATTTGGTTTTTTTATAACAATTTTCAAAATAAATATAAGTCGAGTAATACATTTCTTTTACTATTGGTAAATAAATATAAATAAAAAAATTTTATACAAGTAAAAAATACATTTTATTTTATTTTATTTAATAATAAGCATTTGTATGTATATAGAAAATAATAATAATATTTTACTATAATTAACGAATTAATTTACATTTGGCAACTTGATATTTTCTATCAGGAGGTTGTTGGGTAGCGCCACTGTTATCGTTTGAAGTTAAAAAATTAGCGATCTTAAAACTATTAATTTGACCATTATAGATTCCAAAACTAGGGATCTTCCATTCTCTACCACTATTTATATAACCAGTTTGTCTAAACCACTCACCATCACAAGTATTGCCGGTATAAAAAGTAATACTAATCTCAGTTACATTATTATCTTTATGACCGTAAATAGCGGAACTAATAGAAGCCATTGATGTAGTCATAGGTTCCATTCTATGACATAGTTGATATTTAGTAACTTCGCAGTAATAGGATGGTCCATTATAATTTTCACCTGTAGATACTGTCACATTAGAATAACCAAAGACTTGTTCTAAAGATAATAATACTACTAGTAAAATAAATACATTATGTAATTTGGAAATCATTGTTCTTTAATTTTAGTTTTTTTTTAAAAAATATAAAATATTAATAAAAGAAAAGTATAAATATAAATTATAAAAATTTATCGTTTATATTCTTTTTTTTTCTTGTTTTTAAAAAAAGGAAATTGTAGAAAAAAAAAATCATGGTACCTCGAAGTTGCATTAAGAATGTGAAAGTCAAATTTCAACTTTATTTGTATTTTGAATCTTCAATTATGTAGCATTATAATATTTATTTATTTTTTTAAAAAAAATATCTAATGTTCGATTATTTTTATTTTTCTATCTTTTCTTTTCCTTTTGAATAATTTATTTTCTTTCTTTCTCTCTCTCTCTTTATTTTTTTTTTTTTTTTAAAAAAAACCAAAGTTAAATAGTTTTTAGAAAAAAATAAATAAATAGACCTTGAAAACTATTTTTTCATTAATATTGTGTTACCGTCTTTTCCTTCTAAATTCAGAAAACTCTAATGAATTTTATTATTCTTTTTGGTATTGGTAGAAAATATACTTTTGTACACACGTTTGTTTTTTACCTCAATAAACACAGAGTAATGTTTTGAAATTATCTATTAGCTGATTCAAAAACAGTTATAAATCGTTGGTTAAATAAACAATCAGGTAATTGTTTTATTTTTTATTTTAGAAATATCATATTTTATATACCTTTAATAAAATCCTGTCGATGGATTTTTTTTTCGCTGTCAGCCTATATTTGTTTTATGTAAATCTTCTCAGATATTGGTAACCAATTAAAGAAGTGAGGTTAATTTTATATAAAAGATGGCGAACTATTTATTGGTCAAAATATACAATATCGGGGATCAAGCTGAGTTCGGAGTAAAAATAATTTATATCCGATGAATAACATTGTAAATATATGAAGGTATACATACTTAACATTAGTGATCCATTAGTTATTCACTTTTTTTTTTTTTTTTTTTTTTTTTTTTTTTTTTTTACAAAAAAAACCCCTCTCATAATCTCTCTCTAGGAATAGATTTAGTACACCAATTAAAAAATAAATACCTATAGTTAACCAATACATTATATATATGTATAGAATAATTTAAATAATGGTATAGACTTTTTTTTAAAAAAAGGTTAAAATTGATAGCTTAACGTCTGTGAATGAATTGGTAAATATCTTAATAGAGTGGACATAATAAACGCTTGGTAGAAATAATATCAGAAAAACTTTATATGATACTTTTATTAAAATACTAAAGTGGTTTTCGCAAATAATCCTGATTAAGGTTTATTATTTCTTTTATTTATTCAATCCTCGGTTTTTTTTAATAGAATAAAAATGTCTATTTATATTGGCTATGTAGAATTGCTCGTATCACCCTTAATTTACAGTAACACAAATTCTTATTTTTAAAAAGTGCATAATAACTCTTTGTTTCATGCGTCACAGAAGTTGAACAAAACTAAGTATTATGACTTTATCATCTATCAAAAAAGAAAAAGAAAATTAAGTGCATACTAGTCTTAATATAACTCATCCATCCAGAAAAAAATATATACATATGGTTATTAATTTGACAAATACAAACTGAATTTTTATTTTTTTTTCTTGATATAATATAACAATAATATTACAATGATAGACATACATTACATTGGATAGCATAAATTAAGCAAATTATAATTTAGAAAAACGATGATCCTTTAAAAGTCTTACTACAACTTCACTTGAACCCCAACTAGATTGATAACCATGGGAAGAATGGCCATAGTTATGAACAATTTGTACTTTTTCACCATTTGAGCGACCTTTAGTAGTAAGTGAAGAATAAAAATTTCAAGTTAGTTTATTAGCTTCAATATTATTATTCTTAATATATATATATATATATAGTTATTTTCAATTTTTTTTTATATTTATCAACTTACTCTTAATTTCCTTTTCTAAACGAATACCGTCTTTTCTACCAGGACGGAAACCAACATTAACAGATACAACATCGAAAGCATCGGGGCCATTACCATGAGTTATATAAGGGAAAAGCTTGTAACAATTGTCCAAGATTTTTTTAGTCAATTCAGGTTCAGGTTGAGTATTTTTATTTTCCGTATCCATTGTACCACCACAGATCACCGTACCATCACCTCGAGGGATAATATAAGTACAGAATTTTTCGGTAGGGCCTACATCTTCATAAAGTTGCCATTTCACATGAGGAGCCCTAACCACAATTGTTTGGCCACGAACTGGGTACATGGTATGATCTTGAACATCTTTTAAATAATAACTACCTAATCCGGTACAGTTGATTAAAGTATCACATTCTTTATAATGTTCAATGACTGATTGTAAGCTATCAAAGCTATTTCTTTCGATTTTTCCACCCAAGGATTGAAACTTTGTTACTAACCAACCAAGATATTGAGGTACATTAGCCGTAACTAAAAAAAGTTTAAAAAAATTAGACCCCAAAAAAAAAAAAAAAAAAAAAAAAAAAACCAATGAGATAAGGTTTTATAAATCTTGTTATTATCAATCTTGAGTCATAAAACTTAATAATCCGTGAGAAATAATTTCTTTTTTCAGTAACTTACAAGATACAAACCTATAACCTCCAACGCAACCCTTTGGTAATTCCTCTTTTGAAAGTTTTTGATACTAATAATCAAATAAATTTATACAAGAAAAAATTGCTACTATATTATTTCTTTTATAATGAATCCTTTTTTTTATAAAATAAATAAATAACAAAATTACCTCTTGATAAAGATCACGAACCCAGTAACTATCTTCACCAAATTGATCTTCTGCTTTAAAATATTGATAACCAGGGCAATAACTAACGCCGGCTTCAGGTACTTGGGTAGCTATACGCTTAAACTCCTTTAAAGTATAGCGGTCGATATCTATATATATTCAAATAAGAAAAAAAAAAAAGAAAAAGAGTATGCATATATAAATATTTAAATGAAATACTATATATTACACTATTTTTCTTTTTTTTCTCGTAGCTATAATCTTTTTTCTTTCTTTTTTCACGCAATTATATATTTTTGTTATTACCTTGAAGACGTTTATCATTTGAAGAGGCAAAACTAAGAATAGATGCACCAGCCCAAGGTGAAGTATATTCTGTATTAATGTCACCTGGGAGATGTTTTGCTGTTATTGTGACATGTTGAGCACCGTTTTGTAATAGTGTAATACCAGTAGTGAGACCTGTAACGCCTCCACCTAAATGATGTTATTTATATTAAATACTATCAATTCATTTTTTTAATTCTAATATGAAAAAAAAAGATCAATATTGTATATGTACCTAAAACAACAACGTTTTTAAAAGGCATATTATGTATGGAAAAAAGTGAAGGAAAAGAAAAAGAAAAGGGCAATTTTTTTACATTTTTATATGGGTGTAAAAAATTCTGGGTTTAAAAATGATTTTTGCAAAAAGTCACTATAAATTATATTTGTTTATTTATTTTTGTATTTTCTCCCTTTTTCCAATTATTTTTTTATTTTTTACTTGAATATATTTTATTCTTTTTCTTTTATTTTTACATCTTTGCCCAAAAGCTCAACTCTGAAATATACCTAGGTATGTCAACTTTTTATTATGAAGGGGGGATTATAATATATACATCAATTATACTTTATTTATATACGTTCAATGACGGCAATTCTACTTGAAGTCCTTTACACTACGTTTATTATTATTATTTTACTATTTTTTTGTGATTCAATGGTGAACCATACTCTCTCTCTCTATACATATTTCATTTATCTTTGGTTAATACTGGTCTTTTGGTGTTAAAAAAATCTCCGTATATATATATATATATATAAATATATGTGTGTATATTGTTATATTTAACCATTATTTGGATTCAACTATTGGATTATTCTTGGATAAATTCATATACCATCTTGGCTTATTATTAAAACAAGATGATGTATTAATTTTTGAATATATGGGATATATTGGTTTACATTCCTTATTTTACTATATTATTATACATAATATATCTATATGAATATATTTGTATATAATTATATTGAATATGGCTTATTATGGTTTTATGGATGTAACTGGATCACTTATTAAAAAATAAGACGCGTGGATGATCATTGAATTACATTGTTTACAACAAAAAAATTTTCCATTCAAGCGGGATTTAAAGTCAATTGATAATACGTATATACGACCTGTTTACAGCTTTTATTTTTTTTTTATAATTAAATATTCATATAACTCTATATCTCTCTTACTTTCACTATCATTCCCCCCTATTTTATAATCATATATATATATATATATATATATATAATTATTATAATTATTATCGGTGTGTTTTATTTATACTTACATTCATCTTTTTTTTCTCGAATATAAACAACAGAATCAAAATGTCTGCAGCTGACCATAACGACATTCTTATTGACTATGAAGAAGATGATCAAACACTTCAACAAGATACCGTAAAAGGTTCCGAAGTTAGTGATGGACTTGTAGAAGACGAAGATAAAAAAGATAAAAAAGGTTCCTATGTCGGTATTCATTCTACTGGTTTCCGTGATTTCTTACTTAAGCCTGAACTTTTAAGAAGTATTGTAGATTGTGGTTTTGAACACCCTTCTGAAGGTAATATATACTGTTTTAATTTTTATTTGGAAAATAAAAAAAAATTAATTAGTAAATATTAATGAATAATAATAAATGATGTGTAATTAATTTTCCATCCTCTTTATTTTTCTTTCTTTTCTATTACAGTTCAACAAGAATGTATTCCTCAATCCATTCTTGGTATGGATGTTCTTTGTCAAGCTAAATCTGGTATGGGTAAAACAGCTGTATTTGTCCTTGCTACTTTACAACAAATTGAACCTGTAGATGGCGAAGTATCCGTAGTTGTCCTTTGCCATACACGTGAATTAGCTTTCCAAATCAAGAATGAATATGCTAGATTTAGTAAATATCTTCCTGATATTCGTACTGAAGTGTTCTATGGTGGTGTGAATATTAACAAAGATGTTGAAATCCTTAAAGATAAATCAAAATGCCCTCATCTTCTTGTAGGTACTCCTGGTCGTGTATTGGCTTTAGTGCGTGAAAAGCATTTGAAATTAAACAATGTTAAGCACTTTATATTGGATGAATGTGATAAAATGTTGGAACAATTAGATATGCGTCGTGATGTACAAGATATTTTCCGTGCTACCCCTCATCATAAGCAAGTCATGATGTTTTCAGCTACACTTGCTAAAGAAACTCGTCCTGTTTGTAAAAAATTCATGCAGAACCCTCTTGAAATCTATGTGGATGATGAAGCTAAATTAACTCTCCATGGTTTACAACAATTCTATATCAAATTAGAAGAACGCGAAAAGAATAGAAAATTAAATGATTTATTAGATACAATAGAATTCAATCAAGTATGTATTTTTGTGAAATCTGTTGCTCGTGCTAATGAACTTAATCGTATTTTATCTGATTGTAACTTCCCAAGTATCTGTATTCATTCTCAAATGAGTCAAGAAGAACGTATTAAACGTTATAGATCATTCAAGGACTTTGAAAAACGTATTATGGTTGCTACTGATATTTTTGGTCGTGGTATTGATATTGAACGTGTAAATATTGTAATTAATTATGATATGCCTGATAGCGCCGACAGTTATTTACATCGTGTAGGTCGTGCTGGTCGTTTCGGTACTAAAGGTTTAGGTATTACTTTTGTTTCCAATGAAGCTGATACTACTGTTTTAAATGATGTACAAAGTCGTTTTGAAATTAATATCAATCCTCTTACTGATGATATTGATATTAACTCCTTCAATGTCACCTCTTAAATATATATGCAAATATATATTATTTTTATCATTTCTCAAGTTGATTGTAGTATAAAAAACTTGATTTGAAATACAATCTTCAATTTACTATTTTTTTTTTATATATATAAAAAATACTGATATATGATTTAAATATTGATTTTTTTTAATATTATTACTTTCCAAAAATAAATAAAATAAACGTTTTAAATGTCCGCCAGAATTTTTTATAAAACTTATTTTTCTCCTCTTTTTCTCTTCACTTTCCTTTCCGTTTCGTTTTATATATTTATATATATATACATTATATATATATATAAGTATTATTATTCATTTATTAAATTATGGAAACTAGTATATTTGCTCAACCTTTAATAAGAGGCCTTACAGATAAGATTTATGATCGAAGAAAAGCAGCTGCGTTAGAGATTGAAAAGTAAAAAAAAAAATACGTATTTAATAATATGAAACACTCAATAAGGAATAAAACTAAGAGATATATTTTTATTTATTTTTCTGTATATATTTATTGTTATAGACTTGTACGTGAAAATGAAAATACACCCGAACGTATAACAGAAATTATAGATGCTCTAGTTCAAGATTTTGTTTATTCAAATAATTCTAACGCTCGATATGGTGGTTTAATTGGTTTAGCTGCTACTGCTATTGCTCTTGGACCTGTAATAATACACTATATATCTTTTGTTACTCTTTTTTATAGCGATAACGAAATACTCATTTCTTTCTTTTTGTTGTTGTTATTGTTTCTTTTATTTATAGTCAGTTGATAGATATCTTGATATTATTGTACCACCTATACTGTCATGTTTTAGCAATCAGGATCAAAAAGTACGATATTATGCATGTGAAAGTATGTATAACATCGCCAAGGTAGCTAAAGGTGAAGTGTTAAGGTTTTTTAACAGTATATTTGATGCTTTATGCAAGGTAAAGAAAAAAAAAGTTATAAAATAAAATAAATAGGACTAGATAACAATAATAATGTTAAATGGAACAATGATATACTAATTTATATTTTATTTTATCTTTTTTTTCTATTTGGTTAATTATTATAGTTATCAGCAGACTCAGAAGTAACAGTAAAAGGTGGTGCTGAACTCTTGGATCGTTTGATTAAAGATATTGTTTCTGAATTATCAACAACCTATGTATCACCATTTCAACAACCACTAAACTCTCAAGAAGGTGATGATAAAGAACTACCAACACCATCATCTTTACCACGTAATACAGCATTCTCTCTACCTCGATTTATACCATTACTTAGTCAACGTATATACGTACGAAATTCAAATGCTCGTCAATATTTAGTTTCTTGGATCGGAACCCTTGACTCTATTCCTGATTTAGAGCTTGTCTCCTTTCTTCCTGAGTTTCTGGATGGCTTGATCCAGTGTTTAAATGACCCAAGTAATGATGTACGCACTTCTACTAGAGATTTATTAGATGATTTTTTACATGAAATACGTCAAGCTGCTCAAGCGGCGGAAATTGAAGAAGTGAATAAAAATTTAAATGATATTAGCCTAACTCATTCAACAGCAGAGTTAATACCATCTACTGTGAATGCTTCTCCTGATAATGACACTATATCACCTTTAGATGTTATTACAACAAATTCATCTGCTCTTCCTTCTTCTACTACTAATACAAACACCAATGTATCAGTAACTAACTCCTCTTCAGCAACTATATCGCCTGAAGTAATAACAGCAACAGCAGCTGATCAAAGAGGATCTACTGTAAATGATAAGGATTTCAATCAAGAATTCAGCGAACATAATAATGACAATAATGATACCAAAATCAGCATGCAAAATGAAAAAGTAGTAGAATCTGAACTAACAGAAGCTAGTAATACAACTATTATTTATAATGAAAATGATGGTCAAGGTAAGGGAACTTACATACCGGGACAAGGGATTGTTGTTCAATATGCAAGAATCGTTGAAATTTTAGTACCTCATCTTTCATCACCCGACGAAGATATTCAACGTACAGCATTAGAGTGGATTAATGAATTCACCATCATTGCTAAAAAAGTAATTATTCAGTTTACACCTGAAATTATAAAGGCTGTCCTCCCTTCTTTAGCCCACCCTGTACCCATCATTCATGAAATTGCTATTGCAACCAACCAAAGTCTTCAAAAATTAGTACTCGAAGCTCCTTTAACATCAACGACAAGTACAACACATAGTACTCATTTAAAAAATGGAAATGATGATCATATATCAATACATGATGAAAATATTCAGCAGCAGCAACAACAGTATCGTATTCAATCTTCAACACCCACTACTTTTCAATCTTCGGAAGATGAAGAAAGAGGAACAAGCGTGAATGTGGATCATGAAGTTAATCATTTACCCGAGCCTTTTGATTATCAAGCAACATTAGCTAACCTACGTTTACAATTTTTAAATGAACACGAAGAAACACGTGTAGCAAGTTTAGAATGGCTATTAATGTTACATAAAAAGGCTCCAAATAAGGTATATATAAATATTTATTTACATATGAAAATAATATACCAAATATATATATAAAGTACATTAAAGAAGAGAGAAAAGGAACTACGTTTTTATATTATTTTATTTACTAATATATATATATATGAATATTATGCTTAGATTTTGGTATCCGATGACGGTACTTTCCCTGCTTTATTAAAAACGTTATCCGATTCTTCAGAAGAAGTAGTTAGACGCGATTTACAACTCCTGGCACAAATTTCAAGTTACTCAGATCATGAATATTTCAGACACTTTATGACCAATTTACTTTTATTATTTAGTACGGATAGAAAATTATTGGAAACAAGAGGAAGTTTGATCATTCGACAATTATGCCTCTCTTTAGATCCTGAAAGAATATATATTACAATTGCCGATATTTTGGAAATGGATGAAGTAAATCTTAAAAAAATAAACAAATAAATAAACAAACAAATAAATTAACATTGATAATAAATCAAATAAAAAATAAAATTTTAAAAAAAAAACATTTACTAATAATTTTTAATAGGATTTGGAATTTGCCAGTATTATGGTACAAAATTTGAATATTATTTTGATCACAGCTTCTGAATTATCTGATTTAAGAAAACGGTTAAGAAACTTGGATCATAAAGATGGACAACGACTCTTTATTGCTTTGTATAAATCATGGTGTCATAATGCCGTAGCCACTTTTTCTCTATGCCTTTTAGCTCAAGTATATGAACATGCTGCCAACATGCTTCAAGTATTGTAAGATATATATATATTAAGCTGGGTAATTTTAGATACTTTAATCATATCATTATTTAACTTTTTTTATTATTATTATTATCGTTTAGTGCTGAATTGGAAATCACTGTAAATATGTTAATTCAAATTGATAAACTAGTACAACTTTTGGAATCTCCTGTATTTACTTGTAAGAAGCTATATATATATATATATATATATATATATATACATATTCATATTTATATATAATAATAATAATAATATTAATATTAATAATAATAATATCAATAATAAAGACTATTAATTTTTAAACTTCTATTAATTTTTATTTTTATATTTTTTTATATTTAATTAGATCTTCGATTACAACTATTAGAGCCTGAAAAATATCCTTACCTATTCAAGTGTTTATATGGTATATTAATGTTGTTACCACAATCTTCTGCTTTTTCAACACTACGTAATCGATTGAATAGTGTCTCCTCGCTTGGGTTTTTAAATGTCATGCCAAAGAGGTAAAATAGGATTACCATCTTTAATTTTTTTTATAAAATAAAATAATTAAAGTAATCATGTAATAAAGTGATCATAAATTTTTATTATATTATTATTTAGCCCTACAGGAACAGAATCATCATCAAGACGACCAACTGTGAAAACTACAGCAAGCGGAACGTCAAAAAATGACGAATCGACCATTAAATTTCAAGATTTATTACAACATTTCAAAATTGTTCAGTCAAGACATGAAGGACAAAGAAGACAATGTAAAGTATATTAATCATAAAATTAGATTTTTTTTTAAAAAAAATAGAAACAGGAAATAAAAATATTTAATAATTATTAATTGTTTTATTAGCCTTTCAAAACCTATCTAAAATTAACTCTAATATAAGAGGCCGTCGTCCGCGATTAAATTATGGTAGCTAAATCATAATAGTAATAATCATAATATATATAACTTATAGTTAATATCATGTTAATTTTTATTATTACTTAGGTAGTGGAAGTGTTGGGAGTAATGCATCTAGTGGACAAAACAGTATGAGCCGAGAAGATCTCAATGCTACAAGTGGTAAGTTGGTTCGTCACAATAATGGGAATACAATTGCGGGAGGAAATTTACAAGGCTCGCAGGGAATAAATGCAACTTTATCTGGATCAAATGGCAACAATGCCATTATTGGCAATAATTCTATTGATAAAAATTCATCTGGTAGCCGTGTAGCATCTTCAAGTCATAATAATACACGCATTATGGCAGGAAGAAAAATTAGAAAAGCTTAAATTACTAATTAATTATAATTATACAACTTATATTCCCTCTTTCTCTCGTATTTATTATTATTATTATTTTCTATAAATATATATGTAATCTTAACTTTATGTTATTATGATGGTTTTTTATTAAATTTTTATTTTATTTTATGAATATTAAATATTATATTATTTTATATATTTCTTAAAAAAATACGTAGAGTAAAATAAAGTATAATATTACATAATTTGTTTACATATTTATTTATATATGGTTATTACAATGGATATATTTTTTTTTATTTTTTTAAAAAAATTTATTATCTTTTACACGAGCTTCTTCCCATAAAGTTTTTCCATTACAGGCGCAGACCTTTTTCATATTTTCAAAAGCGCCAGCACTTCGAGCAATGATCCCACATAAAAGACCAGAACCGCTATTCCCATCCCATTTTGATTTATCATTTCCTCCTTTTCCTAAATCATCTTGATGGCTAGTAATGACCATACTACGTCCAATAATATCCCAAACTTTAATTCTTTCACTTTCAATGACTAAATCACCCCATCCGTTTTCATCCACTAATACATTTCCTAAATCACCAATATGTCCATTTTCACTATCACCATGATCTACACCAGTAGGGTTAAAGTGGTCACCTGTAGAAAACCATCCTTTTGAAACATCACCACATTCATGAATATGGACACCATGTAATCCAGGTTTTAAACCTTGCACTGTTAAATCGATTAAACAAGTATCAGGATCAATTTGTACAAATCGTGCTAATCCAGAGGTTCCTTGTGGTAAATGTTGATTTGGGTCTTCTCCGTATGTATCGAATATACAAACAGCGGCTCCATTGTGTCCTTGGGAACTATCAGCTACTCCTTGCCCTCGTACTACAACTGTTCTTCCAGAATCTTTTAATATCTTTGATAATTTCGATGGTGGAGCTAAAATATGAACAAATTAAAATAAAAATAATTATAGATAGATATTTATATTTATATTAGTAAGCTAAATATAAAATAAAATAAAATAAATTTATACTTTTTTTTAATAGGTATTACAAAAAAACATATAAATCTTACCTGTTCCTTCAATTGAAACGCGTTGTTCCGATAAGTTCACATCATAGGTTTTTACCCCAGGATAATCTTTTAAAATAGAAGTAATATCATCCACACAAGCTTGACAAGTCATTTCTACAGCAAATTCAGTCTTAAAAAATTGAAAGTGAATAGAAATAAGATAATAATAATTTAATTAAACTGAATTTTATTTATTATTACTATTATTCATATCGTTATTAATACTATTGCCTAATTAGCAGTTTTTTTTATTTTTACCTTGAAAGACTTTTTAGTTGTTGTTACGATTGCCATTATTTAAAAAATATGATATTTTTTTAAAAAAAAGTTCAGAAGAAAAAAATAGAAAAAAGTGTCCAACTTCAAAAAGTCCGTCCTTTTTTAAAAAAAATTTGCTTTATATATATTTTTTTCTCTCATAATTTCTTTGGCCAATTAAAATTAATTATGCTGATTTTTAATCAATTTTTGAAATGGCATCTGCTGAGTAAGCTCTTGTATGTTTTTATATTTTGACAGGGAGTACAGCGATAGAATAAAAAAATGAGACCATTTAAAGTTAATATATATATATATATATATAGAAAAAGAGCTTAATCTTTAAAAAAAGTCGTTCATTTATAAGGATTTTTTACAACTATTCTACTTTTCAAAATTAGTAATACCATTTCAATCATCCTAGCGTTTATTATTTGTATATAATTATTCGATATGTTCACTTTTGTTAATAAACAAAGTGCTTTTCCACATTATAGATAGTAAGCAACTACCTTGAGCATTTTTTTAAATTTTCATGGTCATGATCATTGCATAAATAGTTTTAAAGGTACCATCAATTTTGAAAGTAAATATGAATATAATACATATGTATATATATATTGTGTTTTCTTGAAAATACTATAGTATACATTATTTTTAATAAAATCAAATATAGCATGAAAAAATCTAGTAAGCATAATATGAAAAACAAATTGTGCAGCGGAGATTTATTTCTATTTTATAACCACTGGTGGTATTTTTTTTAAAAAACTGTATTGAAATCCTTAAAAAGATCCAAATTACGAGGATTTATAAGGATTAACTGGATAGTTTGACTTATTAACAAACCAAAATAAAGATTAATATTATAGATTAAATAATAAAAAGTTTCGTTTATCGAAAAATTAATAAATATGTTCAAAATGTTAGAAAAATTGTATATTCGAAAGAGCCCGTTTTTTTATTAGAGTTAAAATTTATGAAGATTTTTATATATGAGCTGAATTTGGAAAATGGTTGAACATAAAAAATAACTTTTTGGTTTTTTTGTATTTTTCAAACCCAACACAAAACCTTTTTTTTCTACTTTTTTTGTTTTTATATAATATATATTAATAAAATCTTCCTTTTACACTCCTTTTCTTTAAATATTTTATTTTATATTTTTTAACATAATATAAACTTTATATTACCATTTATTATAAATGCTTTTATCACGGATTAAAGCGAAACTTGGAAGAAGAAAAAGAGGAACACAACTTGATCTCAAGAAACGACAAAAAATATATTCATTATTAAACAAATATACATCTCCTTTTTGGTAATTATCAATCAATACGCGACAAAGAACAATATTATTATTAATAAATTATTGTTAAACGAATTTAATCAATTATCTTTCCATTTTTTTTATCCTTTTTTAAAAATAGTATACTTCTTTTTTTTATTGGAACTTGTTGGATTTTACTATTACCTTATGATGGTTATAACAAAGAGACCTATATATCGGAGAATGCTCTGTTACCAGCACAAGTAATATATATATATATTTAACAATATACAAACGCACATACATACATCCGACCTTACTATTTACCATTTAATATATATATATATATACCATTATTATATGTAGGTTAATGTTTATTATGGTTATAATGATATGCGCGCAGCTGAAGACTATAGAAATAAACTCGTAGATATTCAAGATATGGATATTGAAACGTAAAAAAAATAATTTGATATATATATATATATGTTGATATGGATATATACATATTTATGAATTCATAATTAATCCATCTCTCTCTCTCTCTCTCTCTCTCTCTCTCTCTCTCTCTCTCTCTCTCTCTCTCTCTCTCTCTCTCTCTCTCTCTCTCTCTCTCTCTCTCTCTCTCTCTCTCTCTCTCTATATATATATGCTATTACTATTATTATTATTATTATTATTATTATTATTATTATAATCATTAATAGACGTTCAAATTTTATTCAATCAGAATTTCGTAAAATTGGGTTTACAGCTGTTAATCAACATTTTGATATGCATGGTACTCTGGTAATATTCAATATAATAAAGAGATAAACATAAATACATAGATTGCAACATAGTAATTAATGATTTTATTATATAGGGTATCAATACATTTGCTATTAATCGCGCCCCACGTAGTGATGGAAAGGAAGCCTTAGTGTTAAGCGCACCGTGGACTTCTCGTACCGATGAATGTAATATAAATATGATAATATTTTCTATTATTATTACTACTACTACTATTATTATTATTATATGATTTATGTTAACTATCACTTACACTTTTATTTTTAATATAGTAAATATCAATGGAATTGCTGCTTTATTATCATTATCAAAATTATTTAAAAGTAAGATACAAATGATTATGCTTTAATAAGGAAAATACTATAATATGATTTATTGTGTATTTATTAATCTTTATTTCTTTATTTCTTTAATAATATTAAAGGAAATGTTTATTGGTCGAAAGATATCATTTTATTAGTAACAGATAAAGGGAATGTTGGAACACAAGCGTGGTTAGAAGCTTATCATGGCATTGAACAAAAGGGGCAAGCCACTTTATCATCATTAGGCATGCCACGATCTGGAGCTATTCAAGGTGTTGTCAATTTGGATTTTCCTGGGGTGAATGATTATGAAAGTTTAGGTGTCTTTTTTGGTAAACAGATAAATATTTATGTATATATATACATATATATATATATATATATATATATATATATGTGTGTGTGTGTGTAATAGTAGTAGTAGTAGTTCAATGGTGAATATATGAATAAATAGAGTCGGTAAATTAACTATTATATGTTTAATATTAGAGGGCGTTAATGGACAGTTGCCAAATTTGGATTTGATCAATACTATTCGAGTCGTAGCACAACACACAGCAAATATTCCAATTACATTACATGATGACATTACTATGGATGGTGATAATGATCCGAAAACGAATTATTTAAATTCTCTAAAACATATGTTACGAACAATGAAATACCAATTGGCTGGACACCCCTCAAGTAATGCTGGCTTATATCTTAGGTAAACGCCTACCCTTTTCTATTTCTCTTTTAAAAATTAATAACACATAGCACTATTTAAAAACCCTAACCAAAAAATTGTTTTATTTATTTTATTATATAAATAGATATAAAATTGATGCAGTTACAATTCATGGTATTCATGGTTCAAACGATATTCATTCGTTATTTGGATTTCATCGAATTGGCATGTAAGTAATATAACCTTATTAAATAATGCAATAATATTGTATAATTATTTATTGTTTATTATTTATGTCAATACTATTATAATGGTTACCATCTTAATTACTATTGTTAGACTTGTAGAATCCACTTTCCGTAGTTTGAATAATTTATTAGAGCACTTTCACCAGTCATTCTTTTTATATCTATTACCAAAAACTTCGAGATATGTATCTATTGGTGTTTACATGCCCCCAGTAATTGTATATGCCTGTAGCTTGGTTTTTCAAATATCCTTTTTATATCATATATATATATAAATATATTTATAAAAACTCACTTTACAATGATAGTATATGCCTATATTTCTTAACTATTTTTTTATACGCCTTAGTACTTTATTATTTAGACCCCCAAGCATTAGCATTAGAGGAGGAAGAAACAAAATCAAGACAAGGAGCAGTTGTGCCACCAGCTTACAGTGTTTATAAAAGACACCTTGCGTCACCATTTTTAGTTTTAATTATTGTTTGTATATCCGGTATGATGATGTTATATGTTATGCAACCTAATAATCAACTTGTTAATTGGCTATCTTACTACTCTAACATATTTTCATTACCTACTGATAATAACGATAACACGCTCTTCCTTCAAATATTATTAAGTGCAAGTATAGCTATGATTACCATTTCGACAGTTGCAAGTTATTTTATGCGGTATTCTTCTCAAGGTTTAACAAGAATATTAAAGTGTATTTGTTTAGCTATTACTGCTATGGTGATTGCAACGATTTCTCTACTAAATTTCAGTCTTGCAGTAGGTACAGCAATATTAACTGTGTTACCTTATACATTAGTAAGACCTACAACTTCTTGGTTTTGGCGTATAGCACAATGTGGATTATTAACAATCACTTCACCTATTGGGTTATTGTGGATTCTCTCTTCAATAACAAGTTCTTTATCATCATCATCAACAATTGGATCCATGATTAATATTTTATCGCAATTATTATTTGATTACGAAATATTACAATCTTGGTTTATTATTTACGTTTGCTTAATTTATTGGCCAATCAACATGGCAATGCATATTTTAGTGTTTTTATAAAAAATTTATGGTATAATTTTAAAGAGTGACAATATTAAAAATATAAATAAAAATACCTCACTTCATTTTCTATTTTTTACTTTTTATTTTTAATTAACATTTTATAAGTTTGTTTTTATTTATATATTATTATGATTTTAAAAATTTCAAAATAAAGAACAAAATTGCCAGAAGTACGACATTATTTATAAAATATAAAATAAACACTTTTGTAAAAGAAAAATAAAAAAATAAAAATCATGATCACATACAGAAAAAAACTTTTTTAGATATGAGTGATTTTTAGAAAGGCTATAATTAGTTTAATATTGTATAAATTTCTATGGGTTGATGTTGGATAATATATTATAAACCCGGTATATTCTTGAAGTAAGGCTTTGGTATTTTTATTTTATTATATTTTTTTTCAACTGTCTTTCTTTTATTTTAAATAAAAAAATAATAATAGTATAAAAGTTAAATGTTTTCTAGAAGTTGTTCGCTTAAATACATTAATAAAAAATCATATAGTTATATAATCAAATGTACAAAAAAATGAAAACATAATAATAATCTATTTATTTATTTATTTATTTTGTATTCACATTTTATCTTCATATTATATATTTATATGCAATTTATAATTCATTAAATTTCGATACTTGATTACTTACAATTCATCACAATATGCAGTAAATATTGTAATATCAATGAAGATATATATTATATCATGTTGTAATAGATTGATTGGTGCGTATAAATATATTTGATTAAACAAACTTTCCTAGCGCATCCTTATTGTTTCCTTGATTATGATTCATTAGTTTTTCAAATAACTTTATATTAATTAATCTAATCGTACTTAATATTAGTCTATTTAATGTACGGATAATTAAAAAAATGGGTATTCTAAAATATGTTGGCTGTTGATTAAATTTGGTTGTTCCAATATTAGCATTAATGATGAACTATATTTTATAAAAAATGCAATAAAAAGGAATAGTATAATAATAGTAAAAATATTAATATGCATTAATTATACAAATATATATTATCATTATTATTATTATTTTGAAACCCACACTTGGATAAAATAAAGCAAAAATGGCACCAGCATGTAAAGTGGATAGAAAATATGTCAAGAAAGTCACAGGCAAACCTAGTTTGAAAGATGTATCAATGAATAAACGGTTTGAAATATATTAAAAAATTCAGATGATGTTTTATCAATTAATATATTCCTATTCACCAACACTTTTTTTTTTTAAAAAAAAAAAAAGGAAAAAAAAATTGTTTACTTTACCAAATCCAAGAAAATATGGCCAATGTTGCTCAACAAATGACATTCTATGTTCTAGAGTCCATCCAAGCTCTATCCACTTGTATCTAATATATATATATATATATATATATATATTTAATCGTTTTAATATATATCTAATCTTTTATATGAATCATTAAATATAAAAATAAAAATACATTAAAATAAACATATATACATACTCAAAGCAATAATAGGCCATAATAACACTATTAAATATAAATCCAAGAGCCAATCCTATATATGGAATTTGACGTATGAATAGAATAAATAATGCACAGTTACCATAAAAAGACATAACGTATATAATGGAAGACCAAGAAGTATTGTTTGTTGAATTAGTGGAGGAAGAGTAATAAAAAGGTGTAGATTGTTGTAATTGAAGTGTAGATTTAGCAATCTGATCAAATAAACGACTATTTATAAATAAGCAAAATAAATACAACGGATATCCAGTTATGGCCTATATAATAGCATAAAAAAGAACGAATAATTAATGATTGTCATAATGGTATTGATGGTCAATACTCTATAATTTACGTATTATGATTGGTTGATGACTTTAAAAAATAAACTGAAAAGTGTAATATTTTATGCAATATAGATCGTATATATTGCTTTATTACGTATAATATATTATAATATATACATATACTTTACTTTGTACGATAATCCATGTATATGATGCTGATCTGGAGAGTTGAATAAGTGCTCTATTAAATATAAGCTACCAAGCCAAAATACGCCATTCAAAAGCATGGCTTTCACCATTATTTGCCGTGTTCTACTTGAACTATTATTAGATAGTTTTTTGTTAGTGTTGTTTTGAATCAAACATTATCATCTAGTTTAGAGTATTGAAAAAAATAAATAAATCAAAAGAGAAAGGGGAGAGAAGAAGAAAAAACATGATATTACTTTTTAAGCAGAGCTAGTTGTTTTTTCAACGACATGGCAGTACTGAATCCATCTTTAAATGATAAAAATAAAATAGATTTAGAAAAGGTCATTTATTTGAGGGAAAAAAAAAAATGAGTAGAAAAGAAGGGAAAAAATCGGGGTTTATTTTAATTTTATATAAAATTAAATTATAAAAATATTTTCTTTTTCTTTCCAAAAGTTATTTTTTAACGAAAAGGTTTTATTTTTATTTTTCCCTCTATCTCTATCTGTATCTCTCATTTTTGTATATATAAGTTTCTTTATTATTATTATTATTATTCTCATTTTAATTTTGTTTTCCTCTTCTTCTTCTATCTTCCCTTTATTTTTATTTTTAAAAAAGGTTATAAAGCAATTGATTTAAATACAACATTATTAATATAAATGGAATGTCACCTGCTACTACGAGATTCACCAAGGGCCTTGGCATTACGACCAACTGTATTGGAAGAAGCACCTTCTGGAGTACTAGTTCTTGAACAACAATTTGGAAAAAAAAATAAGGCTATGGCAACACTAGTCGATCCAAGTGATTTTGAAGATGGTCACTGGCGCATTTTACAAGCTAGACCTATATTTGGTTGTCTTGGCCTTATTGAAATAAATGGAGGTAAAAAAAATAGAAAAGAATAGTAAATATAGATATATATATAACGATAGAAAATAAGGGACATAAGGGGAGAGGAAAGTATATACTACTTTCTAATATTATTATATCACTTTCTTTTTTATAAAAAAAAAAATAGAATGCTTCGTGGCTATTGTAACAGATTGTGTATCACTTGGAAGAATTCGTGCTGGGGAAGAGGTTTATAAAATTCAATCGGTTGCTTTTTATTCCTTATCATCCTCAAACTTTGATAACATATTAACACCTGGTGATTGGGATAGTAATGATGAATGGGATTCGACAAGTTCATCGCCTTCTAGTGATAACGGTAGTTTACAACATCCTTGTAGTCAAATACAAAAATTACTTTCTAATGGAAATTTTTATTTTACACCTGATTTTGACTTGACTAAAACTGTACAATCTAGGTATTTGAATATATGTATATATATATATATAAATGCGTATTTATTGTTTCTTTTTTTATTCATTATATATGTATATATTTTTTTTTTAAAAAAAAAAAAAAAAAAAATAGAACATTATCAGCTAGCACAAGAGGTCCCTATTCATTTGATGATCATTTTTTATGGAACCAATTTTTAATATCAGGTCTATTAGATTTTAGATCAAAGCTTAGTAAAAAAAAACAGATGGATTTGGACCGTGGTGGGTTTTTAGTTTTTGCTATTCGTGGATATGTTGGTATGGAAACGGTAATGATTGGAAATGAAAAGTATGATTTATCAATTGTATCGAAGCTTTCTTGTAAACGTGCAGGGACTCGCTTTAATTCTCGTGGCATTGATGATAATGGTAATGTTGCGAACTTTGTAGAGGTAACGTATAAATATATATATATATTGAATAATTACAATCATTCTTTCGCATATTAAAATTTATATGTATTATATTTGTTATTTTTTTTAAATAGACCGAAACAGTGCTTTGTTCTGATCATACTTGCTATTCATTTACTCAAATTCGTGGTAGTGTTCCAGGTAATTTATATCTATACATTGATATACTATTTTACTTTATTTTATTTATTTATTTATCTATTTATTTTTTTAAAAAAAATATGTTTTAAAAAAAATATTAAAATAATACTATTTAAAATATATGTAAATTATAGTATTTTGGGAACAACAAGGAGTCCAATTAGTCAATCATAAAATACAAATAGCGCGTGGTCCTGATGCAACGCAACCAGCAGTAAAACGACATTTTGATGAATTAGTAAAAAGATATAAATCAGTATGTACTATTAATTTATTATCAGCCACACCATCAGATAATGGAGAAGTGTTACTTAGTAACGCTTACAGTACAGCTATTCAACGCCTTCGTATGAACACTGTGTCAATGATTCATTTCGATTTACATGCAGAATGTCGTGGTGGGAATTATGAAAATTTGGGTCTTTTATTAAATATCATACGAAGTAATGCTGTTGCTGACACTTATGGCTTCTTTTTAACGGACTCAGACGATAACCACATAATCAGCACACAACAGGGAATTTTCAGAACAAACTGTATGGATTGTTTAGATCGAACCAATGTGGTACAAAGTGAAATATCAAGAAAGATGTTACAAAACTATTTAGATAACTTAAGTAATGGCAATAGTGGGAAAAGGGATAATTTTTACGGTGCTAGTGATTCACACATTCGACGTTGGTATTCTAGTATTATGTCAGCACATGCCAATTTGTGGGCTGAAAATGGTGATGGGTTATCAAAAATTTATGCTGGTACAGGTGCATTGAAATCAGCTTTTACAAGAACTGGGAAGGTTACCTTGATTAACGTACTTAGCGATGCAGCAAGATCAGCAAATAGGTTTTACATAAATCACTTTCAAGATAAAGCTAGACAAGAAGTCATAGATCAATTATTGGTAATATATATATGTTTGAGCATGTATGCGTGTGTGTGTATGTGTGTGTATGTGCGTATAATTATCTGACAGAGGTCTTTATTATTATTATTTATATTTTTTGCACTAGGGTAAATTGCCTGGTCAAATAGAGATCTCTATTCATGACCCTATAAGTGATTCAGTATCTCAATTGATGGTATCAAGGTAAAATATATAATTAATATTAATTTAATATACATTTTTAGTAGGAGTTAGTGGTATAAATATAAACACGTATTAATGATTTAATGATATATTTATTTTCTATTAAATAGGATTAAAGAATATTCAACCTCGCAAAAAATAACTATATTCTGTGGAACCTACAATTTGAATGGAAAATCATTTAAAGGTGAAAAATTAGATCCTTGGTTATTACAACACGCACGATGTAAGTTAAAAATAATATAAAATAAAATAAAAATATAGAACGGTTGAAAATAGTAATATGGATATGAATAATTAAAATAGTATTTTTTTTTTAAAAAAAAAATTATTATAGGGAATCAAGGGAATGATCCTGATATATATGTTATTGGATTTCAAGAAATAGTAGAATTATCACCCCAACAAGTTATGGCAACCGATGCAGAAAAGCGTAATATTTGGGAGCAACAAATTGAAAAAACATTAAATTCTACTGAAAGCAAAAAGTACGTCTTACTAAGGTCTAATCAATTGGTTGGTGCAGCACTGATTATTTTTGTCAAAGCATCTATCGTTGATAATATTAGAAATGTAGAAACTGCTACTAAAAAGGTATGTATTTTTTATATATTTATATATGTATGCCACAAACTTAATATCACTATTAAAGCATACTAATTGATATATTTAATAATTTCTATTATTTTTAACAATTACATAGACTGGAATGATGGGTATGGCTGGAAATAAAGGAGCTGTGGCAATAAGATTGGAATATGGAGATACAAGTTTTTGTTTTCTTGCTGCTCATTTTGCTTCCGGTAATAAAAATAAATTATTACATTAGTAAAAAATTAGCTGCATACATTTATATTGGTAATTTATGTAGTAACATATAATTATTAAAATAGGACAATCTAATGTTGATGATCGTAATGCTGATTTTGCTACTATTAATCAAGGTTTACAGTTTCAAAGGGGACGAACTATAGACAGCCATCAGTAAGTACATTCATTAATAAATAAAATATCGTTTATTTATTCAGTTATTTATATTTACTTTTATTTTATCTTCTCACTATAGTAACATTATATGGGTTAGTGATTTTAATTATCGTGTGTCATTACTTAATGAAGAAGCTCGAATGTATGCTAATTCTAAGAATATTGACGCAATGTTAAGAAACGATCAGGTAATGAATTATTTCATGAAGTTACATAAACATAAAAATAAATTATAATTATTTATTAATATTATATATATATAATTGATATAGCTTATCCGTGAAATGAGTCTGGGTAATGTTTTTCAAGGATATAAAGAAGGATTAATCACTTTTATGCCTACTTATAAATATGACAATGGAACAGATATATATGATACAAGGTAAAGAGATGATTTATATTTTATTTTAATTTTTTTAGAAAAAATAAGCAAGGGATTCAGCTTTGATATGATTACTTAAAATTATGGTTTATAATTATATTATAGTGAAAAGCAACGTGTACCTGGATGGACAGATCGTATCGTGTATAAAGGGAAAAAGCTGAAACAAATTCAATACACAAGGTCCGAACTCCTAACTTCTGATCATCGACCAGGTAAAAAAAATAAAATATAATAAATGAAAATAATTAATGACATTGAAGATCGTAAATTAATACCTTCATCTCCTCAAAAAATAAACCTTTACTGTTTTTACTTTAATATAGTACTTGCCTTGTTTGAAATTGATGTAATATATATATATATATAAGAATATAATGCTGATAACAATTGAATAATGAAAACAGTTAATAATAATAATAATAATATATATATATATATATATATATTGTTCTTAAATAGATTCTTATATTAGACCACAGTGCTAAACTGAAGCTTGAAAAGGAATTATATAAAAAGAGTCTAGAAACAATAGGCTATGGACAAACAACACAAGGACAAACAACACAAGTACTTATACCACCTTTATTACCTAAAAGAAAACCTACTTTGCCAACCCGCCCAATAAATGTACATACACCAACAGCTATTCTAGTAGATATTAACGACGATGATGATGACAGAGTTGACGGTTTAGACTGTAAAATATGAATCAAAACTAAAAAAAAAAATATGCATTAGTATATAGTTATTTCATTGCTTACTTTTTTTTTTTTTTGCTTAATGTTACGTATATAGTGCCTCCTCCTAGTAGTGATGCGCGGGAGTGGTGGAATGATGGTAAAGGTAAGTATATAAATATATATGTATATAAACATAAATAAATATTGAATAATCGTATTAAATTATTATATTTAATTTATATATGTACATGTATTTTTATAGTACTTCCTAAGGCAAATAAAGATAGAGCAATTGTTGGGAAAAACCCATTCCTTATTCTTGATACAACCCCTACAAAAAAACAATCAGCATTACTAGAATCGTGGACACCCATTGTATCATCTTCATCCTCACTAACTGAATAATACTTTATTATATTTCTTTTTATAAAATTATATGATTGTTTATGAATGATATCCATATATATATATTATTATTATTACTAGTATAGTTGTATTATTTAATAAATTACATGTAAAGTAATTATCACATAGCATTATTAATAATAACTATATATTTATTTATATCTTTATAAATTATGCCATAAAAATTATATCATCATGCTGATAGAATTAAAGTAATTTTGATATATATATATATATATATATATATGTATATGTATATATATACATTCAGTTTATTTTAACTATACAGTTATCATGGATGTGATATAGCTCTATCCATTTAAAGTGATGGATATAACAATAAAAATATTTATATTTATATTAAGTAAATATAATGATTACAATGGAAATATATAATTAATAATAATGTAATATAATGAATATCTAATAATGTAGCCAGTATTAATGAAAGTAGTAAATAAAACGTGTGAATTAATAGCTACTGATAAAAGGAAAGCAAGGGTAATAGATTATAATACTTATTTACTGCACAGATAGCTGTCAAAACAAATCATGAAGAAACATCGTACTATATATATTCATAATATTATAGAATCAAATAGGATCTTTTTTTTAAACTTATATTATTTAACTAGTATTTTATATCGGTAAGGCTTGGTTATATATAAAAAATAACTATTTCAATTGTGAATTACTCATTTCCGCCTTCATCTATCAATTTGTACCAAATATGGTAAAATTTTCATTGCTCTAATTTCTGTATTGTAAAAAAATAATAATAAAAAAACTGAATTCCTGATATTAAAATATAATATTTTATTAGCATTAATATAATATCAACATATTATTGATAAAATAACAAATCCTTAATATATTGACCCTTATAATTATTCATATCGTTTATTTAAATAATATAGTTTTGCTACATTACTATATACTGCTTAATATACATAAAATATTCATAATTAAAACAATATTATGTATATTCTTAATTAAGGTATGAATTCTATATATCAAATTCAACAAAAAAAAAAAAAGCTTTATAATATATTTGCTGAAAGACATATAAATACCTAATTTATTTTATTTTATTTACTTTTACTATATAAACCTAATAAAGAATAACAATAATTACAATAAGACAAAAATCAATTGAATGGAAAACAAAAAACCCATTTGAATGAAAAAAACAAAATAATATAGATTAATGATATGTAAGCAATAAAAAAATAATAAAAAGATAATAAAAAATACAGTAACAAAATAATTATAAAATAAAAAAAAAACATATATTATCATATTTATCATATTAAAATAAATCATTTTATTTTATTCTTCTTTTATGATAAAGGTTGTTTATTCATAAGTAATAGAAACAAAATGTAATATGTTAAATACTTCATAAAACATTCATATTGCTTAATAAGTATAATTATAGTATCAAAATTAATTAATTTGTAACAAATATATATATAACCTATTAACAACAGCCATAATTATTAATTATAAATATAAATATTACTTGATTAAATAAAATCTTCTTATACTATTACAAAAAAAAAAAAAAATATATATAATTAAAGTATTAATTCTATATAGTAACTTTTTTAAAACTATTTAATGAAATAAACATTAGTACTTGTTTTATTTATACTTTTATAACAAATAGTATTTATTTTATTTCATATCATTACTATTATTATTATTATTATTATTATTATTATTATTTTTAGTCAACAATGCCCAACATACGACTGAATAAATAAAAGATCAAACACTATAATATAATGGTAAAAAAAAAATTAAAAAAAAAAAAAAAAAAAAAAAAAAAAAAAAAAAAAAAAAAAAAGGAAACAAGACCAAAAAAAAAAAAAAAAAACGAAAGAATAAGGATCAAATTACAAACAAGGATATGATAAGCTTGAAATAAGAACAAACAACAACGAATCAGAGAAGTAAATAGGATAAGAATTAGGACCAAGGAGAAGCAGAACAAGAATCAGAATAGGCCTACGATCAAGATAAGGTCAGGGTTAGGGTTAGGGTTAGGGTTAGGGTTAGGGTTAGGGTTAGGGTTAGGGTTAGGGTTAGGGTTA